>BGPR01000045.1:166518-229208 GCA_013235015.1 Araneus ventricosus | reverse complement strand
TACAGGGAACTTTTGAGTTTTAAAAAATTTAATTGAATAATAATTTTCGACAAATTATTCTAATTCCTACATAGATGAATATTATTTGATCAAATTGATTATTGCTATTTGATATGTACATCGATTAGCCCTCCAACTCGGGGACGATGTTTCACTTTTTCTTGTCTGGAAAGAATACATTTCTAATTTTTATTCTGGTATTATATTATTTTCAATTGTTAGTATTGCTTTAGATAAGTCCAAACACTTTTCCACCGAAATAAGTTATTGTTATTAGCAACACTAATTAAAGTAGCCTATAGAATCTATAAAATATGAATTCTACGTTGCCTGAGGTATAAGGGTGAAAGTGGAAGAAAACTAATGAGAATAATAAAAAAAAACATGTAAAGTGAATATTGGGTTAAAGCAACACTAAAAATATAAGTTCTGATCTTTCTTCTTTAGAATGATCAAGCAGTTTTAACTATATTACATTTTAAAGCTAAATAATAATACTTCATAATCCATTCAGTTTTAAATTTTGTTTAACTCCTCAGTATCGTACAAAATTTTGTTCCGCTCTCTGAATGGTAAAAAAATTCTTTAATATTGTTTTATTTAATTTACTATTTTATTCTTCTCATAATTATTTTAACAAACAATGTTAAATATCTGAACTGCCATTTGATCACAATTTATATGAAAGAAGATTTCTTTCTTAAAGTTGCTGTATTGCTGCTGTAAAGTGCTGTCCATTGTTGAATTGGTATTTTCTGTAGTAGGTGTTAACTCCTTTTTCTTAAAAGAAGAACAAGGTAAAAGTATTTCTAACATATTCAATTTCAGGGTTCAGTATTTTCAAAATAATTCTTATTTACAGTTTTTAAGGATCCATATACTACGCAGTGCTTCTAAGTTGTATTATTAAATTTTAGGCTCGTTTAAAATAAAGTTGATATTGATATTAATATAAAATATTGTACGTGTATTTTCCTTTAGAAGTAGAGAATTTAAGCAAATTTAACTGAAAAATTATAATATTTAAAGAATAAATTTTAATTAAAAATTTATACAAAAATTCATTTTAAAATATTTTGTGTTATTATTACACTCATTTATATAGAATGAAATAACTTCCGTTGAAATTAAAAATCTGACACTGTAGGGTTGAAATTGTTCATTATTTGTTCAGGGTCGTTGTAGATTTTCGCAAATAAATAATTTCAACTCTAGTTATTCTTATTTTATTTCTTTTCATATGTAAGTCAGGAAAATACTTGAGGTTGTAAAATGTGATGTTTCGTTTTCCCTCAATATGATGGTTATCAATACTGCTATTTATATATTTGTGAAAAGTGTAAATATAAGTTCTTAGCTTTGTTATCTCTTATAAGCAGTAGAGATGTAAGCATTCTGAATGTTTTTTTCATGATAGTATTTAATAATTTATTGTAGTAATTAAAAATATCCAGAATTCCATCGCTGAAACTTGCTAATTAATCAAAAGTATATCGTATAAATATTATCTCTATTATTTATACACGATGCATTTATATATGGCAAGATATATTATCTCTATTAATAATAAAGGTGAATGTGTGTCTGTCTGTTGGCCCTTGGATTAATCAGCATTGTTTATGAAATTTTGTTTTTCTGCGATAATTTTCGAATATATTATCGTAGAAAAATTATATTTACACTATTTTAAAATTCAAACAATTATCTTTAAAAGATACCAAATAACCTCGAACAATGCATGCCATTATTGTAAAGGAAATCCAGACTAATTTTTTCATTTTGTCAAATCGTTTAATTATTTTATTTTTCTTTGTATTGATGGTTAATAAATTTAGCCATCTTGATACCTCTACTCAAAAGCAGATTTTCACTTTCCTGTAGTTGATTTTATACTTTTCAAGATATGTTTTTTCAACTAAAACTCATTAAATGAAAAGATTTCTATTTCATTGATAAGTTTTGAACGGTGAAATTTTTTGTCACCAGCTACAAGTTGATGCTTTTATAATCTGATAATGGACATTTTCTTTTCATCTGCTTTCTAATTACAAATTTATAGTTTAATTAATTTTGCAGTTATTATATAATTCGATTCTTTTCCTTTTGAGTATAACTAATAAATAATTAGAATAAACTTTTATTCTTCACAAAATTTAATATTTGAAAAATGTGGTTTAGTTCTTTTTTAAGGATATTTTAACATTTCCTTGATAAGACTTTTTGAAATTTAGTTTCTTTCATTTCTTTTGTTTTTTTTCAAGCATCTTATTATTCATCAGTATACATGATGACGTATATAATTTGTAACTTTTCTCACCTGTAATTTCTTTTGCTGTTAAGTTGGCCATTGCAGACATTTAACTCGATATAGTTAATATTAAATGCTTTAGCTTGAAAGCATTCTCTAGCAATAGGTAAATCATTTTTCACAGATTTCAACTTTGTTACATTCACATTTTCTCAGGCTTATCAATAACAACGGGGAAGAATTTAAATATTTTGTATTTCTCCATTGATAATTTAACTGCCAGGAAATTCAATATTCTGGTGAACAAGCTAGTCGCCTAAAGGTGGCTAATATAATAAAATGGCATTACTGAAACCATTACTCCTTAAAATCTTTACGAGGGTGCGTTTGAAAAACACAGGATTCTTAACGTCAAATTCTATGTACATAACCGTTAGAAGATTTATCTGCTTTTTTACTGATCGAATTGTAGTTTTGTATTTAATACTATAATTTCATTTCATGAGTATTATAATATGTGTGTAGATTTTGATTATATAAATCGGGTGAAATTTTAAAATATATTCAGGAATTGAGAGGCAGACCGTTAAATAGTTTTTTCGTAAATCAGAAAAGCTTCAAAGAATTGTCATTTTTCAGTTTCTTGTACTTCTATTTGCTACTTCTCTCATCAAGGAAATTTTTGCTTATTACAAAATAAGTTAGTGATAAACATTACTCTCCGAATCGGAACGTCATTGAAACCTGTTATGTAAAATGAAAATTTTTAATAATTATTTATTTATTGTCTTTCCATTATATAATTTTTTGAGTAGATATAAATACGGCGGTATCTTACACTACTGGCCAAAAGTATTGGTAAAGATTTTTTAAAATTTGAAACATTAGTTATTTGAATACAATGGTTCAAATTCAATTTGAAGAATCGTGGAAACTCACATTTACAGTGAAGATTTTACAGTCGCATATGAACATTTGGGGCCGTCCACAAATTGTGATGAAAACAAAAATTATTTGTCAATTTACTTTTTCGGTAACTTAGTTTTGAAACTTTCAACAATCGTTTCTTTTTATACACATTGCTTAGACGCATTTTTCATAAAAATATCATGAAATTCGGGAAGATATGAAGCTGCTTCTTTAAAACATTGAAATTTTTTCATTTATGTTATTTACTTTATAACATGCAGAATTTTCTTTACAAATTTTATGCGAAACTTACAGTGAATACTCATAATGTGTTAGAGAAGAATTGATAATTTAAGTAATACGTTGAATAGTAAGGAATATAAGTATTTTTAGTAAATAATGCTTTACCTGCTCATACGATAAACATTACAGTAATTTTTTCTTCAAATTCTCATAGGCCAGATGTATAGGGCAACTTATATAAAAATTCAGTTCGAATACTGTTAAGATTCAGAAAGTTGTCAACTGAGATAGCTTAAATTTTAGATTCTCTCTAAGAGAACTAAAATGATGAGGGGTTAATAGTACAAGTCTGGAAATGAGAGGCATATTTCCCTTGTAAGGATACCACATTTACACCGTTTAATGAATTAAAATAATTAATAAAATCGAAAATTAGAATAGCTAGCAGCTTTATGTGTATTTTTGTTTATATAAAACTAGCATCTATCATTGAATTGATTTGAACCTATCTATTGTTTTTGCTGGTCACTCTAGAAATGCTTTGCACAGAGAATGAAAACTGTGTTCGAATTCCTAATTCAGTGATAAAAATGAAACCTTTTCTAGGTAACATTTATCATATGGAGAAGGCATAATAAATGTCAACTTAAGTATCCAATCTGTCTCGTCAGTGTTTGATTATTAACCCTTTCGCCCAGACGCCGGATATAATGCGGCATTCACATGATAACCCGCATGGAGACAACCGGATATATCCGGCATTCACATAAATAGTCCCCTAGGAAAGACGCCGGCTATATCCGCATGCATGATGTGACCTCACAGAGACGAGCGCCGGCTAAGACGCATTTCGCGACTTAGTAACGAAGGCCCAAACTGAGGGAATGAAAAAACATTAAATCACATAGCTTTGAAAATTGGTACTAATGTGTTTGTGAGGGCTTGATGATGAACTATCCAAAGTCCCCCAGCTCGCGCGCATCTTGGGTTTCCCATCTCCCTTCTTAGTTTTTCCTGAATAACTAAACCATTCAGTTTACAAATTACAAATGATTTACAAATTAAAGACCATAAAATTCCCTACAAATACATACTTTTATTTTTCTTCCAGCTTTAATAGTCTTGGAGATAATGAAGGTCTCAAATCGGTTGTCATCTGGCAGTTCTCCACTCCATTCAGTTTTTCTGATATCTGAAAAATTATTCAAAATGAAATTACATGAGAATTAACAAAATTAAAGAGCGTTGAGATTCCCTACAGATTGATTACTTTGGATTTTCTCTTCGGGGTTTTAATAGTTTTTGAGATAATGTGGTCAAAAAATGAATAATTTGTAAAAATCTTAATGATAGTACAACAAACGAAGGGTTGAGAAAAACAAAAATTACCTGGTTTTTAAAAATTTATGCATTTACTCAAGGGTCTCTTGTTGAACATAGGAAAGTCCCTGATCCTGAAGGGGGGGAGATTCGCGTCGCCATCTTGTATTTCATCCCCATTTTTAGTTTTTTCCAAATACTGAAATGTATTCAATTTTCAAATTATAATTCATTTAGCAAATTAAAGAGCATTACCCTTAAATAAATTTTTGTTTTTCTTCCAGCTTAATAGTTTCCTGAGATAATGGGTCTCAAAGGTTATGTGCCATCTTGGATTTCATCCCTTTTTTAATTTTTCGTGTAGCTCGAAATCTATTAATTTTCAAGAATTACATGCAGTGGCGGATTTTACAGGCGTTAGGAGCGTACCCTCGTGCCTCGAGACGATAGGAGGCCTCAAAATCATGCTGAAGCATCCTGCCTTTGCCGACGGCGAACTACGATGTTGCAAGTCTTGTTTCTAGTATAACCTCCTCCTCACTGAAAAGTTTCTCCTTCTTTTGCTTTAAAATATAATGAGGTAACGAAAACGCCTAAACTAAACATTGGGAACATAAAGACACTAATAAATAAATTAAATCAATTACTTAGAGTGCAGTTCGTCGATAACTATTGGAAGTTTTAATTTTTTTTTAATACTTCATTTGTGTATAAAAACCTTCTTAATGTAGCTTCTCTTGATATATAGTAAAATTCACAACCACTGCAATGCAGATATCTTTCTGAATTTTAATGTGTATTCCAGACGGATATTTATAAATTGCCCTTATGTAATCTGGTTTGAAGTTCTTCCAAAGAAAATGTTACGCTATGTCCTGCACATGAGCAGCAAGATTTATTTAATGCAAATAATCATATTTACTCTAATATTCATAGATGAACTAGAATTTTATGGAACGTTTGTAACACATTTTCAAGTATTCTATAAGCTTGTATTATTTGAACGGAAAACTATGATTTATAAGCAAAAAAACATGCTGGAAAAAATTCTATATTTTTTTAAGAAAACCTTATAACCTTCCAAAATACTTGTTACTTTTACGAAAAAATGCATGTAAATGTAACTTATTAAACTAAACCATTGATGAATTTGTAGTCTTATCAGACTTTCTGTTGAAGCAAGTGTGATTTTTTCTTCTTCATCAATTTCTAGTCAGTCCTCTAAATGCCGTCGTGACCGAATCTTCCCTGTAACAC
The DNA here is from genome assembly GCA_013235015.1 of Araneus ventricosus. Lineage (NCBI taxonomy): Eukaryota > Metazoa > Arthropoda > Arachnida > Araneae > Araneidae > Araneus > Araneus ventricosus. Next base: position 223,231 of record BGPR01000045.1, on the reverse strand, counting down.
TAAAGGTTGAAGCCTCTTCTTATGTCGAAGTTCTAGGAAAATCCTTTCGGAGATTTGAAAGTCTGTTTTATTTTACGATTCACATTTTCATTTTTTTAACAAGAGAACTTTTTAGAAGAAAGGAACAATGAAATGGTTTTAATGTTATTTGTAGAGCTTAACTAGATAAAAATTTTAATAAAAATTATCTTAATTCATTTCAAGTGCTGTTTAAAAAAAAAATTTCGGGAGTGATACTTTTATTTCCCTCCTTTTCTGCCTGTATTGTTATTGGAATATACCATCTGTCCTTTACGACAGAGTTGGATAAAGAAATTAAGAATAGAAGAAATCAAAATTGATTTCAGTTTGGTAAAATTCATAATAGTTTGATAAATATAAGTTGGTGATTTATGAGCTCATTTCTCCTTTTTACTTAATATTTCTTTATTAAACGTAAGTAACGAAAAAATATATTAAAAAAAGCAATTTTGAAAATGTTTTTTTCCTATTTAATATAAAATTTGAATGCTTGGACACTGTTATGTCCAACTCATCTAGATAGATGCAAAAACCAAGATATTACTATTCAATTATTTTATATTATCAATCAGAAAAATATCTTGAGTAAATTGAAAAGATAAAGAGAAAAAGGAACTTTATTTTCTTTTATCTATTTGATATCGATATACATATAATGTTATGAAAAATGACTAGCATATAGACTTTAACAAGGCTAAGTACACTATCTTGAGTCAAGTATCCGGACACTTTAGGATATTCATATTTTTAAATTTCTCCAACTCGCATGGGCTAACCGACTGCTGCTAACTTTACCATGTAATAGACTCTAACTCACATGTACACAGTAAACTATAGTGGTAAAGATGTGTGAGATTTTATTCTGAGTAATAAAATCCCAAAGATAGTATAAAGGCATTCAGTTTTTACTGCAAATTTGAATCTAAGCTTACAAGTCATACGCAATATGACAGACACAATGGGAAGTCGGACTCAGTATCGACAACAATCCTTTGGAGTACTTAACACACTGGTGTGACTCGGAAGTTTAGAGAGAGGAGTACCGACTCAGGTGTCATCCTCGTCATCTGACCACGATTGAAAATTACGAGCTCCCTCTTGTTGCTTCAAAACGGGACATAAATATAACTAAACTAGATTAAACTTGGAGTACTTAAAGTAAGTGTTCAAAGGACTTGCCGCCCGAAGTGATACACGCTTCGCATATTGTTATTCGTGCAACTGCGCTGTTGTGCTATCGAGAATTTGTATTCCACTAAACCTGTGTTATATTTTATATGGCGCATTCTTTTCTTTTACTAAATTCATTGATAGAAAGATCCTAGTCGATGTTGCCTTATGCGCTTGCGCTCCCATGTTCTATTGTACAAATGACTTGTTTCTGAATGCATGACCTACCCTTAAAATTTGTCTGAATACTTTTGCATCATCCTGTATATATATGCAGTACAGCTACACATATATGTCTGTAAAATAGTATATATAACATAACTAAAATTTTTATTTAAATATGCATGCAAAAGCCTGACAGGGCTGGTGTTTCATTTCTAGAATTTTATTGATTAACGATACTGCTAAAATTTCTCTTAAAAAAGAGCGACTTTCGAGTCTTAAAAGCGTATAATAAATTAAAAGAATAATAAAAATTCAGCCCTGAAAAGTTCCTTTTATGGTAATAATTCTTGTTACGCTCTTTGATGATGTAAACAAAACAAAACAGTAAATTTAACGAATTCCTTTTATATTTGGGGGGGGGGGGAGAAGGGAGGAGGTAACTTAATCGCAATTCTTCACGCGACTCAGAAGGTTGAATAATGACCTGAATCGGATGCTCAGCACATTTCTTGCCGTTTTTAAATAAATTTAACATTTTTGGATTCACCTCTAATTAAAATTGAAAATTTAACTGTTGACATTTAAAAGAATTTCAGTGTTATTTCCGAGAGGTAAGTCCTTCAGGTTATCAGATTCGCATGCAAAAAGAATACCAAATTTATCCACAGGGGCGGCCCGAGGCCCGGGCAAACCGGGCAACTGCCCGTAGAACCAAATTCCGGAATGGAGCCAAAGCGAGATATGAAAAAAAAAATGGTTTTATAAACTTGAGAAATGAAGTCATATATTTTTTTAAATAAATTTATTGAATATATTAATTTTGCTCTCTTCTATGGGGCCGTCCACAAATGATGTCATGCTTGAAGGGGGGAGGGGGTAACAAGAAGTGTGACATCACACATTTTGGTTAAAATAAAAACATTTAAAATCAGCGGATTAAATTTTGAAGTTATTTTGAAATTACCAGAATATTTTTAGAATATATTACCAGGGTATTTTTTAATCGGGCGTAAAACAACTTTCATGTGATTTTTTTCCACTTATATTCCTTTCTTTTTGAAAAAGGCATTCAGGGTAGGTTCTGAGAATATGGTAGCAGCAGAAATTCTTCACCATTAGAAGCAAACCTCCCCCTGTCCCACCCTTGAAATGTCCAACAAAAGATACGTCGCCCCACCTGGGTGGGTGGTAGAACTGGCAGTGGCACGAACAGGTAGATCTTATTGAGGCGTTTTTTAAAATTCAATATGTTTAATTTTGTGTTCATCAAGTAAAGCGCTTTTTTCTTTTTTCAAATTCAATCCGTTTAAGAGTATTTTGTGTTCATAAAGTAAAGATAAGATTTAAAGCAAAATATATCAAATTCCAAAATACTACTGTTTACAATTGATCTTTTATATTAATATTTTATCACTATTGTATATTAATTAGGTTTTTTGTTGTAAACCTTAATCTTATTTCATACAAAATAAGTACACATATAATCATTATTATTGCTATGCTCGCAAATTTCATTAAAACACATAGTTAAAGTTTAAAAATAAAATTTGAAATATGATCTATAACGTAGTGCTTTGTTTCTGAACTGCAAGTTTATGTTTATATAATATAGTGTGACAAGGGGGTGGGGGTGGGGTAAGATGAAGTGTGACACTTTGTGACAAAGGGAGGGGGTCAAAAATATTGAAAAAAAGTGTGACATCATTTATGGACAGCCCCTATGACCTCTATATAATCTTAAAAATATCTGAAGTTTAAAAATTCTCACCATAGTAGTATTAACCCTTTGCAGTTCACTACATGTTTCGTTTTGAAAATTACAAAATTTATTTCAAAAACGAGTATTAGTCATGTAGCTGATAATAAATATGCAAAAGAAAAAAAAATGTCATTTTTTTTATTTTCAAGAAATTTGTGGTTTCACAGTGAAACCAGTGAACTGTAACGGGCTATTTTCCCCTTCGAATAAGTTATCATCTAAATGCAATTTAAATTATGTATTTAATTTATAAGTATACGCCAGTATTCATGATATTCAACATTCATAAAATTCAATATTACATTCGAGGATTCAATTTTAAAAAATAAATTATGCCTCATCATTTTGTTCCTCTTAGAGATCGAAAGCAATTTAACGGCTCTTGCAATTCCGATATCATTGTGAATGCTAACGTTATCGAACTGGAATTTTTATATAAGTTGGCCTATATATCTGGCTCTTAAGTTATGAAAGAAAAATTACGGTACGTTTCGCCCATGCTCAGTAAAGAAATGTTCAATATGTGGTTTCACTGCGAAACCAATGCACGTTAAAAGATTAAGTCATATTTGCAAGTAAAACATGCATATTTCTAAATAAAATTTTGTTGGATATTTAGAAAAAGAGCATTGTGAAATTTTAAAAAGTGCTTTGGATATGTGGGGAGGGGCGCCATATTGTTGCCTTATGGCCCGGTTCGTAAAGCTACCTGGGACCGCTTCTGTTTATCCATTCCAAATTTCAATTAATTGAGCATCGACTGAAGGTCAGTCAAAAGTAAATTACGAATTTTCTTGCAAAATTCTTCAACTGGAACCTGTCTTTAAACCAGTAAATACGGTGCTTGCTTCTAATACAGATTTCAATGATAACACTAAAAAATTGAAGGAGGTATAAAACGGGTTTTCGTGTTTCAGGAAATAAATTAAGATCTCAGTTCAATTTAATAAAGATGGCTGTCACAATAGAAAATAAAGAAATTAATGCACACGCAATAACCAAATTGAATTGTTTCAGGATCTTACAGAAGGAAACTAGAATTAAGAAAAGCAATCTTTCATTACAAAGCTACCGAATTCAATTCTTCGTTTACTTGTATTTAATGCATGTGATTTTCTCACGGTAAAAGAAAACTTTAAATATCTTTGAGTCGGTTATCGAACGAAAAGGTATCAGTTTCCTGATTTCTTTCTTTTTTCATTTTAGAAACAAAAGGATTTTTATTGAAATGAGAAAAAAAACTGTTCTCGTTCACATGTCTGTTATTAAATACAAACATAACGTGCATATAAATTTTAATTAACATCTCACCAAAACAGCACATAGTCCAGTCAACGAAGGGTCCGAAAAAAAACATTAAATCATATAGTTTTGAAAATTGGTACACATGTTCGTGAGGGGCTCCTGATGAACATATTAAAAGTCCCCGGTCCTAGGGGTGAGCTCGCGCCGCCATCTTGGATTTAATCCCTCCCCTTTTTAGTTTTTCCTGAATATCTCTTCGAATTAAAATTGATTTAACAAATTAAAGAGCGTAAAATTCACTACAAATACATGCTTTTAGTTTTATTCTAGCTTTAATAATTTCCAAGATAATGGGTCTCAAAGTTTGCCGCCATCTTGGATTTCATCCCTTTTTTAGTTTTTCTTGAATATCTCGAAAACTGTTCTGTTTTCAAATCACATGTGATTTAACAAATTAAAGAGCGTAAAATTCACTACAAATACATGCTTTTAGTTTTATTCTAGCTTTAACAATTTCCAAGATAACGGGTCTCAAAGTTTGCCGCTATCTTGGATTTCATCCCTTTTTTAGTTTTTCTTGAATACCTCGAAAACTGTTCAGTTTTCAAATTACATGTGATTTAACAAATTAAAGAGTGTGAAATTCCCTACAAATACATGCCTTTATTTTTCTTATAAATTTAATAGTTTTTGAGATAAGTAGTCTGCCCTGAGATTTTAAAAGGAAAATATTCACGCCGTGTGGTTAAGATACTTAATTGCCTGTAGGAGAGGAGCTTCATAACTTTAAGAAGCATTGAAATGACAAGGAAGACAGCGAAGCTGACACTCTATGTTATCTACAACACACTAATAGAAGGATGTCCTCACAAACGATCAAGCAAAAATTCCACCTGTATGAAGATAGGGCTGAAGTGCCTAGTGGTATAGTCTCGACTTCGGAACTTGAGAGAACCCCACTCCACTGAAGATCCGCCGTATATGAGGGCCTATTGCACCCTAAATCATACGTAGGGGGCCAAACTTCCTCCAGTTGGTGTGGTGAGGAAATTTGGAGAGGGGGTTCCGGCTCAGGAGTCGTCCTAGTCATCTGACCACGGTTCAAAATGACGAGGTCCGTCTAAAATAGCCCTCATGTTGCTTCAAAACAACCGGGTCGTTAACTGCGCAATTCCCAGTTCCTGGAATACTTCCATTTGCGTCCTGCTATACTCCAACCAACCGACTAATCTACCATGTGTTACCGTTTACGTAGGTACTAAGAGTCATAGCTACTCGCTATGGAAATCTTAGGCTTACACGCTGGTTTCGAATTACACGATATCACAACAGCAATTCCTTTTATATACATTACCAACTGCTATGTTCCTTATTTGGAACTTTCTGAGCTTGAAACACAAGCATGTTATTCCAGAAAATATGTGTAATTCTAATCAGATATGTTTGCACTGGTACGTTTTCTTCTGAGATTCTCAAATATCTTCAACTTATGGACACGAGTTGCATTCGAAAACAGGTTTTTCCGTTGGTGAAGTCGAAAGTTTGACAAAAGGCTACAGGTGCCCGAATTACTAATTCGAAGTAAAAAATATTCAAATTTTAATTTTTTCTATTTTTTTCATATGAGTGAAGATTTAAAGTTTAAATTATCTTTTAATTAATTTTTGAGTCTAACGCTGCATTCATAATAGACTTTTACAGATGCACCCAGTTGTTTTGATCGTGAACTAACAGCAAAAATTGCATCATTCACATTCTGATTATCTTTAGTTCGGGCATCAATAATATGATTTAAAGTTATCCATGTAGCACTTTTGAAAAACATATAATTCGAAAAGTTTCTCCGAATAAAGGTACTGAACATTTTTAAAACTTCAATAAAAATATTTTTTATTTATAATTTTGCTTCCAAGTGATTTAATTACTGAACAGATTAAGAAATTTCTTGAAGCTAAAGCTTGGCAAGGCAAAAACCAATTTTATATGTAAAACAAAAGCAATTGTTTAAAAAGATTCCAGTGATTTAGAGTTATAATTTTTACCAATGTACATTTGTTCAAACGAAAGATATTGCGACTAAATTTTCTGTAAGCAAAATTACCTAAAACATAGAGCATTAGCGTTTTTTTTTGTTTTGTTTCATAAAAAGAAAATAAGAAGAATGCTTCTTATACACAAATACATGTAGAAAAATTATAGATATTCTGTATAAATACAGGAAGTAAGTTTTATCACATAAGCTGATGAACAAAAGCTTTCTATTGCATATGATTTTTAAAGTAAATTTACAAAATTTGCGCAAGGAAAAACAGCGCCGAAATGCATCGATGAGAAAGTTCAAAAGTTCCCATCAGGTCATTTCTGCTATTTTTTGGAGATCAAAAATTAAAACAAGAAAATGAATGAATGCCTGCGAACAAACTATTTGGGAACACCTACTCAAAACCGGTAGCAACAGCACCAGAGCTCGAAACCTTTGAGACTCCGTTGAGACCGAAATCCAAAATTGAATTCCCGCCTACAGAAGAAGAATAAAAATTTCGGCAAATAGTAACTACCTTCTCTTGCAGGTTGGGCAAGACTCTGAATGACAGACAGCAAAGGGTGAAAAAAACCACACAAAAGCCGCTCAGTCCTTAATGATAAAATAATCGCTCTTTTTCTATTTTTATCGATTGTTTTTCAAAGATTCATCGGATCCGACCCGATTGAAGTCGAGGGAGAAGGTGTCAAGAAAATGAAAGCGAGAAGAAAAGTTTCGAGATCAAAAAGAAAGTCCATTTGTTTTCCCACCAGAGGCGCCGAAGCGTATCTAATGTTGGCGAGCACTGAGTGCCGGAGAAGGACCGTCTTGTAACACAGAAATTGTAGGTTTGACTAAATCGTTATGTGTGGTTGATCAACCACACAAAACAAAAAGGAGAGCGATTCTTTTAATTCAATAAAGTGGGGGGATGGGCGCCCCTCGGAATTCACGTTCAAGAACGTCCATTCTTTAAAGAGAAGCCGACCTTTGCTTTCGTTTATTATATTTATTTGATGAATGCTTGAAGGTCTAAAAATAATGTAGACACCACGACGACAATGATGTATGGGAGAACCGATCTTCTTCGGCAAGCCAATATGGCTTAACATAGTTCGTGATCCATAAAACCACAAAATTCGCTCATTTAGTCCAGCAAGCCGATGAGTTGGTACATTGAAAAGAAAGTAGAGTATCTCAGGTGAAGTTCATTGCAAAGATAGATTCCACAAAAATATTCATAGGTGTCTATATATAAAAATATAATCCAATAAATTTTAAAATTTCAAAGCACAGAATATTTTTTAATTATGAGTCTAAGCTTTAGCTTTTCAACCTCCGTGTCTAATTTTCGGTCCAGTTTAAACATTACAATGCATAAAATAACAGCTTATACGCTTAAGTGTATTAAACCGACTGGAATTTCTCAATCATGGATGTTCGAGAAATTATGCCATCGGGTTTGAATTCATAACACTGCTAACATATTGTACAGCACGAGTGTAGCCACTCGACCCCCTTCCACCTAAATAAAACCCTAACCTAGGGAAACGTGATACTCAACAGCAAATTTGGCCTGGAACAAACTCAAGTTCACGACGTGCCTTCGGTGGAGTCGTCTTTTGAGATCACAATTCCTTCATCTCAAAGCGGAGACTCTAGCAAACGACCATCTCCTCCCTTAGTTCTTCATACTGTCTTCCTACTCCTATCTTTCAAAATTTCTTCTGTATGTAACTAATAACTTTGGATTTTTGATGAGGTACCTAAAACAACTTGTAAACTAACATTTAAAAAAATTTATGAGAGGATTAACTATACGTGTACAAGTTCTCTCTAACTTTTTTCGATAATCCAGATATGCATCAAAAACGGTAAGAGTTGTTTATGTCAGAGTACAAATTACAATGATTCGCGAAGTTAGAAATACATCAAATACCCAGTTCTTCAAAAAAATTTATATATATGCAGTAGTGGCCAATGAAAACGCACCACCCTGGATTTTGTAATTTTTTATATACGAGGATGGGACGCAGTAGCAAAATCCAATCATGCAATCCTATCAAAATCACCTTCATTTCAACACTATTATTTGCCCAGTTTGAACTTATAATCCCATATTCAAAAAATGTAGGTCGATACTTCCTTCTGAGCATTCTCCCATTCAGGTGTATTCCTAGATATTGCATTCTCTATCCGACGGCGTGTTGCATGGCATCCCAAATGTGTTTTATCACGTTCAGATCTGGAGACTTGGGCGGGAATGACAAAACTCCAAATTCAGATGAATGCTCTTGTAACCATTATGTGGCGTCCCGACATAATGGATGGCTTCATGGATCTGCATTGTCTTATTGGAATATAAGCATAAATGTAGAACATGAACGGGTGTACCTCGTCAGAAAGAATGTGCACAGGCCGTAGGCCAGTCACAGGTGTTTGTAGACGTACCAGAAGTCCCAATGACTTTCAGTTAAGAAAACCCCACACCATTACTGAACGCTCACCCGCCAGTAAATTTCCAATTGACAGACTGAATCAATGGCTTCAAGCAGTTTGCGCCGTGTACGAATCATTCCATCGGCCCGAATAAAGTTGGAAATGCGAGAGACGACAGCACTTCTTTCCAGCCATCGAGTGCCCGTGTCGGTGTTGTCGTGCCTAAGCGAGGCGCATAGCCTTCTGTTGTCGCTGATGAAGCCCATATCCTGCAAAGTACGTTTACACAGTCCTAACAAGCGGTGAATTCGATTTTATCTGCCAGATTGATGAACGCACCTCATATAAAACGATTATTGAAAGGTGACGATGGGCCCGTTCATCCAACGTCCCACGGTATGCTTGTCCAATGGTCGTCCGTGCAAATCGAAACTTCATATCTCTCTTCAAAAGGTTCTGGCACATCTCACGAGCTCCAAGTGTGACACCGCAATGAAAAATCTTTATTACTGGTCATTTTCACACCATAAAAAGCTGGAAGGTATGTCTATTATTTTATAAAAAAGACTGGCTGACGCAACGAAATATGTTCAATTCTTCATAGGTCATGCTATAATGTATATTTTATATAAGATCCTCTGTACCAGTTTCTTTGGTACTATAGTGTTTAACTCACGATTTTCAGAATAAAATAAATATTAAATAATTAAGAAATTTAATGATTTTAAATGATCTGACTACTAATAATGCTATTAAACGATTCATTCTAGCATGATAATTATATATGTGCACTAGCTTATAAATGTTACTACCTGTTCGGTACAATTATATGAAAATGGAGAAAAATAAGTCTGGTTTTGATTATTTAATTAATTAAAGCTGAGCAGTCTGGCCTTTATATATATTTGACAACGTAGTAACATTTAAAAAGCGATAATTATAAAATTATATCAATGATTGCATTTAAAAATTAAGATAAATTAATTAAAATAATAATCATATTTAAAAATAAAATAATTATAATTTGAACAAAGATTACAGATTTATAAGGGGAAGTTGCCGAATTTGGACCGGCACCTAGATTGGACAGGTATCATAACTTAAATTCTTTACAATATTTGGGCCATAAAATTTGTAGATTAATGTAATGATGCAAGTGGGGTGAATGAAATCATTTTTAAGAGAAAGCGCTACGCGATTACAGTTAGAGAACAAGTGTTTAGATTTAGATATCATCCGCTAATTATTTTAACAAAAGACAATTACGCTGTTTTAAATTATGTAGGAAGACCTTACGCTGTTTTAAATTATCTAGAAAAATATGTAATTATATCCTCAGGTAGGAAATTTCTACAATTTACTATAATCAGTTTATTAAAACATTTTTAAAACAATGTTAAGGGAATTTCTTTGTTATTGTTGTCCAAAGGTTTTCTAGATTTGACCACAAACAGTTGCCAAAATTAGACTGTTATCTTGAACTAGAAGGATAACCCTGACAACAATTTTATCTACCAACAGACCTCGTGGATTAAAAGTGGAAAAGCCAAAGCAAAAACAGTAGAAGGATATTAAAGACATCAAATGTTAAAAAGAACGGAAACTAAAGTTACGTAGTTTTGTGTCGTATATGAGGAAATAAAGAATAAGAACTGATACAATGCATAAAATACCATACTTTGGGTTCATACATTGTGTGCTGGTATGAATTTAAGAATAATTTTTTTTGCTTTAATTTGGCTTGAGGAAGTTGATGGTCCAATTTGGAAAACATGTGAATCTGGGCAACCAGCTTCACTAATTGGACCGATGACGCAGCACTTTTAAGTTAATTTTTCTTTCTTTGAAATGTATTTCATAAACAGTTCATTACATTCTTTTGAAGATAAATAAACAACAAAATTTTCTACATTCAAAAATGTCCAGGTGGTCCAAATTCAGCTATCTTCCCCTATTTTGAACTCGTCGAATAATGATCATGTAGGCTAAAAATCACGGATCCAGCGTAAGGTCCCCATCCTTGCAATTTTCATCAATAGTCCTGAATAGTTCAGTTTTTTAGAAAAAAAATTAAATAATGAAGCTATTATTAGAATGGAAGTTAGGCAAGTACATATGTACAGGGTTGTTATAATTCAAGTTTGCCTATTCAGAAGGCCCTAGAACCGCTTCTATGACTCTAAACGAAACTAAATTTGATTGGCATGTAGTACAAATGATGCCGCTCTGCGAAAATTAAAAACAAAAAGAAAAAAAATGTTAAAATTTTCGTCAATAATTAGATTAGTTAGCTTTTTTTGGGGGGGGAGGGAGACACAGAGCGCATCCCTTGTAAAACATTCTAGTGAAATTTTGTTCCTTTTGGAACCCTAGAACCGGTTCTAGAGCCTTCTTAATAGGCAGACTTTAATTATAACAGCATTCTACAACTGCAGAATTAGATGAAATATTCTGCTAAGAAGTTTAACCTGGAAATACGTAGTACGATTTGCATAAACATAAACGCTGGAAGGAGGCAACGGTTTTTCCAAATAAGTTCATTAAAAAAAGTCTTTTAACTTCTAATCCTTTCCGGCTCAAATTATTAGTTATTAGTAAAAAATGATAATAATAACTGAAAAAAGCCAAAGCCAACACAGAAATACTTCATACTTGAAATTTTTCGTTACAGATTAAGTATTTTCTTAATTTATTAATTAAAATATTTATTCATTATTCATTTGTATCCAGATAGTGTGCCGTATAAGCCCTGCACAAATTAAAACTGGAAATGCATAGTAAAACACGTTACTTCTTGTTACGGGTTAAAGATTTACAGAAAACATCAAAACTTCTTGTATATCCAAGCTTTGCTTGATTGCGAAATATCAGTATCTAATTATATTAAAAATCTTAATAAAACTAAATACACGAATTGAAAATGAGTCCTGCGCTACACAGTTTTTTTAGTTACAAGAGTTGTATAAATCTATGTAAATGAGTGCACAAAATGCAAAAAAAACAAATATTAATAAAATTGAATTTTGAGCTTAATTTTAAAATTAATTAATTCAAAAATTAATTGTTTAATTTTTTAAAAAAATTACTGGAAAATTGTCCTTCATTAGAAAATGCAGCAAGTCGATTTCTAAATACTCAAAATTAATTGAGTAAAGACAAATGTGGTTCGGATACAAATATGAATCCCTGCACGGTTCAACACGCGAATTGCAAATGAACAGTGTTAGTTGTTTCACCTAAAACTTTTCTTACAAAATGGAAAATAAAAAGCAGGAGAATCAGATGAGTTTAATTAATTTCATGTCATTTGGCGCTAAAATACATTTTAAACTTCGTCTTCTTCAGGATAAATTAATAAACACGCTCAATACGACAGGAACTTATGAAAAAACTCAACTTACTTCAATGAAACAGTAGAAGACGAGAAAATAAATATTTCCGGATTCATCTTGGGCATACATTTGTTTGCTTTGTTCAAACAGTATTTCAGGTTGATTGCTTTATAACGTTACAGACTGTTTTGTGGATATTCAGATGGTTATTTTAAGATGTAACATTCGAAAAACTGTTGTTCTCAAGTAATTGTTTGCGACTAAAATATGTGGCTTCAAGCTGAATGAAGAAACGTCGGTAAATCTTATCTCCTCAGTTTGGAGTCAACGAAGGTCAGCGATAATAAAATCACGAAAGTACCCTCAAGTTCCCTCGAACTTCAGCTTTCTCAGGAAAGTTACTTTTTTAAAAAAATCAGGATTTGCTTCATATGATTAGTGTTATCATTCGCATATATAGGGGAAAGTGGGGTAAAACCGGGTAGTTAAGGTTCGAATGCCTGTTGGAGGTAAAATATTCCACACACAGCTTGTCAAATTTTATTAAAATATTCATTGTTTATCAGTTTACAATATATCTTTCCAGAAAAGTCACAGTTTCATTCCTTTTTATCAATGATTTTTTTTATATAAAAAAAGTACCAGGTTTTACTCCACTAGTAGGGTAAAACCGGGTACACGAGTTAACGTTATGGGAAATTAGTAAAACTCGGTTTTCAGTGGAAAAGTTGCCATCATTTTTATTTCATACTAGCAGTACGCGCACGGCGTTGCCCGTGGAATCAGGACTTCAACAAAATAAAAATAAAAAAAATTTTTAAAAAACGCCCACAATGACACGAAAAAGTTTTGAAATCAAAATCAAAACAAAAGATACACATTATTGATTTTCCCCCTTATTCTTCTTCGCTATAATGACAGTTCAACTATAGAAAAACAGTATAGAGTACGTTTATCTGAAGCAATATTAAAAAATTGCAACATGAAAATGATTATTATACAGAAAGCAAAATATGCCAAACAAATAAACACTTTAAGACACTGCCGAAAATTACAATCGAAGGCATTCAGTTGAAGTCCTGCGCTCTGCCCCGTCAGCCAATGAAATTTCAACAATGCATATAAGGAAGGTTTACCGAATAAAATTTTAAGCGATTTCAAATGGAACAATACGAGAAACATAATTTCTGTGGTATTTAAATATATCCAAAATGAATCAGAGAAGGAGGGGGGAAAAAAAGAGAGAGACTGAGATGAAATCTTCCACTTCAGGTTTAAACTTTGAAGCCACATTATGTAAATAGCTCCTCGAAGACATATTTAATTTTTTCCAGTCTTCTGTAACTAAAGATATCAGACGCGAAGCAAAGGGATTATGACGTCAAGTGGTTTCGACGAAATGCATGTTGCCCGTGGAATCAACTTTTGTTGCTTCAACAAAATGAAAAAGAAAAAAACCCACCCACAATGACAAGAAAAAGTTTTGAAAACAAAAGACACAAATTATTGATTTTCCCGCTTATTTTTCTTCGCGATTATGACATTTGACAGTACAGAGTAAAAAATAAAGAGATATTTTCGAAAAAGGTTTTTAGGATTTAAAAGATTGATTCCTATAAACCAGGTAAAAAGTTAAAAGAATGAAAACCGAATGAAATGTGAAACGATTTCAAATGGAACAATACGCCTAGAAAGATACAGACAAACATAATTTCTTTAGTATTTAAATATATCCAAAATGAATCAAAGAAGAAGAAAAAAAGAGAGATGAAATCTTTCACTTCAGATTTAAACTTTTAAGCCATATTATGTAAATAGCTCCTTGAAATCATATTTCATTTTTTCTAGCTAGAGATATCAGCCGTTTGATTTGATTCGAAAAAAGGTTTTTTGGGATTTTCAGCTAAAGGCTATTATCCCCTATTCATTCCAAAGTTCTTTTCAATCCATAATCAAAAAAGAAGGAAAAATTGCCATCAAAAGATGGTCTAGAACTATAGCCGAATTGATTAGGTCAAGACATAAAAAAAAAAAAAAAATGGCGCCCTCCTCGAAGGGCTTCGAAATTCTTTTTTTCTCATATCAGCGTATACACGACTGTCAAACAATATAAAAACAAACAAATTAAAAGAATTATCTGTCGACGCGAAGCAAAGGGGTTATTTCGTCACGTGATTTCGACGAAATGCATGTTGGGAAAATACGTCACGCGACCTTGATTGCAATCGCTTGAAGAACCGTAAAGAGAATTCTGAGGCGAACATTTTTTAACACTTCAGAAAAAAATAATTAAAATTCAACCGACTGTTCAATTTTAACCATTCTTGTCTTAAATCATTGAGAAACGTTATGTTTATTACTTCAACAAATTTCAAATTGATAACTAAATTAGAACGGCAGATGCAAGAAATTATAATTCCAAACAAAGTTTTTTAGGCTTAACCGACTATTTTTCTAAAATTTTTCAAAATTCAGTAAATTACGTTATACGTACAAAACAAACTTCATTAGAACGGAAATCGTGTGCTCTTTCAGATGGTTTGTCTATGTTTGTCGTACAGTTATCCGAAACCATGCTATTGAGAAATTAGTGCGAAAAATCACTCACAACAACACAAAACATTAAATAAAAAATTTTCTAGATTAAATTTTAAAATTCTGGCTTCGAGGTGCATTGAGTCACCATTAAGACTACTATGTGCCAAATTTCAAGGCTGTGAGTGCGATAGATTCGTCTGGACATCGCACGCAGACACGCACACACACACAAACATTGCCTTTTATAAGTATAGATGACAATTTAAGAATATTAGTTCCAAAATTCACATGTAAAGCAGTTTTCTTCTTCCTCCGCGCCACTGCAGCTTTCGTGGGCCCAGCTAACACAGTTTTTACATTGGATTAACACTCTTTTTTATTTAAATTACAAGATACATCATTAAAACATGAACAATCAATGTTTGATATGTTTCTATCGTCTTAATCAGAGGAATCATGAATACCGACTGTACCGGTCTTACGCCACTTGGAGTATCCGGTTTTACCCCGAGTGCAGAGGTTATAAAAAAACGATATAGAACCCCAGTGGCAGAATACTTTTCAACAGTCTGCAACGGAGGTTGGGTCTCTCTTTCGTTCATAATACTCCGAATTTATAATAAAATTGGCTTCACAAGCTTATCTTTGATTGTGTTTCAATATTTTATAATGAATGAATTTTTATTGAGCAGACAATTATATTTCACAAAACACTTAATGAAATATGTAATTATTGGTACTACACCATGTTGTTTAGTGTAAGAAGATTGATTCCTTAAGAGTTTAAATTTTTTTTTTATCTTTTAAATTTATCTTGCTTTTAAACAAATGTAAAATATTTGCAGCTAAAGGTTTATCTTTGTGAATGGTCTCATGTTGTCTCAGCCTCCATAAGGCATGGCCTAGATGTACATTGGGTTATTGCTAAAACACAAGATAAAGATAATGATTAGTATTTACTTATTGATTATTGGTTAAATTTGGCTCTTGGTTAAAAATAAAAATTAAGATAATAAAAATTTCTTTACGACAAATTGCAGCCGTAGAGATCGATCAAAAATTCAGAGGTTTATTTTCATGCTGCGTAAATAATGCTGCTTTAAGATTTTTGCAGCATCGCAATCAAAACAACGAATTTTATCTACATATGCAGCCACCTCGAAGTAAAAATCACATGTTATTTCCAGAAACCAAAAGTGCCAGAAACATCGGAATGAAACGCGTAGAAAACATCAGCCATGACCAATACCGATATGAGGCACTTAGCGTACTTCAAGGTCAAATCGCAGTCACTAGGTCTTCTTCTAGGGAAGCCCATTCAGCGTCCAGAACGTCCTCCTGCTGGTGCAGTGCGGAAGTGTGGAGATGGGGTGCCAGCTCAGGTGTCATCCTCGTCATCTGATCGAGGTTCAAAATTACGAGGTCAGTCCCAGAATAGCCCTCGTGTTGCTTCAAAACGGGACGTTAATATAACTAAACTAAACCACATTTAATTTCATCGACTCTATGAGCTATGACATACTTGGTCTTTAACCTTAGGTCACGGGATACACAAATCCGAGAAGTGTGTGAGTTAATTCAAAGTTAATGCCTTCATTTTTGCTATCAGGCACTGGATCCTTATCAGCAATTTGAATAGTATACGAAGTGTAACATAGTAATGTGTAATTTTTAGTATAAATTTGTGGGAAATGCTGACAGAAGGCTTGTAATCAGTTAATTTGTCAAATGGTCCCATTTACGATTAACTCAAATAGATAGGAACTGGTTTGAGACTGTTTTAAATAAAAAAAATTTCAAAATTTGCGTTACTACTGAAAGATATATGACTATTAAATTAACACAATTACAGTTTGTTTCCGTGACTGTAACTTGTACTTTTTCTAAAATATTCTAAAGATTCAAAATCAGTCGTGAGTAATTAAACTGGTGCATTAGACCAGAATTGTTATTGGACAACAAAGGATAGTAGTGCAGTTTGGTTTATTAAAAAAGAAAGGATAAAAGAAATACAGTCTGGGGATCAAAAAATTGTGGAGTAGAATCCACCGAAGATCCATCCACTTTTGTGGACAGTTGTCTTATAAATCTGCCATCGTTGGTCAAACATATTCACGTTGCTGTGGTGTTGAAGTTTGCAGATTGAGGTCCCGTCTCAGGTGCCGAACTCGTCTTACCATGGCTGAAAATAACGAGGCCCGTCCCCAAATAGAACAAGAGAAACTCCGATGCTAATCTAATCAGTCTAATTTAAGAACTGGTTTCTGAATGACGAATGATATTTTTTATTTCATGAATGACTTAATAAATATATTTTTATTTCATTAATATTTATTCTTTATACACTATTCCTTTCATAAAAGTTGAATTAAATGAAATATGATTATTTTGGACAAAAAATCGAATGGCTTAATTTGACGATATTTTACAATTGTAACCTTTATTATATACATATCTTAAAATACTTTGCTGTATAAAAGTGCACCCTATAGTTGCCTTCTTGATTTTTATTATTTGGATTGGTATTTTTAATTTTAACAGTTTTAAAATAACAATTTGATGCATTAAAGCAAAAAAGTAAGTGCTGTCATTTTGTGAAAAACAGGAGAGAAAAATTTATTGCAATAGTGATGAGTAATTACAACGCAATTAGAATGTTGTTAGAAATATAAACCTTTCGAAACACAAATTTATCTAACGCCATTAGCGGTAAAAAGCAACCTAAGAAGAAAAAATAATAATAACAATAAACACGTATTTATTACTGAGACTTCCAAAGATTGCTAAAAAAATTGATTTTAATTGTGGCCTGGATAATTATTGCTTGGCAATGGCAATTGTGGCCTAGATATAACCAGAATTTCGGATTTTTTATTTTCTCAAAATTAGGATTTCCAGATATGTGAAAGGTAGATTCATTACTTTCTTCACATTTTGTTTAGAACAAATATATCATTCAAAAAACACTATTTTAAAACTTTTAAGCTGCAAAAGATTCAAACGAGAAGTCCAACATTTTTTCTGAGCTAACTCTTGAAAGTCAGCTCGTTTCGCACTGCAGCTTGAAGTGAAGTGAAGCAACTTACTACGACCCACTCACCCATTGGGTATAGAGTGTTTCAACGGTCAACGGGAAAATTACTGCAGCCTGAAAACTTCCCCAAAGTGTGAACTTCTCCAAACTATCTTTGGCGTAACGTAGTCACTTCATAAAATATAGAGAACGGGTAAGGGGAAGTTATTGCAGCCTGAAAACTTCTCCAAAGTGTGAACTTCTCCAAATTATCTTAGGCGTAACGTAGCCACTGCATATAATATAGAGAACGGGGAAGGGGAAGTTATTGCAGCCTGAAAACCTCTCCAAACTATCTTTGGCGTAACGTAGCCACTTCATATAATATAGAGAACGGGGAAGGGGAAGTTATTGCAGCCTGAAAACTTCTCCAAAGTGTGAACTTCTCCAAACTATCTTTGGCGTAACGCAACCACTGCATATAATTAGAGAAGAATGCAATTTCAAAAAAAGAGTTTGAAAGGTTTTTCAGGACAACAGCTTCAAGCATTTAAAAGAGACTTTAAGACTATGTTAGAGATTTTAAGATCCAGCGGCTACGATTAAATTGAGTTTAAAAGCAACAAAATTCCTTTGTTGCTGCCAATCACACAGAAATGAAAAATAAAAGTTTTCAACCAACTCCTTGCGGGAACATTTCTCTACGTACGGCCTCGTACAATTTTGATACCAACAAGTCATTAGTTTCATTCCCCTTAGTCCATGTCATAGCTATTCTTCGGGTTTTCTAATCACCATGCAAATACAGAGGGTGTTCGCTCATTTTTTAGACGATTTCTGTTTGCTGTAGGAAAATTCGTTTGATTGGATAAACTTATTTTCGCAACAATTACATTTTTGAAGCTATAAAGTATCATCTGCTACCTAAAAGTTTTGTTTACATGCAAAATGGCATTTTTAAAAAAGTAATGGATGGAAGGTTACATTTTTCTTCTTTCCGAAGAGAGTTAATCTTATTCAGTTATTTAAAGAAGCTGTGAAAGTCATGGTTTTTTTATATCTAAAGCCACAATAGGTAATATTGTTAATAGGAGAGGAAAAAAACGTCCAAGTTTGGTTTCAAGTGGAAAAATTGTTCCAAATACGTATCCAATAAAAAAACGCAGTTCTTCGAATATTTCAAAGGTGAGACCTTTAATGTTAAAAGAAAATCTCCGAAGTCAAAGTTTTATTGCAAAATCATTAAAATACTCAGTATCAACTGTAAAAAAACTATTAACACTGATTTGAATCCCCAAAAGGCCAAAAAATACTATGTTCATCGTCTTTCTCCACGTCATATCGCTGAACGCAGAACACGCTGCAGAATTCTTTATGAAAAGCATTTATCCGGACAAAAATGGAAAAATGTTTTAACAATAAATGAAGCTTCAGTATATTTAAATGAATGCAAGAAAAAAATTCCATTTATTATTATAAAAGAGGAGAAAAAAAACTTAAAACATGGTTCAAAGAATCTAAAAAAAGTTTTTCTAAGGGAATTATGATTGCTGCTGGTTTTTCATATAATGGCAAAAAAAGTAAAGAGAGTGGATAAAAATGTTAAGATCAACTCCACATACTATCAGGAGCATATTTTATCCACACTCTTCAAATATGAAATAACATATCTTTACCCATAATTCCAACAAACAGTAGAACTGCACCAAAACAAAGCGGGCAGCCTCACATCACAATCCAGTGTTAATTTCCTGGGGGTAAAACAAGAAATGGGTATTAAGACTCCTTCACTGATATTTCTGGTAAATGGATGACACATGAGTTTTTTCGATTTTGGACTTATAAAAACTGCATTATCCAAACGTCGACCTACAAACCTTGTGGGCTTTGAAAATCTGTTCAAGAGGAATGGGACAAAATACCTCTTCCGATACCACAAAAATCATCATTGCCATGGAAGTTACGATGTAGAAAGATAGTTAAGAATACGTGCTATGAAACTGAACATTTCAAATACAAAAAAATATGTAAAATAGTATTTAAAATACCATAAAAATCGTCTAAAAAATGTGCAAACAACCTCTGCAATTTTACTCCTCTGTTCACTGGCCGATTTAGGCATTGAAGTTGATTATTTGTCATAACTCCCCTGACCTGTATCATCCATCACATGTGTGATGCCTAGCTAATGAACGAAGATATGAATGGTAATTGAAGCGATCTTACAGTGACATGAAATGGTGGAAAGTATCTCGATATTGAAAACGTATCTGAGATTTCGTTTGCCCGTAATCTAAAGGTTAAAATTAGATTGATCCATTATTACTGCCTGCGATTCCATTTCTATAAGACAAATGGGAAGCGATAATTCAAAGAATACGAGTATGTTTCACGAATTTTCCCTTCTCTTCTAATCTCTTTTCCATTATTTGACTGTTCAAATACAAAAATAATTCGGGAGTAAATGCAAAGAGATAATTCAAAATCTATTGATTTCAAATATTTCCTTAGTTTGGATAAAAATTCGATAAGAACCAGAAAAACTCCTAGTGTGTCTCAACTCCTACGTTTATCTACTTCTTAAGCACAATAAAATTTTGAAATCTAATGGGTATACAGTCCGGGCCATTTCTTCATAAAAAAGAGTCCATTGGAATTTAAAATAAAAACTTTAGGTCCCTTTTTGGAGGAGAGTGTTCTGGCATGGATCTTTTGATTAGCGTAATCTATTAGAGCAGACTCCTTAAATAGTTTTCTACACAGCCTTATCTATAATATCCTTTTCTTATCTATCATATCTTGTTTGTATATTTCGGCTCTTATCTATACACTTCAATATTGTATTTTGGTCCTTTTATTTGTTTTTCTTCATGTTATTTTGTTTTGTTGTTTTTACATTGCATCGCATTTGATATTTCCACTTTTTTTATTCATTAATGCATTGTTTATTTTTATGATATATTTGTGAAATGCATATTCCTGGATTTTTCCCCTTGGAGAAGCACAATGTGCGAAACAAAAATGAATTTTCTTTTTTTTATGTTTTTGCACGGAAAGGCCTCATTAAATTTCGGCAGTTGGGCAAAAAACTGCACGAGCAGAATCTTAAAGTTTATTGTTCTGTAACTATTCTTTTATTACAGACAAGCATTTTATTTCAATACAAATTTAAAATAACTGGTAAGACCACATAAGAAACTCAAAAAGGTTATATTCGGCCTTAAGGTCACAGGTTCCTCACCCCTGGTATAATCCATACTCATTTATTATTGTAACGTTTACTATTTCGAGCTCGCACTCTGTATTAATATTCTGATACAGTTTTTTTTATTAATATTATTTAAATTGAAGATTTTCTCCCCACTGTAAGCAGTATCTAGCTTGGAGAGCAAAAACTACTGCATTTTTGTAATTAAATTTATTATGAAAATTTATTTTTATTTTAAAATGTAGCCAATTTTCATTAAGAGATGTAACAAAAATTCGCTTCTCTCACATGAATACACTAGTACCATTTTTGTTGGAAGGGCAATTAGAAGCCATCTCAATCCATTTACACCCTATGCGTTCGTCAAAATTAATGTAAAAAGGTTTCGGATGCATTTGTGGCATAAAAGCATGGAAGCTGAATTTCTGACTTTGATTGAAATTTTGGAAGGAAAATGGTAGGTAAAGAAAATATAAATTTGAAAAGTCATTCACAAATGCTCCACTCTACGCCATTCTATTCTTTTAGCCCATACATTTAGGCAGGCCATTGACGACCGCTCCACGCTACACAGATTCATTCGCTGCCGGCCATTCCGCTCCCCTTGTGTGTGTGTGTGTGGCTGTGTATTGTGGTATTATTATTAAATATTATTATTATTATTATTATTATTGACCGTATTATTAGTAGTATTGTGTGTGTGTGTGTGCGCGCGCGTGTGTGTGTGCGCGCGTGTGTGTGTGTGTGTGTGTATGTGTGTGTGTGAGACCCCGCCTTCTCCGATTTCTTCGGTAAACCACACACCCAAAATACTCCTCATACACATACAAACGTACCTACTCCCGCCGCCTTTATGGCCTGGCAGTTCAAATGGAGTGATATGGATATCGTGATCGTTTAAATACCCAACCTTCCGCTTCAATTCTGTCCTGTTTTCCACACTGATGGCCTGTTTTGGCGTAGAGCGATCAAATTTGCGGGGCGTGGAGCAGTCGTGAATGTCCAGTCTTAAACGTTTATCCTGAGAAACAAACGAATAACTTATATGCTTTCGATTCCAAAAATATTCATAAATAAAACACGTCCTGCTAAATAGCGATAACTAATAATCAAAATCTAGGCAAAAACCTTTAAAACTTTGCACTAGAAGCCAGCTGTAGCTGTAGAACGGGAGTTATATGAAGGATGTTAAATGTACGAAAGGATCAAGGGTGTAGTAGAGTCGGCACGCACCGGAACGCTGTTCCGGCACTGCTTTTTTTTGCGAGAAATAAATTACAAAAAATTGTGAAAACGTCCTTGAAACAGCGCGAGTGGAAGGGATCGAATGTATGTAATCGAAATGTATGTAGAGAAATCACTAACTTTCACCTGAAAGAATAAGTTTTCTAGTTTAGTTCTCTTATGCTATACAATTTTTCTTGAATTTGCATCCTTGAAATCGTTAGGGGAATAGCTAGCCTTTTTTTTTTATCATCTAATGGAGTGATGAAATGCATTCATCTAATCGATGGATACGCATGACACCTAACATATAATTACAAATTGTCGTACGCTGTGCTGTGATGTCGTCTCCTTTTTACTCCTGCAAGATGAGCAATGTTTTTCAAAAATAAATTGGGGTGATGAATTTGGCGTGTATCCTTTCAACATGGGCTGTCTTCATTGCGGTGTGAGATAAAAGAAGAGTTTAATCCTCTGATTCCTAAGACATTGTCGCTCACAGCTCATAATACTGGAAAGCCCGAGTTCTTGTTTCAAAGATAAGAGAAGTTCCCTACCCCTGAAAAACCGAAATGATAGTTTGCATTCTTAATGAGTTGATATACGAAAAAAGACACTGCTTAACTTATGACTATTAGGGGAATTTTACAAGGAAATGGGTTTGGCTGAAATGAGAAGTCTTAAAAAAATCTCCTTCTCTCCCAAACACATCTGGGCTAGTCACTTTAACGTAAGAAGCAAGTACCCAAGTACAAAATTGGCGTCTGAAACAGATGTGTGACCCGCCCCCTATTTATGGCGAACACTACCTGTTCCCGTAAATGACGTATACTAAGCCCGAATACTTGGTCGGGACGGTGATTCCCTTTCATACTGTGTCCCAAAATTCCGTTGCACTTGGGCATCGGACTTTGTCTCCATGAAGCAGGCTGCACACTGAGCTTTCTCCTGTGGCGTCCACATTTTTCGACAAATCTGCGTCTACTGGAAAACAAGAAAAAACTTTACGCGTTAACTTGTCACATGTTGAAAACCGTTTGTTATTATCTAGTATAGTTTTGAAGTTATTAAAGTCTAAATTTATAAAGATACATTTCGGACACCTTGTATTATAAGTCTTTATCTCTACATACCCGCGACTTCACAGACATGTTCCCCCTCCAAGATTTAGAGTATAAATGGAACAACTAACAACATAAATAATGGAACAATCAACAACAGCAGCATAAAAAGGGATACTAGAGGTTACAGCTTAAGTAAATAGTTACTATACCACTAAGGAATTATTTTTAATGAGGAGGATCATGTTACATTTCAGTTACAAGTTTTAAAATGTTAGGCCTGATATCGCATGTTTATTGTCTCAACACTGACTCTATGTTTTAAATACTATTTCTGCACTTGTTTTCGAGATACGTAAAGCACAATCTGTTCTTTCACACAAATAATCGGTTAGGATATATATATATGTAATAATCTCACTTAATTTTATTTCAAATTCTAATATTATATATTTTAAAATCTTAATGTATTCCAAAATCACTTTTCTAAAACTCCAGTTTCGTTCTTTTCCCGCGCTGGAGGTATATTAAATCTCTCGTTTTGGCATATTTATTATTAAAAGAATATTTTAATCGCTTTCACGTGCCCACCGAAAATAATGACGCGTCTCCTTGGCGCTAGATCTTTTCCCCTAAAACTCTTACGTAATTTATTAAAAATACCCAATATTCCCTTCACTTTGAACACGTGTCAATACGTTATTCCCTTATCTGAGACAATACAGGGATTTTGCTGTTCACTTTTACTTGTAACCTAAACGGAGATGCACGTATACCCACCACTCTCCTATATTTTACTTAAATAGAGGTATACAAGGTGATTTGCTAGCGAGACAATCCTGATACGTTCTCCGAATGCGATCAAGGTTGATGATCATGCTCGTTAAGGACAAGAGAAATCTTTTCCTGCAACGAAATGAAGAAATCTCTTTTCTGGTTGGAAGACTATAGACCGAAGAACATACTTATTATTCTTCTTTTACTAATTCCAAAAACTGTAAATGGAAGGGATGAAGTTTTCTATCAAGATGAAACATGTAATTAGAAATTCTCGTTTATTAAGAATTGTTGTTCTTGTCACGCTCATGTTATACTTGTTGGCAGCCATGCTTTAATACACCCGAAAAATAAATTTAGATCTCTTGGATCTTTAAAACCTTTATTTAAAAGCTTTATTATTATATTTTGTGTATCTATGAAAACTGCAGTTGAAATACAGACACATTTTTTCCACTGAAAATGGGACTAGAAAAGCGACCGCTCTAAAGCAAAGTTTCTTTAAACTGGGCATTCACTTGAAGGCTAGCTATGCCATTTGTCCTAAGCCCGTTTTTTTTCCACCCATTTTAATCGAAAAATTACGCACGTCACTCACGTAGGCTCCAAAGTGCGCTACCATAGCTATTCGATTCCTCTATTCCTCCACCCACTCGGTGGATTTCCGATTTCTTAGCCTCGTCGCGAGGTCTCAATCTAGGCAGACCCTTTGAAGTGCCGCTAGCCTCGCATCGGAGTCTCAAATTGGAATCGGCGCATGAAGTCTTGGATTTTGAGTTGCTTGGAATTCCACTACTCAAAATCATTTCTTCCAAATTTCATAGGTTTTCGACCTTGACGATTGCTTTTTCCTCCCCGTATTCCAAAAATTTTATACTATGGGTCCGGTTCCTAGTGATGTCGCTGGTATGAATTTTGACGAGTGCCTATGTTTGAAGGGTTATCTCAATATTCATAAGCGAAAAGTATGCGGAGAGTCAGATTGACGCGAAATATCTAATTAAAATTTTATAAAGGAATAAATTTCATTCAATTTCCTTTAACTAATCATTAATCAGATTTAATTTCTCTGTTTTGTTTTCCTTATTTTTTTTCACACACGAAATCGCAAACAATTTTTGTTCATAAATTGGGATTTTTGGAGGAGAAAATAAGGATCGAGATTGAAAAAAGTCCTGCTCTAAAAGTTCCAAGTTTATTTTTATTCTGATATTAATTCCATTATTGTGTTATTCAATCCAGTTTTTGTTTAAAATATTTAATTCATTCAATGGGATGGCGTCAATTGGTTTAATAGCAGTGGTAAACTAATCCGTAAGTTTAATTTAGAAGACCGATGTTCTTAGGATATATACTACAGCTCAAAAAGGGAGAATTTACCAAAGTTCTATTAAGTAGAATACTATTTAATATTTTTAAATGATATTGCAGAGTAACTTTCTTGAATACTTTTGCAAATTGCTAATCTAAATAATAAAAGCCTTGAGAAAGCCTCTAACGCTTAGAAATGTGGGCGTGGCCACAGAAACCAGACGCAGTGAACAGGAAAGTGGTTGCTTTTCTTAGAATTCGGAGCAGGGGAACAGGGGAGGGTTCGGAGCTGTTTTTGAGAGGGGAAGTGGATTTCCCTTATCTTTGAAAGAGAAAGCGTTCAAGTATTTTGAGGTCCCTCTATTCCAATGGTCTTAGGAATATTCCTTAACCGTCCTTACACTGAAAAAGGCTCCTTTTACTTAGAGATCTCCATTCATCAATTCATCATTTTTTGATTTTGTATTTGGTAATGCAATTTTTACTGTTAGTGTATTTTGCATTATTTTTACTCGGAGAAAACGAAAGTTATAGTCAATTGATTCAATTAGTTCTGTTTTTCATTTATTATTATTATTATTGTTGTTGTTATTTCTTAAGCACTCCGGCAATCTGCATGAGATTTTCTTCAACAACTTTCGTTAATAAATTTGCGACAATCAGATCTGAGATATTGTTGGCAAGCTAAAAGCCCGTCTTAGACGAAATCTTCTAGTACAAAAGAAACGGTTTATTTATTTAGCCTTGTACTAAGGAATATACGGATATCACTTTCTGAATATTGCAGAAAATGTTCAGCATTTTTATTGCCACATAAATTAAAGTGAATATGTTCTAAAATTTGGTATGCCCTATTTTTAAAAATGATTTATATTCATGGCTCTTGACAGTCAGTAATTAGTTTAACAACTTTTCCTGTTAAAATCCTCTAAGTGAAATTAATTAGAGGTGTCACAGAATTTAATTTCTGACAAAATTTTCCTCTTTTTGCTGCTCTAATGAAAACCTGTACAATTTATACTCATCTGAGTTTTGATCAAAAGAGTGCTATAATTCCTTTTTCTAGCATTAATATTCCTTTTTTTCTCGATTGATCTTTTATTCGAATGATCTTGTACCGGTGGCATTTGCGCTATGGTTTTTGAAATGCTCAGTAATCACAAGTAACAAAAGTCAATGCCTTAGATGTTTACAAAATTCTGCAATTTTCATAAATTGTTCTAAATGGGCTTAATTCCATGTTATGAAATACAGTAGAACCCCGCTAATCCGAAATTCCGGTTAATCCGAACCGATTTTATTTTCGAAAATTATATGTAATTGAAAAGATTACCTGAAAAGATTTAAATATGCATACTGAAAACAAAAAAGCACTTTTCCAGCATGCATAATTTTGAGTTTGCCGTAGATAAGGTTACTTCATACAGGAGCACATCCATTATTCTAATGAAAAGGGGAGACATATTCTCTTTCTATTGCTTTTGAATAAAAGAATTCAAGAGATAGTAGTACTGATTACTTATAACTTGCATTTTTTTTAGCACACGTCTTTTTCCTTTCTATTTATCGGAATTTCGGGTAATCCGAATTTTTTGTAATCCGAACAGGCACCGGTCCCAATTAGTTCGGATTAGCGGGGTTCTACTGTATGTAAATTTTTTCGTTCATAATTCAATTTTATTATTTCGGCTTCTGACTTTTGAACATCAATATTCTATTTTTTTTCAAAATTTTCACATTAATCGTTCATATATTTAAAATTTTTCTTTTTGATTTTTTTTCCTTCTTATTATTCAAACGCGTTATTTTATCCTCTTTATTGACTTTAAAATTTTGAAAAGTCAACATTGTTAAGCACATGACATTGCCTCCTTCCTTAGACCGACTGAGTCCAAAATTTGATATAGATCTCTAATTTTGATGTGAAGACCTTATACCAAATTTTATTTATCTAGCTTTACTGCGTTTTTGAGTTATCGTGTTCTTATATACTCGAACAGATAGACAGTCAACCCGCTGTCGGATTAAGCCTTTAAAGTGCTATTTTTTTCTACTAGTGGTATAATTAAATATCTTTGGGATTGAGATGAATTTAAGAAAAAATTCATGTAGCTTATTAGAAGGACATTAATCTTTTATTAATTAATTTTGCCAATTAATAATTAATTAGCAAGTCAAGATACTTCGTTATGATTTGAGAGGGCCGCGGTGGCCTAGTGGTAAGGTCTCGGCTTTGGGGACTGGGGACTCCAGGCTCAAAATCAGATTTCACTGAAGATCCACCGTGTGTGGAACCTGTTGCACTCTAAATCATACGTAGTGGCCAAACGTTCTCCCGTTGGTGTGGCGTGGAAGTTTGGAGAGGGGGTGCCAGCTCAGGTGGCGTCCTCGTCATCTGACCGTGATTCAAAATTACGAGGTCCGTCCCCAAATAGCCCTCGTGTTGCTTCAAAACGAGACGTTAATATAACTAAACTCGTTAGGGTTTGAGATAAGAAATTCGAACATACAGGTTTTGCTTCATAGAAAAATTTGGCGAGAGCATGCGCTAACCTTAAAAATTGATAAATTTGGTGAGAAGCATACTTCCCACTGCCTTAGAACGGGTTAAGTGCAAAATTTGATACAGATCAGCTGTTTCAGTGATAAAACTATATGTTAAATTTCAACCATCTAGTTTGTTGCCTGTTTGAGTTGTCGTGTTCACTTACATACAGATGACAGACATCCGGATTTCCCTTTGACGGGTTTTGTTAAAAAGACCAAATTTCATTCGTCTAACTAGTTCTGTTTTTTGAATTATCCTGTTCATAGTCAGACAGATGAAAAGAAAACCACAAATTAATTATTCGGACTCAGGGAGGTCTAAAACTTGGAGATTTATCCAAATATCGAAATCCAATTTTTTTGACAAGAACAACAGTTTTTCTTTCTATACTTAGAAATACGAGAAGGTAAAAAATGCAAAGCATTTATAATTTTAATATAAGTTAGCACGAGCATGGAGATATATAAGAGTTTCCAATAAACAAGTGCGTATTACTTAAATTCTGTGAGCCACCAAAGATTTCACGCACTTTTTTCCATGTTTTCACTCCCTATTTTCATTAGGGATTCATTTAACCTTTTCCTAAAGTTACCCCAAGTCCATTGCTAATCAATTCAATTCCTTTATTTTATCATGCACGAATGAGAGTTCCAATTACTGTCTAAAATGCATTTTCTCCTGTGGAATAACTCACGAGTTAAACTCATTTGCAGAATTAAAATAAATAAATCTTATTGTATCCCTGCACAGTGATACATATTTCATTCATTTGCATTAGAGCCTTTTTTTCGATTCATTTAAAAAATTATCACCTAATTATATAATAAAATAAACTGATTATTACAATTAATAAAATAAACTGATTATTACAATTAATAACATAAACCGATTATTATAATTAATAAAATAAACTGATTATTACAATTAATAAAATAAACTGATTATTACAAGTTGGTGAGGAATTTTTTTAATAAACTAATTTATGCCATGACAATTTTTTGATCAATTCATTTTAATTAAAATCTAAGTCCGAAATTAATATTGGACTGGAATGAATTCGAAATGAACAGAAGGAGTGCAGGAAAAATAAGTCCGAAATTAATATTGAACTTATTTTCTCTGCTCTCCTTCCTTTCATTTCTACACATTTACGCAACTGCTCTTGAAAAATCCAAAAATCGTGCAGTTCGTACAAAGTGGCTGCTCTCTAAGTGCTTCCTATCAACACGTTCCTCATTGTGGTGCACATGCAAGCAGCTCTGCACGCTCGAGTTTACCAACATTCATCCCCTCTTAATTAAGCATGTCGTTGGGCGCTTACGGTATCATGAACCCTTCGAGAAACCTCAGTGATGCAGAGAGCGAGCGACGTTCCGGCAGATTTATTCCGGGCTTCTTGCCTTTCACACGGGAATGGGAAGCAAATGGAATCTCCGGCAAACGAGACATTTTAAAAGGAAATTAACATTCCAGGGGATTTCTGTACATGCCATCGAAATCCCATCGAGTAAAAACCGCGTCAACAAGTTCCTTAGATTAAGGGCGTATTGCGTTCCTTCGTGATCGAGAAATCGAAGAAATCCCTGCCTTAATAAAATCTGCGTGGAATGCGCAGCTTCCTTCGAGGCACACTGCAAATGAGAGAGCTCTAATGCAGGACTGAAGAATGCATACTAATCAGGATTCCCTCTGTATGCAGACAAGGTGAGGATAAGGCTCCTGCGCGTGTCTGTACCCAGAAGTTCTCAACCTTTTAGTAATTTGGATGTCACTTCAATTTTAATAACACCCTTATTAATTTTAATACCATACGCTTCCAATGACTTTTGTTGACTTATACCTCCCCCAACTTATAATGAATTTTGGAATTTTATATAGCTCAGGCCTAGATACCGTTTGCGTTACCAAACGCTTAAGGGTAACATTTTATTTTTGCAAAAGCGCAGTGTGTCCTTTTTACTTTCGTTTCTCTAATTAATGTTAGGGAATTTATTTTTCTCATGACTTCGCCCCTTTATGACATCTCGGGCCACCTAAAAGGACTCTCCCCACAGATTTATAATCACTTCCTTAACCAGTTGCGTAATAGAACCTCTGGTAAATGTTTAAGGTTAGGATCATTTTCCGTCCTGGAGGGTGGAATAGTGGCAGTGTCTATGTGCTTATAGTGTCAGTATGGAGCGGAGCTCCCTAAGCCCTCATGCTTCTGACATTTTGCCAGTGCTTTCATCCTGTAGTTACTGCACTGGCCTTAACTCATTCAAAATACAGCAGGATGAGATAGACTGGACAGTATGGAGCCTCAGTGACTTCGAAAGGATATAAAAGAATTCTTTATTTATGTCGAGAAAAAATATCGGAATTTCAGTTTACTGGTACAAATAAATTATAATTTTAGGACTTCTAAAAATAACTTAATATTTTTAAACCCTACGTGAGTCATATCATTATTGCTTTTTATAACGGGGAAAGTTATTTTTTTCTCTGCAAAATTTTTTAGAATTTTGTCTAAATAATAATAAATAATTTATTTTGTCTATATAAATTTTGTCCCGATAGTTTCAGATTTAATGGACACTATTGTCAAACTGTTCAATCGTTTTTAATGAAAATGAGCCGAAAATAGACCGCACGGGCTCCATAGGCGAGGAGCCCATTTCGGAGCAATTGGTTCAAGTTAAAGGCCTGCTCTGTCGGGAAACATAAAAATACTGTTTCGATTATTCCAGACAATTTTTTAACATCCAATAGGGAGTTATTTGGTGTTATAGGGTGTTATTTTTCCGTTTTCGCTTTCCCCAGTAATTTTCATGTCGGATCCGCAAACCATTAGGAAACTTTTTTGGTTTAGTGTGTACTACCACCTCTTCCCGTTTGACCTATCTTTTTTGAATCACCCTGTATACATATAACTAGCTTTAACGAAGATCTTTAAAGAATCCAAATGAAAGTTTAAATTGGGGATACTGAGTGCTTATTTCCAAAAAATTTAAAAAAGCTGGAAAAATTGTTGTGCCTTTTGACATTAAAATAATTACAGAGTGTTTCTTTGAGGCTTAAAATATAATTTTTAATTGATTTATTCTACCCAGGTTATTTATTATTTGCAGGCTATTATTAATCGCGAATGGAACTGTTATTTACACGCAACGCTACAAAAACTTCACCTATCAAAATGCACGGAATATTGGATGATTTCTATATTTTAAGAGGATAAATTTTGTATGAGTAACTCTCTCTGTAACATGTTTGCTAATGGATGCATCGTAGTGACGAAAAGATTATTTAGAAAATTTTTAACATTCCGGCAGCGGATACCTCAGAAAGATACATTTTTAATTATATCAAATTAAACGACTAGCTTATGCGGCCTTTCAGATTTAAAGGAGATTCTGGAAGGCTGTATAAGCCTTAAGATTATGATTAAGATTAAGATTGTAAGAGGCATTTTTTCAAACTTGGCATAAACATCTGTTTTTCTACGACTTCGATCCTTTGTGTTCCTTTCTTTATCGAGATACTTCGATCATGCTCTTTGCCATCAAGACATTTAAAAATAACAACTTCCTACAACTATCTACACGTTTAGAAACAACGCAGTATCTCATCTAAATAGATAAAACTGCCTGTGCGCCATTTCTGATAATTTTTCACAACAGAACAAAACTACTGTGCAAGAAGATAAAAACAAACAACAATGTTTTGTAAGCTGCTGCTTCTATAGTTTATCAAAAATTTAGATTAATTAGGATCATAATTAGAGAAAAAAATAAAAGATGAAACACAAAAAATCACTAGGTTAAATTAAAATATACATATGGTATGGTATTTTAAATTAATCAAACGCATATTAATATAAAATACTGAACTGAATTTCATTTTTCCTTAGAATATTCAAAAATATAAGTTACTTCGGTAATGTGATAGTTAATAGAAAAGGTTTCTAATACTTTTAACAAGTATTAGTGAATACAACAGATTTCTTATATTTTTAACGATATTTGTGTTTCTTTTTTCAACGAAAACTGTAGATATTATATATTTATATATATATGAACATTTTATCCTCTCCTTCAACCCATTACGGTCTGAAATTGTCAGATTATGCTTCATTAGAATTAGTTAGAATAAGCTTTCCTTTTCTGGTCCTTTTATAATTAGATAAATGCTGTGATTGTCTTTACAAAAATAAGCCTTTATCATGAGTAATATTATGAATAATGGGAACACTGAAATTAAAATGAAAAACAGCCTCCACATCCCACTTGCTTCTGATATTCAAAGTTTAACCCTTAAAGGCCAAGTGTTGCCTTTAAGCAACATACCCAGTTTTGTCTTCTAAAATCTTGAGAATAATACTGAAGCTCTAATGCCTGTTGTTATCAATAGGATACATACTGAAATTTTTATTAAATCAATTTACAACATATAGATGGTAGCCTGAGTGCTGATCAAAAATAAAAATAAATTGATGTTTTTCACTCGAAGCTGCATCTTCTTAGCTTACTTGTACGCTTGAAAATACCCTATTTTATTCTACAAATGTTGAATAAAATCCGTATTGTTATTTATTAAAATAATAATACGGATTTCAATTGTGTTTGACAATATAGAATTTTATCAAGAAAATTTTTTTTCTGAAATAAAATCCAGTGTTGTCAGCTGGTAACAAACTGTTTTTTAACCATACTTAAAACAAAATAGGATATTTAAAATTATTTTACCATGTTTTATTCAAGAAATGAAAGTAAAAAAATATTAAAATCAATTTTTAAAAAATCGGGCTTTTAAGGGCTAAGAAGCCCTGCTCTAGCAGAGGCCTTACCACACTAAAGCTGGACATTAACGACCCTTCCACGCAGCACAAATTCGACCGCTCCACTCCAAGACCTGTGGTCAATGCGAAAAACCTGTCAGAATTGGAGTTGTGTGGATATCCAACCTTCTGCTGGATAGCCACGAGTGGGTCATAAATCAACATCTGCGGGAGTCGGTATGTGTTGGAAGGGAGATTTAGGGTGCTTTTTCAAAGAGAAAATCAAAGAAGGCGGGATAGAGGATTGGTGTGTCTGGTAGGGGTTGGATTTGCTTGCATGGAGTAGAGCTGTCTTGACTGACCGGCTTAACGGACTGCGACAGCGGACTCAAAAAGAAATAACTGAACCCCTCATTCCTGAGTGTGAAGAATCAATGACTTGACAGTGAAGTCGGCATCGGATTGGAACTCGATTGGTTAACTTTCAAAGACAGAACGACTCTCAGACGCTTATTAGCTGATTCGAAGAGACGGTAAATAATTCCCCATTTCCACAAATGTTGTTTTCGGACTCGGGGATGCAGGACCAGATTTCCCATATGGCCAACCTAGGCCATACCCTAGGGCGCAACAATCGGAGGGTGCAAGTATAAAAGAAATTACAATAAAATATTTAAAAATTTCAGTATTATATTGAAAAGACCGTATAAAATACTGTTCCTTAAGCTCCATACATCTCTACTAATAATAAAGGAGAATGTGTGTGTGTCCGTGTGCCTGTGTGTTGATCCTCTACAGGGCAGACCGCTAGACCTAGAGCTAGGAGATTTGGCACAAACAGACTTTGAAGGGTGGGAATGTGCACCTCGGAGCCCTTTTTTTAAATTTTAATTAATTAAAAATTAGGCGAAATTTTGGCGTTTTTCCGTAATAACTTCCGAAAATATTACAGCACAAAAATCATTTTTACACCATATGAAAGTGCAAAAAATTATCTTCCCAATTATATCAATTAAATTTCCGTACAATGTTTTCTCGAATTTCAATAAATTTTTATAAATAATTTTGGCACAATTTACAATAATACTTTTCATTGTTGCAACGCAACTCAAACCGTGTTCATTGTTTAAACAAATATTTAGTTGCATATTTTTCTACCATTGTTGTAATCTGTGTGAGATAGGATCCTAATACATTTTGCTTTCAAATTTTATTTCATCAAGATTTTTGTGAAATCTGTAAACCAAGCTCTCCGAGATATTGCTTTGCTTACATTAAGAAATGTATCCATTAAGCTGAATGGTTATGGTTGCTATGTTCTCAATCTTTTCTCGGCATGTTTTAATCCAGCTAACATGCCGCTGGCCATAAAATGTACTGCGTCATTTTAATGTTGAAACCAAATGCACATTTTACAAGACGAATAAGAAAGTGCAGATAGAGCCGACAACATAGAATTAGAGGTTACATGAGATGGTCAGTTATTTGAATCCATTAGGAACATTTATGTAGACAATGAACAGAAGAGGTCCAAGGTCACTAATAGAACATGGGTTAAATATCTACCACAATCTGAAGTTTAAAATTACGTTGTTAAGAGAACTATGAATATAAAATGATGCTAGATTCAATAGGCAAGGCAAGCTGATCGCCGAAGGCGGCTATTATTAAATAAAATGACGACACTTTTGCATTGCCTATCTCTAGAATTGCGGTGAATACACCGGAGGGGAGGGAGAAGAATGTAGTGCTTTGGCCTAGGGCATAGAGATGTATAAATCCGACCCTGAAGGGAGGTCTAAAACGTGGAGATTCGAAGTTATTATTATTTTTTTTACGGTTACAATAATTTCTTTTTGTGTACTTGGTATACGAGAAAATAACAAAACAATATTTACCACAGACATTAGAATCGCAATCCACTTCTAGAGGCAGAAAAAAGAAACACTACTCGTCTATGTTGATCTTTAATAAGAGAGGGAAAAGAAACAGAAATAACGGCGAGCGGAAAAATTCTATTCACACTACATTAATATTTCAAGGAGCTGCTCAAAGTCGAGGAATGGCTTTCCTTGCACAGTGCACACCAACGTAATGTTAATCGTTTCGTTCATCACACATCATGTCATGTATTTTATGCCCCCTGAACATTTTTGCAGCGCCATCAAACACCTTTTAAGCATGATACATTCTTGGCGATAGATTGGAGGCGATGACCCTGTGGCGTGGTTTTCGTCATTCCCGATTTTGAACCTTTGACCTTTTTCTACTGAGAGCAGCTAGAGCATTAGGCCCGGTTCACATGTCCGATTTGTGTCCGACAAGTTATTAGCGACAAAATGCCGGAGAAGTGATTAGTGACGTGAAGTACATTGATAGCTGTTGGGTAGTGCACATCTATCTCCCGCCGAGCTGAGATATCGGACGAGTAATTAGCGACACTTTCTCTCAACATTTTCCCCAGAGATCGGAGGGAAATCGGAACAGAACCGAAAGTATGTTAGTACTGCCCTAAATACTTCACGCCGCAAATCGCTTCTCCAACATTTTGCGTCGCTAGTAATTCGTACGATGCAAATCGCATGTCGTAACACACTTCAAAGATCTCGTTGCCCGCATCTTACCGTTTCTAAGTATCTGTCATCACTGATGCAGAGGGCCGCGGTGGTTTAGTGGTAAGGTCTCGGCCTCGGGGCTGAAGGGCTCCAGGTTCGAAACCCAACTCCACCGAAGATGTGGCCTGTTGCTCGTTAACTCATACGCAAGGGGCCAAACGCCCTCCCGCAGGTGTGATGCAAAAGCTTGGAGAGCAAGATACCAGCCAACCGCCTGCGGTTCAGAATTATGAGGTCCGACCTAAAAGAGCTCTCGTGTTGCTTCAAAATGGGTAAACTAAGACCCGCATTTTTGTATCTGCGAATATGACAAGAGTATTCCAAGGGGTCTATTCTGAGAATATTGGAGACGTCACTTTTTCACACACGTGCGGAAAAAGACGTCTCCCAACCCAACCAGGGTACCGTAATAGACCCGCAAAGATGCAATCATTTCTCTGTCCGCGGACGCCATCGATTCCTTAGATTACCGGTACGAGTCGATTGACCACACACTGTTCGTTAAATGTGTTTTTATTCACCGAAAGACGAGCGGACAAGTCTTTCTTTTTTTCAGCCACTAGGGTTCTATTGAAATTATTGAGGAGACGTCACTTTTCCGCACGTCGCTACCAACGGGAAAAGTGACGTCTCCCAACCCAACCGGGGGTACCAGAATACCAGAATAGACCCCTAGATGTGTATTTCACGACCCTGGATTCTGTACTAAACATTATTTATTTTTATACGCACCTCACTTTTTTTTTTCCCGTGCGGAGAGAGATTACAGAGTTCACGGACTCCCTGTATATTATGTTAATCCCTTCTACAGCCGTGGTAAGTATACTTACCATCAACTTCATCAATTTTAAATGCCCTTTTTAGGGTTGGCATAAGTTGTTGCCAAATTTTTCGACGGTGAACAGTTTCCTTGAGTTAGGGAGACGTCACTTTTCCGGGCACATTAACAACGGGAAAAGTGACGTTCCAACCCAACTGAGGTACCAGAATAGACCCCCTAGATGTTCCAATTTCTTTTCTCAAACCATAACGAAGTGTCTGGACTTGATAATTAATTATTAATCAGCAAAATTAATTAACAAAAAATTAGTGTCATCGAATACGCTAAATGAATTTCTTTTCTTATATGAATCTCAATCTCAAAGCCATTTTTCTATATCACTACTAGAAAAAAATGGTCTTTTAAAGGGTTAAAATTCTCTCCACTTAGAAGGAGAAGCGCTAGACTGAATCGTTAATTCACATACTAGCTATATATACTTGAAATTTTAAGAAAATCGTTTGAAAGCTGTGGGTTTCAATCACATACAAGCATATACCTTTTTGAAATCGATATCAGTTTTATCAATAAACGACGTTAATTTTATTAGATTAAAAAGAATTACTCCACAGCGAGCCATTTCACCCCTGCCGGGATTCGAACCCGGGACCTTTGGATTAGAAGTCCAACGCGCTATCCACTGCGCTACAGGGGCTACAGGAAGTATTGAATTTCCTTTGTAACAAACATCAATCGTCACTGCTCTGCATATTTCGTGATTGTGTGTTATGACGCAGCAGGTGTGAGTACTTAGCTTTTTACGATCATTGCTTTAAGAGCAAATTTCTTTTTGCCGGTTCTTCGCTACTTTTGATGATCATAAAAGACGTGTAAATAATGAATCCTACTTAATTTACATAGGATCCTTCTTATTTTAATGCACTTTTTTACGTTCTAGTATACGAAATACAGAAAAAGAAAGACTTACAATCGTCAAAAAAATTCTACCTTTAGATTTTGATGAATCTCCAGACCTCCTCATTTTTGGAATTATATCTGCCTCTCTGTGAAAACGATAACTCAAAAACGCAGAAAGCTAGAAGGATGAAATTTGGTACGTGGTCTTTACACCAGAATTATAGATTTCTATCAAATGGTGGAGAAATTTATCAAAAGTAAGTTTGTTTGTTAAAACGATAACTCAAAAACTGAACAAGCAAGATAAATGAAATTTGATGCATAGTTTTGTCACCAGAATGAAAGATGTGTGTCAAATTTTGGACAAAGGGTTGACCGTTTGTCAGTCTGTGTAGTATGTGAACGCGATAACTCAACCAGCAGGAGTGGCCTCCCCTAAACTTTCTCGTATACTTCTCAAACATTTGTCATTTCCCTTCCCCCTGCGTGGATAAAAAATTCGAACCAACTGTAACCCAGAATGCAATGACTATCAGAAGGTTTTTCATTGTAGATTATAGTGATAGTAAAATATTTAGGTGAAGAATCATATTCCAAGAGATGCGTATGTATTAAAACTTAGCAATATTTATTTTTTTTATCAAACTCTAGCAATGCGAACTCAGCGTGCGGAGGAGAAAACAGGAGCAAATGACCTAGTTCCGTTAACGCAGAATAGCTTGCGCATGCGCAGAGATGGCTTCCAGTACGCAAGTAAAACAAGGAAAAGTGACGTAATCCTTCCGCGTGCACAGAGATTGCTACCAGTGCGCATGCGTATGGAGAATCGGATTAGAAAAATTAATTATGCAATTTGAAAGCCTTTTTCTTAACCGATTGAAACGAAATTTGGAAGCAGATCTATAATTAATGTTAGCTACCATCATTCTAATTTTTATTTATCTAAGCCGAATAGTTTAGGAGATATAATTTTTACAAGTATGCGATTATACAGACCGACAGACAGTCAACCCTCTGACGGATTTGGCCCAAAATTTTATACGGACCTACATTCATGATGATAAAACAGTGTACCAAATTTTATTCATCTAGCTATTCAAGTTTTCGAGTTATATTGTTCACATGACCGCTGACAGACAGAAAGACAGACTTCCCGTAGATGGATTTTGTCCAAAATTTGATAGAAACCTACAAATTATGTGTAAAGATCACATACCAAATTTCATCCCTTTATGTCTAATAGTTTTTGAATTATCGTGTTCACAGACATAATTCCAAAATTGTGTTTTTCGGACTCAGGGAGGTCTAAAACGTGGAGATTCGTCAAAATCTAGAGTTCGAATTTTTGGACGATTACAATACTTTCTCTTTGTATACTTAGTATACGAGAAAGTAAAAAAGCAACAAGCTTAGATAAATGAAATTCTGTTTTTGATCTTGTACATCAGAATTGTCAATCATTTTTCAAATTTTGGACGCAATCAGCCAAAGAGAAGATGTTCAGATGCATATCGGTTCTCTTCACTGTACTACGAAGCTTAACAGAAAAAGCGCTTTATTTTATACGAGAAAGTCGAAGGGAGAGCACTCCCTCTGGCTGTGTTCTAGCAAAATAAATTGGTAATAGAGAACAGTTATGGTCATGGGTTGTAATGGCGCAGCGATGGGGTATTACATTACACTACGGCACACCCCTAACTAATCCCTAGATAAAAATCTCCGGTTTGTAGTTTTGATGGGTGTGCGTGGAAACTTTATTAAGCAAAAAAAAAAACATAGAATAATAACGATACATAGAATAATAATAAAACAAAAATATATAAAACAAAAAATATAAAACAAAAATATATAAAACAAAAAATTATATAAAACAGAAAAATATAAAACAAAAATATATATAAAACAAAAATATATAAAACAAATTAAATACATAAAATAATAAATCCAAGTGAATATACAAAGAGACATACTAAATACCAAACACTATGAAATAATGATACAGCATTTTAAAGGAAAGAACAAAAGAGAAATAACATTACAAACAAGCTCGTTGGGAGTGTCTTGTTACTGGGGCGATAGTGCCCTCAATGTCCGAGTCACTGTCTGAAAAATTATTGTCAATTCCAGGATCCAATTTAAACAAGACCTCATTGTAGCGATGGGGCAAGGGGAATATAGATGCTTCGGACGCCTCGAACACAAAAAAGTAGTCCATTTATGTGGCTTTAAGGCCCCAAACAACAGGAGAGAAACGTAGGAAATAGAGGAGAATCGCAGAATTTGGGCGTCTAGATTGGACTGGTATCATAATTTCAATTCTATTAAATATTTGGCTGTAAAACAGGCAAACTGTGTTGTAACGATGTAAATGGGGCGTATGAAATCATTTTTAGAGAAAACACTACGTGGTTATAGTTAGAAAACAAGTGTTAGGTATCGTCATTAATTATTTTAACAAAAGATAAAAAAAAAAGTCTTACTCCGTTTTAAATTAAGTAGAAAACTATGTTATTATATCCTCAGATAGGAAATTTGTCTTTAGCTGCAATTTGCTATAATCATTTTATGGAAAAAGTTTAAAATTAAGTATAGGGGAGTGTTTTTTGTTGTTGTCCAAAGATTGCCTAGATTGGACTACAAACAGTTGCCTAAATTGGACAGTTTAAATCAATGGGATTATTATCTTAAACTACAGTAATTTCTCAGAAAGCAGTTTATCACCACTAGTGGTCCTTATAAATTGGAAATGGAAATGGCAAAGCAATATAATAATAATAATAATAAAAGGACACTAAAGTCATCAGATGTTGGATCAAAAAGACCAAAAACTAAGGATAGGCATCATTTATATAATTTCCGAGGAAACAAGGAGAGAAGAAGTGATACAGTGCAAAAAATGTCATATTTGGTTTCATGCATTATGTGCTCGTGGGAATTTGAGAATCAAAAAATACATTTGCTCTAATTGTGCTTAAAGAACTTGATGGCCCAATCTAGGCAACCGGTTTCCTTGATTGGACTGATGACAAAATTTTTTAAGTTATTTTTTTCCCCTACTATATAAGCTGTATTTCATAAAAAATTAATTACACTTTTTGAAGTTAAGTAAACTACAAACCAATTCTACCACTTGTATTTCATTAAAATTACTTCTCTATAATTGTATATTAAAAATGTCTAGGTAGTCCAAATTCGGCGACTGTCCCCTACCATACCTCGGGAGACACTTACTGATGGCACACCACTTTACTTTACACTATGGCACACCTCCGACTCCCAAGAGTAAAAATCTCCGGTTTGCGGTTTGGATGGGTGTGTAGAATCTTTATGGTACACCATTGAACGGGGTGATAAGGGAATTTAGATGCGACACAAAGGTAAAATATTAGTGTTTTGATTTCACATTAAAGTCCAAATATAATGGAGCGTGAGTAAAAAATTATATATTCATTGAGGTCACTCACTTCTATGTCAATAATTTTGTTATACATCGAGTTGAACACTTTGAATTTAACAGCAATTTAAAATATAAAAATTATTTCAGATATTCGCTGCAAAACTATGATTCGAAGACATTCGAATGCTGTAGTTTTAATTAGATTGAGAGGTTAATTTTAATTTATGAGTGGTATGGTGACTCGCAGATTATAGATAATATCCTGGAATGAAATGTTTTCAATGTTACCGATTCACATTTCGTAAATTAGCATCCCGTAGACAACTCCAGAATTCTAGTTCTATTCATTTTTATTGTATTTTAATTTTATTTTGATACAAATTGCATTTTTGTTTATAAGATAGAAAGTTTTTGTATAGATAAAGTATCTGATTAGAATGTATGCTGAAAAAAATAGGATAGCGTTATTTGCAGGTACTGAACCTACGGATAAAACGTTATATGCAGGTACTGTACCTACGAATAATTCGTTATTTGCAGGTACTGTATCTACGAATAATTTGTTATTTGCAGATACTGTACCTACGAATGAAACGTTATTTGCAGGTACTGCAACTACGGACGATATATTATTTGTAAATACTTTAACAACTGATAAAACATTATTTAAAGTTATTTTCCGTTCTATTATTCTGCACACTTGTGACTTTTAGATGACAGAACATTATTTTAACATTTTTAGAGCTAAATTATCAGCTAATACATTAATTAAATTAAACTTATTCCATACAAGTGGCGCCACCTTGTAATTAATTTGAGAAAAAATAATTACAATTTCTTTTTCTAATTTTTAGTCTTTAATATATGATACTTTTTGTTGATAATAATGAATCGTAAATTAAAGACTAAAAAGGGGAAAATAATTAAAATAAAAAATTCCACTGTTTAGTACACTGATAAAAATGTTTTTTTAAAAAACTGTTTTTATTCTTTTTAATTTAGAACACTTCTAAGTATCAGAAAGGAAATTAGAATAGGAGTTATTTTAAATTTGTCTGAGAAATAAATTAAGTTTGAAAAAAGGAGAAAAATTATATAAAATAGTGAATTTCTCAGGCATTAATTTTGGAAAAAATTATCTGAAATACAAATTCTGCAAAGGTTGGTCACGCTGCTGCGAGGAGACAAAAGACGGGATTCGAACCCGCAGCCTTCGTGACGACAAGCGAGTGCTCTAACAACTATACCACCCAGAAGTAACTAGCAATTTATACGGGGATAGTCAATTACATATTTTAGCCGTGTGATTTGTTAAAACTTTTAAATGGCAATTCTGAATTTTTAAAATTACAATTTACATTTTGCAAGTATTGTTATTTGAAGATTTAAACTGTTGACTTATGATCTCCGTTAACTGCATGGAGTTGTTTAAAATTCTTTGATAATGAATAAGACATTTTGAGGGTATGGAGCTCATCCGAAATATAATTTGATTTTTTATTAAATATCTGAGGTGCAATTTCATCAGTAAACACTTTAATAAATACTTTATCTAGAGAATATTAAGTGGGAAACCGGCACCCCAAATCAGATAACAGATATAAAAAGCATCGAGTGTTTCCTTCGAAATACTTAAAAATTCACAAAATCTTATTAAATTTCATACTTTCAAATATAAAAAGGAACAATTCTAAAGAAAAGATGGGAAAATAGAGCCTCCCAAAAGTCCTAAAGAAGAAATATTAAATTTGATTGTACCTGCAAATAAAGTTTTATTCGTAGGTACAGTACCTGCAAATAAAGTTTTATCCGTTGGTACAGTACCTGAAAATAACGTTTTATCCGTAGGTACAGTACCTGCAAATAATCGCTTCCAAAAGATAAATGAAAATAAATGAAAGTACTTATTTTCATTCTCAAGATTAGACCCTTAATTAAAATGGAAGACATGACGAGTTCCTCGGGATAGAAATCACTTTTTAAAAACAATTTCTTGATCTTTTCTGCAGTTCGAAGCTCGTTAAAATTTTTTAGTGTTCGTCTAGTTCCGTGACAATATATAATTGATGTTGTCAACGCATCATGCAATCTGTTTGGCCAAAATTCTAAACCATTTTCCTTTTAACCCCTTAGATTGCCAATTTATTTAAACTCCTAGTTAAATGGCACATTTTATTTTGGACATTTATTGTTACTTTAATCCATATAAGAATGGGAAGGACACCCGGGATACTTAAGCGTGTCTAAGTGATTTTTGTTTTTTAAACTAATTGCTACTTTAACTTAAATATGGATTTAAATATTCAATATTCTGTAATTCTGACCCTTCATTTCAGTACAAAGGGTTAATTATTCGTATACACTATTATCTTCTAATTGGAGGATTTTACTAGCTGATGGTAAATTTCTGAAATAATTTATTCTTAAACGTAACGCCATATTTTAACGAATAGCATGACCTAACGCTGAAATATTTTGAAAGTTGTAGTAGCCTCTAAAATATAAAGTTCGTTGAAGTAAAAAGAAAGTTCGTAGCTTTTAAAATACGAAATACACTTTGGG
The DNA here is from genome assembly GCA_013235015.1 of Araneus ventricosus. Lineage (NCBI taxonomy): Eukaryota > Metazoa > Arthropoda > Arachnida > Araneae > Araneidae > Araneus > Araneus ventricosus. The sequence continues at coordinate 180,389 of BGPR01000045.1, read as the reverse complement.
CATCCATTCTATAAAAGCATACAAAATTTGTTTAAATAGCAACTGATCAGTGAAATTAACAGAAATGCAACCATGCGTGCAACTTTGACCTAGGCGTGAAAAAGAAACAATTACAAAAAATTTACCTATCAATTTAATTTACCCAAAAATTTACCCAACAATTACCTAATTTACCTACCTGATTGGTTCGTACTTATCCAATGAAATTATGCATTTATATCAAGAATACAGCAGTGTCGAAACTTCTCGTGTTTCCCGCAGATATGAAATTTCTCCAGATACTGAGTCTGAATTAGAAGAGGGTAAAGGCTCTATGATTTCGAGAGATTTGAAGCTTACAAAAATTGAAGATACGGTCATTCTGTTATTCAAAAATCGTTATATGTAAAGATAATAAATTTTAAATCCCTGATCGTAAAATTTTAAATTTCTACGATCATGGACTCAAAATTTATTTTTAAAAATTTGTATAAAATTTTACAATTGTTCCATATCTTCTTAAGTATCTAACATAGCGATGATTTACCAGCAATCGCTTTTCACACCAGTGATAAATACACTCACTGAATTCATTTATTTTTTCCATTACAAAGACTGTCAGACGCTTTTTGAGCCTCAACTTTTTAACGTGGACATTTAGCCAAAGTCGACAAGGCATATATTAGGCAGCCGACACATCCAATGAGCTGCCCCCACCGGGGGCACCACAAGTACATGGATGAGAAGTCGCCGGATAAGTAAGATGGTTCTCGTTTCCCTGGTGGGCATAGTAATGGCGTGGGGTTGAGTTACCTCCAATCCGATGACGAAACGTACCTCCCACTGGAGGAATTGGGCCTTGGCCGGTGATGGCTATTAGGATTCCACCCGCAAATTCCAACTGCTGTCGTGACGAGTATCATTCAGGTGATACCGGATGCCAAGACAGGACGGGGGTAACTCTTTTACATCCATTGAACTGACGGGACGTATAGGCGACACGCTCTCTAGGTTTAAACCGACTAAAGAATTTATAAATATTTTGTGATTTTTATAATTAAGTTCTGCAATAAGTAATTAACTAATTTCAATAATTATTACTACATAACTAATAACTGTACCATTAATAGTTAATTATTCTATAATATAATAGCTGTGAAACGACCTCTGACGCTGAGCGTGACTAAAACCCACCGGACCATACACCCACTCCCCACCTACAGCGCTCGTGGGAAACAGTGACGTAGCCCCTGATTACCGATGGTTACGACAGGGAGTTTTTTTTTCATAGAATTCGGAGAGGAAGGGGAGAGAGTGCCGAAGTGAATTTCTCTTACTGAATCCTCTCCCTCTTTGAAAGAAAAAGTATTTTGATCTCTTTCTTCCTTCTGCGTTGAACAATATGGATAGAGAAGATCCCACTACAAGGAAACAAAGGTTAGCAAGAAAGAGATTTGCACGATGGAAAGCGAGACAAAGGAATCGGAGATCTTTACTTTCGTTTTTGTTAAAAAGGTTCTTTCTTTTTCGTATTTAATTTTGGAAATGAATATTTATATATTTTGCAAAACGAAAGATAGCGTCAATTGATTCATCATTTTTTTTTTTCACGCTTTTTCTATTTCTTCATCACTGACAATCAGATCTGAGATATTGTTGGCAAGCTAAAAGCCTGTCTTAGACGGCACAAATCTTCTGGTACTATAATAGTAATGCAGTCACTAGTGACCAAAATTGCGGCAACCCTTTGGGAAAATGAGTATTTTTGAATTTTGATGGCTTGTTCCTCCACTTATTTTTCACAAAATTATATATTAAAGGTCGGATAAATTAATCTCTAATAATAATAATAATGAAAGTGTATTTAAAAGACCATTGAACCTACTACACCTAAAAAATTTTGCATAATTTTATTTTTTATGCTTAAGATGTGACCCCTGTGGATGTTTTTTGTTATCAAATTTTAATTAAAATTTTGATTATTTAAAAATTAAGCATAATTTTTCCACTTTCGCACATTTTTATTACCAGTAACTTCTGAAAGAATTATTGTACAGCAGTGATTTTTTAACCAGTTTTCAAGTAGAAAAAATTCTCTTAACAATGATTTTAGTTGATGTATTATTAGATATTTAAATATGTTTACAAATTTTTGAAATCATTGTGATAAACGTTCAAGGTCACAATGTTTCGATCCTTCCTGACGGTAGGTGGATGTAGAGGAGGAAGGGAAAAAAAAAACGTGTAGAGCTATGTATGAAGAATTTATTTTCGCAATTTAAATTAAATTTTTAGTTAATTAAATTTAGCAAGATGTTGAATGTTTCTACAATTTTTCTGGAATAGCTTCCGAAATTATAATCACACAAGAAAAACACTTTTTAGTCATTTTTAAAATGTGGCCATCTTTCCTTTGCCATACGACTTTTTGTGTCATTTTTTAAAATCTTTTCATTCGCAAACAAATTTATGTGACTCGCGCGCCACGTGGGTATTTTGGGTACCAATATGTGGCTCTGAATTAAAGCTGAAAATAAAATTATAATAATAATAATAATTTGTAAAAAGGATATTTTTTCACATAAAAAGGATTTCATTTGTTGCAATTTTATGGTTTTTAATGATTGAAATAGACCTCCTGGCACCAATTGCAAGCTCAAAAAACTTCCATTTGATGTTCTCAGTATCTTCGGCTCTACACATTTACGTCTTTTAATATGAAATGCATTCAGTGTCATTTGAAGAGCCAAAAAAGTTATGCTTCCTAAAATCGAAGCAACTAGCTACAATTTGGACGTATAGAAGCATTCTCATAAATGCAAGATCGCCCTGAAGTTCAATGAGAAAAAAAGATGTGTGATTTTTACTTAAAGATATGATTAATGGTAGCATTTGCTATAAAATTGCTTTAAATTTCTAAAAGTACAATTATGGCTTTCGAATCATTGGTGAGATGGACAAGTTTGGTTCTTTGCCAACTCCTAGTCTATGGGAACGCAGGCACGAACAAAAATCCGTTTTCAAAACGGTTTTGTTTTCGTTCAATATTTACATATAAGTGAATTCACAAACTTCGGGAAGATATGCCGATGATTTGCTTATTGCGATATCCATAACTTTTCCTTTCCAACTGAAAACAAAGACACATAATTACTTATACAAAAGGATTGAGAACAGTGGCGTAGCTATAGAGGGGCGTGGGGGTGGACGGTCCCGGCGACGAAATCAGACATGTAGGAAAACAATTTTACAATTAAGTAGAGCAACGGCACTAATTCAATCATCGTGTACATAAAAAAATATACAGGGTGCCCACTTAAATAAGGGCCACCCCCCCCCTTAACTTCAGAACGACGACAGCTTTAGTCATGAAAGTATTGTCTAGGTATAGTAAAACGTCTATGCGTTATGCGACGAGACGCCTTACAACGCCATCTGCTGGCAAACTTTGGAGTCAGAGTTCCTATCTCGAAGACAGTACAAAATAACGGGAAAATATCAAATACAAAGTTATAGAGACTAATCGATTTAGTACAAAAAGATACCTTGTGCACATTAATACGAAAAGCAGAACACTTAAAATATACATTTGTTTGTTAGCATTTCCGAAATTGTGACATCACAAGACACGGACAAAAGGAGAAAATTTTATTTTTCGGGCAAAAAATGACCCCATTATACTTTATTCTGTGGTAATAACTCAAATAGCAGGTGTATGGACCTTTCCGCCAACATTGCAGGACTTTCGATGACGTATTATTTTTGCTAGTGCAAGCGCACTAACTACATGCTAAAACGTGCGCAGAGTGAAATTCAATCAAGGGCTCAAATCTGCATTGTAGATGACGGAGAGCACTTTGAACACCGAAAATAAAGGTATCTTGAGATAACTAATTGATTTTTTCTCTTTTTAACCCGTTTTGAGACGTCACAGTTTCGGAAATCGAGAACAAACAAATGTGTATTTTAAGCGTTCTGTTCTTCGTATTAATGTGCACATGGTGTCTTTTTGTACAAAATCGATAATACTTTACAACTTTCTAATTGACATATTCCCGCTATTGTTTACTATTTTCGAGATAGAAACGCTGACTCAGAAGTTTGCCACCAGGTGGCGTTGTAAATTGTCTCATCGCATAGCACATAGACATTTTACCTAGACACTACTTTCATGACTAAAGCTGTCGTCGTTCCGAAGTTAAGGGGGGTGGCCCTTATTTAAGTGGGCATTCTGTATATTGTAATTAATTAATATTTTTCGTCTTTTTTCGGTAAATTGCCGGTATGTGAAAGAAAGTCTGACGGTGGACGCGCGATTTTGCAACCCATCAGTAGAGATCAAGGTCGTCAAACGACGAATTGCGTCATTAAATCAATTTTTTTCCCCTGGAATTTATTAATTTTTTTAGGTTTATGTAACTTGTAAAGGAAGGGCGGCATACTGAAAGTTCGCCTCGGGTGGCAAAAGTTGCAGCTACGCCACTGGTTGAAAAGAAAGATATTCTTCGAAGTATCCGCTTGTGCGAACGCTCCATTTTCCGTTTGTTGTATGATTCCGACCAAACATACGCACTACCCGATTCCAAAAATCAATTAGCGGGGTTTCTCACGGATAATTGATTCTCTCTTTGCATATCCATATGCAAATACAATTCAAATTTCATCCGAATCGATTTCGGGGAAGCGCCTATGGAGACCCGCTATTAATGACTTTCAACGGATTCAACAAAAAAGGGATTCAATGATACGAAACGCTAGAACGAAAAGTTCTTTGTTTCCTCAATGTCGATATCCCACGGGAATTTCGATGTTCTTATTTCTTTATACCACTCATTTTGGTATTGGAGGGGCAGCAGATTTTTTCCAGCCCTTTTCAGCCAATGACCTCCGGGTGAAAACCTTTAAAATTTTAATGACTCGAATGTGTCGCGACAGGGTTCAGGGGGTTAAGGTCAGATATGACGTCATTTTAATTAAAGTGGCCGAATTTTCTCAATTTCAACCCAAGATACTCTGGATAGGGAGGGAGAGGAGGGGGTAAGATGTCCAATTGGACGAAATACTAAATTAAATTAAAAATAAAAATGAAAATTAAAGAATGTTTCGAAAGGAATGAAAAAAGCAACTGAGAGAAAAAATTGAAAAAGAAACAATACATTTTACTATCACTGATATTGCTTTTTCTTTCTAAACACTTCTTAGATTGTGGTCACCAAATTACGCGTGTAGTAAAATTTGGGAAGGAGAAATTTAAAGCTAATTTTTTAATTAAATGTAATTTTAATATGAACTATTTACTTTTAAATGAAACGTGGAGAAATTCTGAACATTTGATTCACTACCCGAATGAGGAGTGTAAACCCAAGAATGTACCTGTAATCCGATATGTCAGGTAAATTTATTTTAATCTTATTCAAAAGATTATCATGAAGATATTAAAATAGATTCGACACACCATCGTGATTTTACTACATGTGGGTCTCCTATAAAAATGCAACGCAAGAGGAAATTTCCAGAAGTTGGAAGGGAAAAAAACCTAATTCGAAAAATTTTGTTTTGGAATTTCTAGATTTTTTGTGAATTTTCTAGACTTTTTTACAGCAATTTAATGAGAAAAAAAATTGGTTTTATTTACGTATATGTGTGTTAAATGAATAAAATCAAATCAAAGATTTTTGGTGATTTGTGTGATCGTGATTTTACTACATGTAGGTCTCCTATAAAAATGCAATTGCAAGAGGAAATTTCCAGAAGTTGGAAAGAAAAAAATCTAATTCGAAAAAATTTGTTTCGGAATTTCCAGATTTTTCGGGAATTTTCTAGACTTTTTTACAGCAATTTAATGAGAAAAAAAATCGGTTTTATTCACGTATATGTGTGTTAAATGAATAAAATGAAAGTATGATTTTTGGAAATGCAGCAAAGCATGCTAATCATGATTCTAATACCGTTCAGTAGAGAAAACTCCCGCAGATATTAAGAATTATGTTATTTATCAAATACTATAGTAAGCAGAATGAGACCCCCGTCCTGTAGAAGCGCCTGGGTTCACTGAACGGCCTGTCGCAGCGGATAATAATAGGAGTACTGTGATTTGCAAAAATATGCACAGGTCCCTCACTAAGGAGGTATGTCCCGTCATCGGCGATGAGCCCGTTGGCCAGCAAACCACCATCGTCGTATCCCCGGGAAAGCGAGAACTGAGTCGGGTCACTTCTCATCCCCATATTTGAGGCTCCACCCTTCGGGGAATGAAAAACTGTACCATAGTAATATTATAGTAAAAGAAAAAATATGTTTTTTTTTTCTTTTCTCTTTCAAAATTCAGCATTAACCTTCGAACAAAACTAAGATTTTTAAATTTAATAATGAACAATGCTCATTGATGAAAGTATAATCCTTCTTCATGCCTGGAAAAAGTGTAAATATGGGAAGATTTGTTCTGTACCTCAAATTTCCCGTCATATTGGCGGATGCAAAGAAAAAATTGACCTTAATGATGAGCAATGACTGCTTCAGTTGTGCCACTGATTTGATTTGGAGTTCGTTTGGAGATAATTTTGAATCGTTCTAGATGAACACGGTTTCATTTGAACCACGTCTCGGCTCTTTCTTCAAATTTCCACACCACACCAATGAGCTCGATTTAACTGGAACCGTACAATTGCCTGCGAGCTGAGTATTGAATAGATTTGTCATTATGTGGAGATAGTCTTGATCGACAATTTGAATTGAATGTTGATTTTTATACCAGACTTCTCTTCCTTCAGTACTTGGATTTTATTTCGTTGATTTAGAGTGATAAAGACTGGCCGATTTCATAGTGTGAAGTTGACAAACCTTTGAGCAACAACATCAGTTGATTGTTTCATTTATATTGATCGGAATTTGTTTAAAAATGTAAATGCATTTTAATCTATGTGTCTTATCACAAAATAAGCTAAACAATTTTTTACACTAAACCATCACTCACCACGCACTCTTTTAAAATAAAATACAAAAGTAAGGGTAATTTTTTTACTTAAATCATCATTATTAAGCATTAATAAGAATATACGGTGCAAATATTACTATCCCGGTTAGTTTTCCCACTTTATTAAAAAAGAGAGCTGAAATGTGTCATTTTTAAATTTGGCAAGAATACTATCCTTCAAAAAAAATGTTTTAAATATCATGTATGATGTTTATTGAAATTCTTTTGAAGATTCTCCGTATTTCTCTTAAATTGATAAAGATTTTAAAAAAACCACTAGGCAGCTGGAAAAGGTGAATCGATAATTCTGTGACCATATGGTTTGAATGCTAATATTTAGTAATTATCATTGCAATATCCAGATAATTAACTAGTGTAAATCATCAAATAACGTGTGTTAATCTGAAATTAACGGAAACTTGTTCATTTAATATTTAAAATAAAATGTTTTCCTTTTAAAGCAAGCGTTCATAAAGCTGCATTGTTTTCCATTCAATTTGATTTGATTTGATTGGGTTTTTTTGGGATTTTCAGCAACAGAGGCTATTATCCCCTATTCATTCCAAAGTTCTTTTCAATCCGTAATCAAAAAAAAAGATGAAAATTGCTATCAAAAGGCGGGATAATTTATTGCCGATCTGATTCGGTCAAGAGAAAAAAAAAATGGCACCCTCCTAGAAGGGCCTCCATATTTTTTCCATTCAAGATATAAATGTTTCATTTTAGGGTTCGTCTATTCTAAACTGTCTGCAACCACAACAACAAACATCACGTGACTAAGTAATGGTTTCAGATAAAAAGAGTTCAAAAACACATCAGAGTCCATTAACTTTTTAAAACATTTTTGACTCGTTTCATGTTTGTAAAGATGGAATTTTTTCATCCAATTTTCACTCACTTCCCGATTTGTTCACGATGACAAGACACTATTTTTGTATTTTAAGAACTTAATTATCAATTATTCATTAATTAAATGAAATTTTGATTTTGTAGTGAGTTTGCGGAAAAAACTGATATCAAGATTAAAAATTAGAAAATAATTAAAATGAAAAAAAATTCTGCTGTTTAGTATACCAATAAAAGTGTGTTTTTATAAACTGTTTTTATTTAAATTTATTATTATCTGAATGATTTTCACAAATCACGTCTCGTGAGCACATTTTTAGGTACATCTGACATTTTAAAGTACTGTGCGATCCTGCGATATCAGATATTCAGTTCACTGAGAGCCATCAATTATCAGTACTATGTACTGTGGTTCAACATCGCGTCGATACCACGTATCATAATCTACTAAAAATAACCTTTTTCTATTGACACTTGCCAATAGTGTGTTGTATTACAGATAAACTTATCAACATTTTAGGTCAATACAACCTACAGTCCACTGGACGAAAATAAATGGCAAATAGTGAAAAATCTCGCAATCGCGTATTTCACGGAATGTTCACCCCTTACTCAAGACAGTCTGAACAAACTTAAACGCCCTGTAATAGAGTAATCTGGCACCCCATCAGACTCGTAATAGGAATTTGAGCTTCTATGGTTCTAAATTTTGCATTATTAATAAAATATATAATCAACAATTTTATACTAAACATTTCTAGGGTATATATTATCTATATATTTAAAATAATTTGGTAAAACATTCTTCACCGAGTCCTCCAGCCTCAACCACCGACCAATTTTAACAATTTTTGTTTCATATGAAAGCTTATGACACCTAGATATGTCATCAAAGGTCGCCTGTCCCTCCCACCACCACCTCCATTTTCGAACAAAATCGAAAAAACTCTTTCCCACTGTACATTCTCTATGGGGAAAAACCTTTGGACAGTTCTCCAGAAACAACCACCAGACGGATTTCGTCAATTTTTTTTAATTGGAAGTTTATGACGTCTAGATATGTCATCATGTGTCGCCTTCCCCTACCCACCCATTTTTGAACGAAATTGAAAAAAACACTTCTCCACCACACATTCTCTATATGTTTTTTCGATTTCGTTAGAAAATGGGGGTTGGTGAGAGGCAGACGACCTTTGATGACATATCTAGACGTCATAAGCTTTCATATGAAATAATAATTGTCGAAATCCGTCGGGTGGTTGTTGCTGGCGAACTGCCCAAAGGTTTTTCCCCATAGAGAATGTACAGTAAGAAAGAGTTTTTTCGATTTCTTTCGAAAATGGGGGGGGGGGCGGGCGACCCTTGGTGACATATCTAGACGTCATAAGCTTTCAAATGAAAAAAAATGTCGAAATCGGTATGGTGGTTGGGGCTGGCGAGCTGTCTAAGGGTTTTACCATATTATCTTAAATATATAGATCCAACAGTTCCATCACAATGGCGTGTCAAAAATATTGTAAAATACCTATTGTAGGTGAAGAAAACTGTTTAGTTGGGGCGATTTCATTCTGTATTTATGGATCTGAATACTTTTATGCCGAAATTCGTGAAAAAGTTATACAAAACATTACAACTAGATGAGATTTATTGAAAGAGTTTGCAATTTTAAAGGAATCTGTTGTCTACAAAGAATATAAAATCTACTATGGTTTTTTGGTCTGTTCAACTAATCTTCATGCAGTATTTAAAACTGAAAAAACTAGTGGCTGAGAGCTTCGAAGCAGCGAGGTGGCAGGGGTAGTGCTGAGCAAAGTGGGTGCTGGCTTCGAACCCTCTCTGAGGGCGGCGAGAGTGGCTAGTTGTGTATAAAAAAAGCATCAAAATTGTTCTGAAAGTTGTATATATATATCCACTCATAATTAAACAACATTATTGTTTTCAAAATATTCATACTACACTTTTCAAATTGTAGTAAAACCTATAATATTCTTTAATATAAGTTTATTAAGTATCAGCGTGCAGCTACCTACTTTATGTTTGAGAATGTAGGTTACTTCTTTCACACGCATAGTTTAGGATTTTCTCACTGACTGTCTCTGTATATTTTTTCAACTGATATACACGTTTTATGTAGCATCACAAAATTTATGTATGTCTGGTTACAAGCTAAATTTTTAATTTTAGCATATTTAAAATTATAATTAAATAATATTTTGGTTCAAAAATAAATTGAAACCAGTATAATAAATTTTTAGACGCCCTTCGGGAAATGGCGCCCAATTAGTGCATTGCATAAGACATTCCTGCCCTTACTTAAAGATTACAAAACAGTACAACCCCGTTTAACCGAACTAAAGAGGGGCGTTTCGGACAACGTTTTTTCCGATTAAGTCATGAACATCTCTTGCTATTTTCTACCTACTTACAGTACGTAATTCTGAAATGTTTCGAATGTAAAACGAATTCAAAACTCTCTTTGTAGGGGCTACACTTACGTTCTGTATAAAATTTAACCCTCCGTTCGGCGAGTTCGGCTGCAATGCGCCTGACAGGCACAGGTAAACAATACCGTAATTAATATTGTTAATACCCATTAATTTTAATTTTAGCATTCTAATATTAATCACTAACCTTCTTGGGGAGGCTTAAAAGAAGTAAGTGGGGATATCGTTGTAAAAAACTCTCGCCTTCGTGATTATTCCGTGCAATGCAGTACATGTTTTTTTGGATTCGTGATTTAGGAGGTATTTCGGATAACCCGAGTTTCGGTTTTAACCGGGGTTTTACTGTACCTTCAAGATATCACCAATAATCAGCTTTTTAAAACTTTAACGATGTTATTTGTTGTTTTTACCAGGATTGTGCTTTGTCCTAAACTTTAATTCGATTTCACATTTTTAACGTTCTTGCCCTCGGATAGAATGTTACGCTATTATTAATACTGAATATTGTGCGTTTTACATTTGCATTTAATTTCGCTAGTGGTTTATTAACAATTGACTGTTTTTTTCTGAAACTCGAAGCGTTTTCGTTTTAAATACAAGTTTTGCACAGCATCACCAAAGCGAAAATAAGAGGGGGAAACGAGAAATGGGAAGTAAAAATTCAAATTCGGCAAATATCTCTTATAATGTTAGCTTTTCCTTTGTCTAAAATTAAAGGTATAATTCTTGAGGACATTTTTCTGCTTTAACATTGGTCAAGCAATATTTACAAGATTTAACTTTGTTGAAACATCTCCGTTAACTGTGAGGCACAATTTTGACAACTAATCTTGGACAGCGTTGCATAAGTGCCGAAGTCTTGTCTTCCAGGTCGATTTAGTTTTGTTACATTAACGTCCTCGTCCTGCAGCGCGAGGGTTAGTTTAGGACGGACCTTGTAATTATGAATCGCGGACAGATGACGAGGGCGACACCTGAACTGGCACCCCCTCTCCATATTTCTACACCACACCAGCGGGAGGACGTTTGACCTACGACTCCAGATTTTACACTGTAAATGGCCATTTTTATTTCTAGTAGTTATATAGTAAAATGGCTCTGGGATTGAGATTCATTTAAGAAAAGAAATTCATTTAGCTTATTGGATGACATTAATTTTCTAATTAATAATTAATTATCAGGTCATCAGACACTTCGTTATGATTTGAGAAAAGAAATTGGAACATCTCGGTTTTGTTTCATCGAAAAAATTGGCGAGAACTTATGCCAACCTTAAAAAATGCATTTAAAAATTAATGAATTCGGTGGTAAGTATACTTACTACGGCCTTATAAAGGCTTATCGTGCACCAGGCCCACATACACGGTGGATCTTTATAAGAATCGGGTTTAGAGCCTGGTACCCTCTGGTCCCGACGCCGAGGCCGTACCACTAGACACCGCGGCCCTGGCTTCCGGATCGGACGAACGCCGAATCGCGACCCTATTCTATTAAAAATTTGTTATATATTTGGGCCTGGTGCATGTGAATTCTGTCGTCGGGAGTTAACGTTCTCTCGTTGGTGTGGTGGGAGACTTTGGCTTGTGGCTTGCCGCTTGAAGTGTCCATTTCAGTTCAATGGAAAACAGTTGCTAAGTGAAAGTTACGCATTCACTGATACACTGCGAAAATATGAATTTCTTCACTAGGCAAAACTAGAATTTCATACATTTATAGCCACAACTATGTTATTTGTACTCTTTTTTTACGTTTCAAGATCATTGTCTTTGAATACTGAAGCAAGAATTTCTAAATCAACTGGATACAGAAAAAAAAATCACAATAAAAAGAAATTTTGACATTCGATTTATTTCAAGTCTGGTCAATTTACTAACAGAAGAATAATGGAAATTTTTCCAAATGAAGCACACAATTTTGAACTCAAGACATAAATTTTGAGTTCATCACTACGCAGATAACACAACATGTTGTCGCTTATTGTACAATATTGTTCGATATTATATAATGTTATATGATATTGAACAATATTATACAATTTCGAATATTGTTCAATATCGTACAATATTGTACAATATCTTTGTGCTACTAGGGTAGGCACATTCAAGTCACGATACACTGTAAAACATTTTATAATATCGTTTTTAATTTCACTCTGAATATTGCTTTCCACTGATTGGTCCATTTGAGAATTCTGAGGGGAAATATTCAAAGATTTCGCAAACTGGAGAAATTGAAGATCAGAAAAAAAAATCAATGAAATTTATTTCCAATCCTTTAAAAGCCACAGGTAAGCATGTTTCATAAACTTTCATATTAACACGTTGACTTCCAAACTTACTTAAAGTAATATAACAATCATAATCTCGCAATTAACTATCTAACAATCACAATCTCGTGGTTGACAGTCAAAGTGTGAATCAACAGTCAAATAGTCAAGAAAATATTGTACAATCACATAAAACTTCCTGGTATGATCATTCACAACATTATATTCTGTATTATTTTGCTGTATGTGTTCACTGATTCGCTTTTTCAACTACAACTATTCGACAATTATTAAAATGAAATTTAAATTAACGTTTGATAAATTTAATGAAATATTTAAAATCAAGAAGTGTTTTCTCTCTCTCTTCCCTCCTTTTTTATTGCTTTCCTTTCTTCCCTTCTTTTATTCTCATTGTTGAAGAATCTATCTAAAAAAACAAGTTTTTCGAGCTTTTTGAAACAAAAATAAATCTATAACATCTCATAGTGTTTATAATCCATAGTTTAAGAAACTTTGAACCAAAGCAATCATTTTTTTTTTCGCATCATCATAGTTATTCAATTTTTTTTTCTTTCCCAGAAATGCTAATCTTTTTTCCCTTGCATCATCTATTGACAATTTATATTAAAAGAAGCGCATCTCTTCTGTACGCAGAAGTACATTTAGAATCATTGTCAGAGATGCATAATTAGCTGAAAATGATTTGATTACGTTGAAATGGTTTTAGTTTGAGAGCCTTTATTTTATCCTGATGAATAATTCAAGGTAAGTTTCAGATGTGTATCGTAAGTAAATTATTAATTATAAATCAGAAGAAAAATTTAAACTTCACTCGGCAGTATAAATCTATTTTCTGTCGAAATTTTCAGCAAGAGATTGGCATGAAGCCTCTTATAACTTTCTCCGCCAAATTGGGAGGGGAAAAATTAAAGTATACCTGGATATTTCTACAGCTACAGCGACTGCTCAGAAATCACTGAAAAAAATATTTATTGAGCTAAATGAAAACGAAAATTATTGCTTCACTAGCAAAAAAAATAAAATGATGGAACAAAGGATTACTTAAGATAAGCTTAAAGCAATTATTTTTTATCAATTTTTCAAAAATTATTTGCAAAATTCTGCACAGACTTCTTCAATAACATACTCCGTGTTTATGTAAGACCGAGGCAAGATCCAAGGACTCTCATCATGAAATTTTTCAGACATTAAGAGCCAACTCACTTAACACTTTTTTCTCTGAAATTTTCATCTTCTGAGATCTACTCAGGTACCTTAAAAGTTCAAATTTTATAGAAGGCATGATTGATTTCTCTGGGACTACTGCATTTTTGAATTATGATGTTTCGACAATCCAAAGCAG
>BGPR01000045.1:95206-166508 GCA_013235015.1 Araneus ventricosus | reverse complement strand
AACACTTTTTTCTCTGAAATTTTCATCTTCTGAGATCTACTCAGGTACCTTAAAAGTTCAAATTTTATAGAAGGCATGATTGATTTCTCTGGGACTACTGCATTTTTGAATTATGATGTTTCGACAATCCAAAGCAGTAAATGTAGTTTTGAAAGTATTTTCTTTTTTTTTAATGTTGAAACGGAACCTATCTATGTTTTGTTGTAATGCAAATGAATGAGACTTACTGTCGTCAATCTAAAAATAATATTCTTAAGTCATTTTCCTAAAATGTTAGTACTCTTCGAAAAAATCATCATTCGAATTTTCTATGATTTCTTGGTGGATGTTAACAGAAAAAAATTGAAGAAATAGATATGGTTGTGGCATTATTTGCACTAGATATTATAATTTGCAATCATATATCAAGTGGAATTTAGCAAACATACTAGTAAAAGTGTAGAAATATGTAATCATTATGCAAATTTCTAGTCTTAACGATCTTGCTATTTTTAGAATCCAATCATTTTTGCAAAATTTTATGCAAGAGTTGTAAAGCCTATTTTATACATATATGAATAAAGAGTACATTTTATATAAAAAATCATTCTTAAAGTGATGAAAGAAGTTTTAGTAAAATAGAATCTAAACGAAACTTAAGAAAAGACATATTTATTGTTGCTGTGCTATGTAATTATTCATCCAGTCCTATCTAAGTCTGCAAAAGTGATTATTAAGACGACATTATCCCAAACTCGTGATTCATACTTCGATAATATTAAGTTGCATTCATAGGACACAATTAGCCATGTATTAAAAAGGTCTGATTATACCATGTTCCCATTATAGATCCATTTATAAAAATGAATATATGATTTTTATCTTTCTTTACATTTTAAATTCATAGTCTTTACGCATTTAAGCATAAATTTCTAGACCAATAAATATACAAAAAATAGAGAAAGAAAGGCAACATTTGAAGAATTTTGAAAATGTTATCAAAATGAAGTGTAAGACATCAAAACAAATATTTATTGAAGTCTCTGAAATTTAGTAGTAAAGTATTTTTAAGGAACTTGGCATACAAAGTATTTTTTTCTTTTAAGCTGTGTTTCAATAAACACATTATGCATCTTGAAAATATATAAATAACTTATAAAATTTCTGTAAATAAATTATAGTATAAAATATTATTAAATGGTATTATGTACTCTAAACCTATTATGTTTATTTATGTAGTAAATGCATTATTATGGAGTAAACTGCGTTAATCATTAAACCTCCGCATTGCAAATACAAACTGTAGGATGAAAGAAAAATAAAGCTTCCGTCAGAATAAATTTACGATCTTTTTTCTATATTTTTTTATCAATTCTTTAATGCGGTACTCTAAACATAAGAACATGTGGTTAAGGTTGTAAAAAAAAGAGAAACTGAGCATATATATGTAAGATATAAATTGGTTCGATATGTATATCACCGGGGGGGGGGGGGTTTAAAAAATGGGGGGAGAAGTTGCCGTATAAGTAAGCAGGTTCCCGCTATCCTGGTAGGTACAAAAATGGTGTGGTGTTGAATTACCTCCACGCCGTTTTAAACTGGCAGCTGGGTTGGTTGTGCAAAACCGTAAAAGTTACGAAGTAAATCCGTAGGCACAACGGTTTTTTACCATACAGGAACAAGTTTTTCCCGTAAAAGTTACGAATTAAATCCGTAGTCACAACGGTTTTTTACCGTATGAAATTAAGTTTTCTCCGTAAAAATTAAGTCATCGAAGTAAGTGACGTCATCGACTGAGTTGAATTGTTTTTCTCCTTCTGTTCGAGTTGAAATGTGCCGATGTGTATTATCAATTTTAGGAATATTAATTAATCAAGGCTTAATTATTAATTTCAATTAGTTTAATTAATATAATTCTTAATTGAACTTACTTGGACGATTTCGATGCAAGATGGTGACAAAACTTCTAACGCCTCCGAGCCGGGGATCGAAACCGCGTTCATAGAAAAAAAGGCAGTCGCTCTAACCACTAGACCACCGGAGACTTCATAAAAGGAAGTAAAAATAATCTATTTGAGTTTTAAAGTCACTATAGCTCTAGTGGCGCCACCTAGTGGTGTAAAAATCAACTATTGCCAGAACACGTGTTTTAAGGTTAACTTTCATGAGTGACAACAGGTTACTGCAACATGTGTAAACAATAGCGGAGATGGAACCCTATTAAAAACATGAAATGAATGCAATAAAATTACATTTAAGAAAAGGGAAAGTTATCATACGGAAAGCAATACCGTATGACGAAAAATAGAATTTGAACTGACGGTTTTAAACCGTTTATGGCTGGAGCGGAAAACAGTGAAAAACCGTTTTGTCAACAAAACAGCTTTAAACCGTCAAATATACGGAAAAAGTCCGGGAAAAAAACGGATATTTTTTACAGTGTATGACGGGTTGTACCACTATCTAAGGGGTCGTCGCATGCGCCGCCGTAATGGGAATAATGCGTCGGCCACAGTGCCCGAATTAAGATTCCGAGACTGCTGGGTCATTCAGATCACCCCGGATGCTAAGACAGGGCGGAGGTGATTTTCTGTGACTAGATGTGTAGACACAGCTTGAAGCAATTGCAGTCGTTGAAATCCGTTTTTTTTTAAATTTGAAGTCCTTGCTTATTATCTTTAATGAGTTAAGGACGGTTTTAGAATCTTCAAATGATATTTTACGTAGATCAAAACTGTGACCATTGTTAAGATATTATTGTTACAAGGAAGAGTCAAACAGTACAGTAGAAAAGGGGCATGAGAAATGCGCTCACAGGCTGTATACTTTCAAAGCGGCAATTTCCTTTATTTTTGCTAGTTCAGCAGGTTTAGTGAGATTTGGGAAAAGTGAAAATTCACTCGACTCGGAAGTTAAAGTAGGAATACTCTTATGTTTGAAATTAAGTGGGGTGAAAAAGAATTTATTTTAACGACGAGAATAAATCGAATTTATCACATAAATACCTAATTGCGAATATATGAATTAAAGGTTATGGAAAATATGATAGCAATATTGATAAGCGTGAATTAGTTTAAATATTATCGAAAAGAATTTCAGTAAATTAAAAATAATTATTCGGAATTTTTAAAGTTATTACGGATAAACTATTACAGTTATGTCCACCCCCCAGTTATGTATTCTTTCAAGCAGAATCAAATTTTTTGTTTCAAAATGGTAGAGAATATTAAAGTTGTTTTGAAAGCATAATGCTTTTTCGGTCTACATTAATAAACTTAAAAATAACATTTTAACCCTGCGAATGAAATATTTCAGGCACTTAGTATTAAAGAAAGAGCGATTCACATCTTGTTTTGATCTATTCAATAGTGGAAAACTAACAACCTCTAGACAAAATGCTGTAGTATTTGGGGTATTCAAATACCTTATATATGGCTGTGCCCCACACGCTCAAAGGTGATAGTTTCAATTATCATGAGTTATCTAAAGTCGGCCATTCACTTGAAGTATAGCCATGTCATTTGTCCTAAGCCCGGTTTTTTTCCCACCCATTTTTAACGAAAAATACAGGCACTCCATTCACTTGTATTCAAAAGGACGCTAAGTCTGAATGAAGGTAGG
Organism: Araneus ventricosus; assembly: GCA_013235015.1. NCBI lineage: Eukaryota > Metazoa > Arthropoda > Arachnida > Araneae > Araneidae > Araneus > Araneus ventricosus. The sequence goes on along the minus strand of BGPR01000045.1, from coordinate 162,908 downwards.
GGGAGCGATCTTCTTTCCCTCTCTGCAGCTGCTTGTTAATCGCTCTTCGATTTTCCCCAATCAGCAGATTTTAATTTATGCTACCCTCGAAACGAGGCTTCAATCTACTCAAGTCATTGTTTTTTCCGCTATTTTCTTTCAGGGTCCCTCTGATTTTTCGTTCCGATTTCAGTTCCAACCACCACAAGCCATTTGCCTCATTTCCATAGATTTTTATCCTTTTTCCTTCTCGCGTTCCAAAATATACAGTTTGTCTGTGAAGTGAATGGCCGACTTTATAGAAAACGCCTATGTGAACGACCCACGCCAGCTGGAAGGAAATTGAAGACACCAGTGGACAGGTTCAAGGGTAAATTGTGTGACTGGAGAAACGCATTTCTACCTTGTCATTAATCACTTTTCTCAGATATAGCAGTAGGGTAGGCATTTACTCAAGACAGACGCCTGGTCGTGCTGGACTCTGCTGTTAACATTAGGGTTAATTTTCTCTCTCCGATTCTGGGACATTGCCATTTTCAGGGTAATATTATTGATTTAGTCGAGTGGAATAAGACTTGTAGTTGCGTATTTCTGTTATAAATAAAATTAGAGTAATAATCAAAATTCATGTTATTGTAAAGTTGGTTAGCTCAGTATAAATGTGGATTTTAGATATTTCGTTAGTTTGGATAAATATTTGCGTCATCTATAACCTTCGAACTTTCACTGCAGAGAGAACCCGAGATCATAAAAATGAAACCTTTGAAGCGAATTCCTTCTCCAACAGTAATGTCTGTACTTTCCTGGTTGCTCACTTCAGTGCTCCAGCGATGAAGTTTGTGTCTCCGTCTGCAAATTTTGTCCGAGATATGTTTTAATTCTTCTGTATATTTTCCCCTAGCTTCACGAGTCCGCGGTGGCCTAGTGGTAAGGTCCTGGCTTTGGGGCTGGAGGGTTCCGGGCTCGAAACACGATTCTACATGAAGATCAGCCGTGTACGGGGCATGTTGCACGTTAAATCATACGTAGTGGCCAAACGCCCTCCTGTTGGTGTGGCATGGAAATTTGGAGACGGGGTGCCAGCTCAGGCGTCGTCCTTGTCATCTGACAGCGGCTCACAATTACGAGGTCCGTCCCAAAATAGCCCTCGTGCTTCAAAACGGGACGTTAATATAACTAGTTTCACTTATAGTTCAATATTTAAAATGGTAAATAGTGAGAATCCGTGTTTTGCAGCTGATATAGAAACGTTGTTGTCGAAGTACGTTCGGCAGAATTAAATGATCTACAAGCTTTTCTCTCCCTCCTCTTTTTTTTTTTTTTTCTTTCAACGAAGTGAAAGTGGTTTAGACTTCCCAAAGTTTGTAAACTCTTTGCCTCTGAGTTCTGTACGCCAATTTAACAATTTCTTCAGGGAGCATCAACTTACATTGTGCTCTTCATAGAATGAAGCATTGTAATAAAAATGCACCGTATGATAATTTTCTTTTAGTACTTCCTTTTCTGAGTACAACGTATTTAGATTCAAATATTACTAATAAAAATTTAGGTTAAAAGTTATTAATAGAAATTTTCTGAAAAGTTAATTATTTTTCATTTGGAGAAATACAGCGCATCAGATCATTTTTTGTATTTTTTTTTTTTTTTTTTTGGAAGAAGGGTAACAACTTCCTGTGAAAAACTATACAGATGTAAATTATTGAAAAATTAGTTAATTCGTCATTGAGCATCACTTAAAGTTTTATGTTTTTTAATTAATTCTGAATAGTTTAACAATTAATATACTGATTTACTTGTTAGATTTTAATAGTTAGATAGATCTAGACTTGTTAGAATTGAAGTAGGAGAGTTTTTTAATAAAATATTATATTAAGCGATTATAGATTTTAATTCAAGAAAATTTTAATGCCAAATTAATTTATTATTATTGTTTGTCCTGTATTCCTTACACTCATTAATTTACAAAGCTGCAGATGACAAAAAAGAATCGTGCAATGTAGGGCTAAAATTCTCATAATATTGAACAAGTTCATTTGATAAATTTGTAAATAGAATACACTCTTTCTAATGTTTCTTAAATTGCATTATTCTGATTTTATGTGGGAATATTACACATATACAGTGTCTCAAATATTCTGATTCTATATACGAATAAAGATGCAAAGGATTCATAGATCCATACAACCTGACTACCGACGTGCACATTGAAAACTGCAATATATTTTATTATGGAATATTGCTGCTCTCTTTTACGGAATATCGAAGCCATTAATAATATGAATCATCAATATTATGAGTAGAAGAGGCTGATTGAATTTTGATTTAAACATCCAAAATGTATGCATAATCGAGAAAATATTCTGAATTTATTCCTATGTAATACTAACATTTCTAGTTTAGCTTATCTGAATATATTGCTCACTTCCCTCAAAAATAAATTATTCATCATTTCTCGACGAATTTTAAAAATTCTGATTATCAGACGTGCATTATATACATGCATTAAATCTGAAAATGTTTATTTAAAATTCAGTTAAACTAATTCTTCGAAACAAAGTAATGAACAATTACATTCAAAAATAATACCGCCGAATCACTATGAACGTTCTTCATTTGGGCAGCTATATCATTAACTGTTCTACAGTTCTCTTTTGTTTTAGAGTAAATACCGATTAGCCTCCTGTAAGACGATTTCTCCCAAACGCGGTTCGAGAATGGGGGAAAACCCTCACACTACACGGCATCCAAGAGCATGGTTTCAGTTTGACATGGTTTGAAAATTAGTGGAGATTTAAGAGCAAATTCTATCTCGCTTCAAGTTAGGGAAATCCCTGAATAATATAGAACTCAATAAGATCTTTTAAGAGCAAAAGTTAACTTTCAAAAAGGTCAAAAGAGAATTTCGCAAGCGCTTAGAATTGTGTAATTAAATTTATAATTTTTCAGCTAAAATTAAGTAATATACCAGATTTTTGTACAGAACGAAAGAAAACACCCTCAGTTAATGATGCCTATTAGTAGGGTTGCCATGCGTCCCGTATAACTATTTGTCCCGTTTTCTCCATAGACTCTACGTGAGACACCGGACAGAAATAAAACGCAATATTGCATATTTATAAGAAAGAAACATCGACATTGGCAGCACTGAGATTCTATTCAACCAGTTTGTATATCTAAAGGATTATTTAGTGAAAAATAATACCAACCAAAACTGCGAAGCAACTATGAAATTGAGGATAGAAGAGAAATGGCTGAAGTGTTTTGCAGATACAAAGCATATTGATCAGAAGTCATGTCTAAGAAAGCTATGCAAATACGTATTTGCCATTCCAGCCCAAAATGTAAATGTGAAGAGAACATTTTCTCTAATGTCAACTCAATGGTCGTATGAAAGAAACAGGTTGTCAGTGGAGACAAATGAATCAATTTTGATTTGTCATTATAATTTTAAAATGACTTACACCCAATTTTATAATTATGTGAAAGAAGAAAATGATATAATTAAGAAAGTAAAATCAACTTTAAAATATGACTGGGCTAAAAAGAATTAACCTTGAATTTTTTTATCATTCTACGTGCTCATTTTATTAGATTGCTTAAACTTTACTGATTTTTTATAAGAGTAAGAAACCATTACCTACCCACTTGTTTCATGTTTTATTTATTTAGCACTTAAACGTCCCGTATCAATGCTTGGCAATTATGGCAACCCTATATATTAGTGATGATGAGAGATATACAGAGTATTCGGGCTAAAAGTGCTATTTTTTATGCTGAGAGAACCACACAATTTGTTATAAATTTCAATCGCATGAAAGACAGCAACTCCTCAAGATATTTACAGATTTAAGAAATTCAAAGAAAGCGCAGTTAGTGTATCTGCAAACTTCCAAACAATAATAATTCTCTTTCAGTTTAGCAGCACTTGAGTTGTTATTAAAACTTTGGATCGGAAGAGGAGACACCACATGTTGGCCATCCAAAAAACCTGACAACGCTGTTTGGCTCTTTTGCTTGTAAAGTGATCGTGAACCAACAAAACGTTTGCAATTTGGATTATTTGAAACAGCATACGCACTGAATGGAAAGCTATTAAGCGGAAAGAGATCGATTACCATTTAGATATCAGCCGAGCCACTAAACGAGCTCACAATGAACCTCATTAATCAATGAAGAAACTTGAGGAGTTGCTGCTCTCCTCAAGACAATTGAAATTTATAACTAATCATATGTCACGGTAAAAGCCATTGCATTTAGTCCGGTCATCCCGTAGCCCAAATCCCCTTTACTTGTATCATTTAAACCATATTAATCTGTCAAATTTTAGATGATAGTTGCTCTGCCAAAGATATTTCTAATATAAAAAATTAATAGTATGCATGTTTTGATCTTTTTAAAAAATTTTTGGAGCCTTTATCCCCCCAGTGGCGTAGCTGCAACTTTTGCCGCCCGGGGCGAACTTACAACATGCCCTTCCTTTCCAAGTTGAGTAAACTTCAAAATAATATATACATATATTCTAGGGAAAAAAAATTATTTAATAACGCAATTCGTCGTTTGACGCCCTCGATCTTTGAAGATAGGTTGCGAAATCGCGCGTCCACCACCAGTCTTTCTTTCACACATTGACAATTTACCGAAAAATATGAATTAATCACAATAGTTATTTTATTTTTATGTTTACAATGATTGAACTAATGATGTTGCTCTTAGTTATAAAACTGTTTTCCCTCAAGTCTGATTTTGCCGCCCCTTGCCTACTGCACCCCGGGGCGGACCGCCCCCCTTAGCTACGCCACTGCCCCCTCTTTATATATCGGTTCTTTATTTCGTACTAGCAGTACGCGCACGGCGTTGCCCGTGGGATCGGGATTTCAACAAAATAAAAAAAAGCCCACATACAATTGCATAAATGAAAGTTTTAAAAACTAAATCAAAACAGAAATATATATATATATATATTATTGAGTTGGTCCGCCTCCTTTTCCTCTCGACCGAGTACCGTTAAATCCAAATAATGTTAAAAAATTACAATGTGATATTTATTACACCGCGAGCAAAGTATGAAAGCCAAAGAAATAAGTTAAGATACGCTTAAAAATAATAATCGAAGTCATGGAGTAAATACATCATCTCCTCGCAGAACGCGAAAGTAATGACGTCACCCTGGCCCTTCAGCCAATGAAATTGCCCGCAACGTTCCGGAGACTGTCGTGGACGGAAGCTTCGCTAGAGGAAAAAAATCGTTCAACTACCAGGAAAAAATTAATTTTAAAAAAACTAAAAAAGATATTTTAACCATTCTCGTTTTAAATCCGACAGAACCGTTGCAGTTATAAGCTGAAAAAAATTGAAAATAATAGTGTTATTAGAAAGTCGGATGCAACAAATTTAAAAACAAAACCAACATTTAGGTACAAAACTGACTGATTTTTAAAAAATTCTCAAAATTCAGTAATTTAAGATAGAAATTCAAAACTAACTTCATTAGAACGGAAATCGCGTGCTCTTTCCGATGGTCTATCTATTTTTGTCGTACAATTATTTGAAACCATTCTAATGAGAAATTAGTGCGAAAAATCAACCAAAACAACACAAAACATTAAATAAAAAAAATTCTAGATTAAAATTTAAAATTTCGGCTTCGAGGTGCATTCAGTCACCATTACGACTACCTGTGTGCCAAATTTCATGGCTGTAAGTGCGATAGATTCGTCTGGACATCGCAGACAAACACACACACACGCACACACACACACAAACATTGCCTTTTATAAGTATAGATAACGTGGCATATTTTAGAAACCGAACGATTGCGCAGTGGCATAGCAAGGGTAAGTGGCGTCCGTGTCATAATATTATTTTACCGTGTCATAATATATCTTTTCGCTCCCCCATCATCATCATGACTTATTTAATAACGCAATTCGTCGTTTGACGCCCTCGATCTTTGCAGATAGGTTGCGAAATCGCGCGTCCACCACCAGTCTTTCTTTCACACATTGGCAATTTACCGAAAAATATGAATTAATCACAATAGGTATTTTATTTTTATGTTTACAATGATTGAACTAATGATGTTGCTCTTCTTAGTTATAAAACTGTTTTCCTACATGTCTGATATTTTGCCGCCCCTTTCCTAGTGCACCTCGGGGCGAACCGCCACCCTTAGCTACGCCACTGCCCCCTCTTTATATATCGGTTCTTTATTTCGTATAACGTGGCATATTTTAGAAACCGAACGATTGCGCAGTTGTATAGCAAGGGTAAGTGGCGCCCGTATCACAATATTATTCTTTTCGCCCCCCTCCCCCATTCGTCATCATCATGACTTAACTTGTAGAAACGGTGCTGAGGGATGATATATTTCGTCCCCTCATTGCATTTGACTTTATAAAATGACATAAACGCATTAACGTTTCATCACCATGGCTAGTGGTGTAGCGAGGGGGAGTGGAGTTCGTAAAATATAATTTTTTTTTATCCCAGTGGTCACCAGTGGCTAAATAAGTGTAAGTGACTCTAGAGATATGGTACTATTTTTATGCCTCCCATTAGTGGCGAATCCAGGATTTGGGTCTGGGGGAGGCTGAGGTCGTAAAAATTTTGTATCGGCTTGACGAATGTCAAATCTCATGGCTCATGTAAACCAAAACACTTTAATTTTACAGTCTTTACTCACCTGACAATTAGAATCACAAAGAACAATACAATACTTTCGACAATTTAATAAAAAATAGAATGAAACAACTAGCCAAAAATGTCTTCGACCGCGTCAAAGCTACAAGTACAAGTGGAATGACTAGAAAAGTGGGAGAATTTTCAAGCCTGGCAAGCCCAAAAGCAATGTTGTCACGTTTTCATTATTATTTTTATAAAAGGGAAATTAAGACCAAACAGTTAAAGTGATTTTAAATAAAATCAAGAAATCTGGCTTAGCTCTGGGAGGGGCTGCCGCCCCCCCCCCCCCCCCCCCCGGATTCGCCACTGCCTCCCATCATATTTTGCTTTAAAAATGGCATAAAGGCAGCAATGTTTTTGCTCCATCTCGCCCCTAAAAACTGGCGCTTGGGCATCTAAATCCCCTTGCACCCCCCGATCGTTACGCCAGTTGCGTCATGTGGGCCGTTACCTGAATGTTCTAAGGCTTCAAATTGATTTTACTAAGCGTATAAATTGACTTACTGCTTCCTTACTTCAAGTAAAAATAAATTCAGTTGAGTACTATCACACATCTTATAAGCACCACCCGAGAAAATTAAAGAGTTAATTCGAATAAATATAATTTAATTTTTTAAACACTTTTATTTAATTTGTTTCATGTTTGCAAAGATGGAATTTTATAATCAATTTTTCACTCACTTCCTGATGGGTTAGAGGTTTGAAATTTTGTACACTTCCGTATTTTTTTTATGACAATAAACTATTTATGACATTTTCGGAGCTTCATTATCAATTAATCATTAATTAACTCAAATTTTGAATTCATAACAGCGGCGCTACCTTGTAGTGAGTTTGAAGACCCATAGATTCAAAGTTAAAAAGTAGAAAATAATTAAGATAAAAAAAAATTGCTGTATAGTACACTAACAAAATGTGTTTTTAAAAACTTTAATTTAACTGATATATAATTAAGAGATTCCATACCAACCATGCACAATATCGATTGTCAATAAAAAGGAGCCGCCCGAACAGGGACTCGAACCCTGGACCGTTAGGTTAAAAGCCTAACGCTCTACCGACTGAGCTATCCGGGCTCGACTGAACACTTTTATAAAGCAATTACTTTCTATAACATTCGAAAATGGTTATGACATCATAAGACAGTTACATCCGAAATAAATAAATTTAAATTGCATGGATGCATATTCCTCAGGCAGAAAGCTTTAAAAAGTTACATTTTAATCCGAGGAATTTATTTTTAAATTTTTAATATTTTATTTATCATTTATCCTCGCTATTTCACACATATTTTTTGAAAATCAGTTCTAACTGAGGACACCCCCTTCTCAAGCGACAGGGCTATAAATATCAGCATTAGCGTGTCTGACATGAAACACAATAAAAAAACCTCGCATTTCTATTCGATACTGGCTGTTAAAAATGAATGTCATAAAATGAAAAATATTTCAAAGTACGCCAGAGAAAATAACGCAAATCTTTTGTTGCCAAAATTTAATAAATATAATTACTTACAAATAAAGTAGTGATTTATTTAACAGCCATCCTTTCAAGTTTGTAAAAATTCTTGCTACTGTCATAAATTTTAATTCCCTAAATTAGTCTGTAAAAAATATTAAAGAAACAAAATGAACCTATAATAAATTCTATTTAAATCCATATATTTTTTTAATAAACATCAGCAATTCTTTTATAATTTTTTATTAAAATCTCCTAATTTTTCTGTAACTCTTGGTTGATTCAGACTGATAATCAAAGCTTGCCTTATATCAGGCGAAGGTAAGTTTTGGGATCAGGCCGGGATCAATAAACAAAGAAAGAAAAAAGTGAAATTATTAGCTCAAAGAAATTAGGAGAAAACACACTCAATGACTTTTTAAATAATAAAGTTTCCACTAGATGGCGATGCTCCAACTATTCAGGTCTAACAGTTGTCTTCCCTTGTAATCCATCTTAGGACTGCGTCCATCCTCCCCTCTCCTCCCGTATCCGAAGGGGACAGGAGAGCAGCTTTCATGGTGCCATCTATCGAGCGTTCATATATACAATTTACAGAATACGGTCGAACCTTTTTCTGGAAAAAGATTCTATATAAATTTCAATATACAGAAACACATATTGTAAATCTTTTATCAGTTTCTTACCAAAAACAATTATGTATGGTTAATTTTTTTAGAGATAAAGAAGATTTAAAAGAATTCAACTATCAAAGAAATTTATTTTTAAAAAAATATGCAAATAACGATTTTTCAAAATTGTTGATATCGTATTTGTCGAAATTTCATTCTCTTTCGCCGCTTCTTTATTTTTCATTCTACTTTCCACGTCTTTTATTAAGTTGAACTTCTCTTTCACACTTAAAGCTTTCCGTTCAGGGACCATATTCATTCTAAGAAATCTAAAACTAAACTGAATTTTAAGACAAAATCTTGCTCCAAGTTAGGAAAGGAATTAATAAAACAGAAAGTAATAATGATTTATGGTTAATGTCTATTGCTATTCTTTAAACGACTTCCGGTTTTCGAAGAATTTCTAATGCAGTAAGAATTGATGACACAGTTTTTTTATTGTTTAAATTATATTCCTTCTTAGGGGCCGTCCATATATGACGTCGCACTTTTTTTCGATATTTTTGACCCCCTCCCCTTGGTCACAAAGTGTCACACTTCACCATACCCCCTCCCCCCCCCCTTGTCACATGTCACGCTATATTACATAAACATATACTTGCAGTTCAGAAACAAAGCACTACGTTATAGATCATATTTACAATTTTATTTTTAAACTTTATGTGTTTTAATGACATTTGTGAGCATAATAATAATGATTATATGTGTACTTATTTTGTATGAAATAAGATTAAGGTTTACAACAAAAAACCTAATTAATATACAATTGTAATAAAATATTAATATAAAAGAGCAATTGAAAACAGTAGTATTTTGGAATTGGATATAAATCTTATCTTTACTTTATGAACACAAAATTAAACAGATTGAATTTAAAAAAAAAAAAAAAAGCCTCAATAAGATCAACCTGTTTGGGCCACTGCCAGTTCTACCATTCACCCAGGTGGGGCGATGCATCTTTTGATGGACATTTCAAGGGTGTGACAGGGGGAGGTTTTCTTCTAATGGTGAAGAATTTCTGCTGCTACTATATTCTCAGAACCTACCCTGAATGCCTTTTTCGAAAAGAAAGGAATATAAGTGAAAAAAAAATCACATGAAAGTTGTTTTAGCCCCGCTTAAAAAAATACCCTCAAATTCTGGTAATTTCAAAATAACTTAAAAATTTAATCCGCTGATTTTAAATGTTTTTACTTAAACCAAAATGTGTGATGTCACACTTCTTGTTACCCCCTTATCACAATTTCACGAACCCCCTCCCCCCCTCTAAGCGTGACATTATTTATGGACGACCCCTTATAAACGAAATATCCCTGGTTGCTTTTTGATTATAATAAGTATACATAATTTCTTATGCGAAAATTTTTGTTTGATACATATAAATTTTATTTGATATACAGAAACTGTTTTTCTATTGAAAATTCAAGATTTCTCAAAAATGCTTGATATACAGGCTGTCCCTGAACTCATGGGCCAAACTTTAAGGAAGCATTTTTTGCAGGGCCGGATGAACACTCCGTTAGTCCGTGCCCCGGCACGGAGTAAAAAAATCTAGGGGCGCAAAACTGTCAAAACAAAATGAGAAAAAAAAAATCGCAACGGAGTTTCTGAATTAATTAGAAAAGTTTCTGACAAAATTCTAAAAAACAATAAAACAATCTAATTTTATGTACTAATGAGCACAAAACTTTCAAGGAACTACTCCAGTAATCTATACATACAGAAGGAAATATCTGTATGAATGGACGACTCACCTCTGTTATCAGGTAAAGCTTATTAATACGCACAACGCTAAAAGCAAGTAATTCAGTATTCTGGTTCAATATTAGGTTATTTTCCTGTTATACCTTAAATTTTCATTTTCTCAAGTTGGCCTTCCATTCTTTAACAAGTCGATAGTTGTAACTATCTGCAAATAAAACTGAGCAACAGTATGAGTCACTGGCAATTTATTTTCAATCTGTGATGATTGGATGATATACTCGACATATATTTGCATTTCGCTGTTTTCTATGTTGTTTATTGCAGAAATGCAAATTTATTCATCTCTATATGAATTTGTGAACAGCCCCTTGAAATTTACAAATTAACATATCTAAGTATTGCAGGGAGAACTGCGAAAATTAATTTATGCATAGATGGGTGCAAGAGGAACATTTCACTCATTGACACTTTTGCTCTATGGGCACGTATAAAAATTTAATTTTCTTAGCTTTGTATTTTCAACTTCCACAGAAGCCAAAGAGTTTTCACACAAATCCTTACCTTATTTGATGAAACTTTGTAATATATGTGTAAAATCAATATTTAAGGAAATAAATGCTTGTTCCACCTTTTTGAGACACCCTGTATATGTCTAAATTCGCACTCTATGTAAACTGAGTGACCTTCAAGGGAATTTTAGCTAAACTTCCCAGTGTACTGTTGGTAGAAATTTGGAATGAATTCAGTGGCAACAAGTTCGGGGGAGGTGAGTCTCCCCCCTCCTTTTTGAGGAAAATTTAAATTTTTATTTAATTTTAGCTGCCTAAAACTAGGAATTATAAAAAAACCCACAATAGTGCACCGGAAAGTTAACTAATTTTGTTGCTAAATTTTTAAAATTTTGTTTCCTACCCCCTTATATCCCGTACTTTTAGTCGTCTGTAAACTTTTTGCCCCTCCACTTTTAACTTCCAATCGCCGCCACTGAATGAATTTAAACATTTCACATGAAATTAAATTATACATATGAACTCAAGTGTATCAACTAATTGCAGCTTTAAGTTAGCTGATGAACATTTTTCTATATTGCAAAAGTTTCGATATCATTTAAAAACCAGATTCTTTTGTTTTATTTTGGCACTTAAAAATTTAAGTTCTGTTGAAATACTTAATAGAATTTTATATTCCCAGGGTAAACAAATAAAAGTCCTGCTATTTTTCAACTTGACAAAAGTTAACAAGTGAAATTCGAATTATAAATGAAATTGAAAATTTTCTTCGCCATGTAGCCATAAAAGGATTTCATCTGTAAAAATTAAAAATGTCTCAATTACATATTTTTCAAGATATACACTTTCCCAACTTACTATATCATTTGCTATTAAATTTTATTTTACTTCTAAATGCAAAACTGCGTGGAAATTAAAAGAGTGTATATTTTTTCATACAAACTTACTATATTAGAAAATACTGATCTACTTATAACTGCATTAATTTGAAAACTAAAAATTTAATATTTTTAAAACTAGAAATCTTATTACCTTGCAGATAAATATTATTTCAGATTTTTTTTTTAAATAATTGTTCCAGTTTTAAAAACCTGCATAATTTTCAATTTTTTCTGTATTTGATTATGCCAAGTCGATCAAAAGCTAAGAGTAATTCTGAATGCTGCAAGTTCTACAGATAGCATCATAAAAATCTTGCAGGTAATTTTTCAAAATGTGACTATTAATTCTCTTGAGTTTTTTAAAATGGTATAATTAAAATAAGTAGGTCAAAAAGAATAACCACTGAATTTCAAATAACAATCCATAATAAAACTTACTGGTACATAAAAGTTCCACTGCCAGTTAAGATTCCAGAGAATTTTTGCTCATTTTTTGTATTTGTATGCAGTTCCACTGCAACCCCACCTTTGTATTTAATATACTGAAAATTTAATCAAAAGCAGGAATTCAAAAAATTGTCTTTATACCATGCTTGTATAAAGCACTATACTACTATAAAATTAAAGTTAAGTGAAAAGCACGTTTTTGTTAAAAAGTGATGGCTTCTTTGAAAAGTTAAAGGCCACAAAACTATCCTTACGACAGAAAAAGAATGCATCTTAATCACTTATGAAAATGAAAAAGTTACTCAAAAATTTGTGAAAAATATATAAAATGTCAGTAATAGGATGAATAAATATAACAAACATTCTAAATCCAAAGTGCACATTTATTAACATCATTTAAAAAACAAATAATTTAATTATGTCATCCAGTACATCTGCAGCTATAACAAGTACTTCTGAATGCAAGGCACCAATGCCTACTTTAATAAAATATATTACTTTAAATGTAAACTAAATAAATTTTAAATCCATATAAGCTTATATTACACTACATCTTGAAATGCAACAATGAAGTATGAACGGATTTGAAAAATACACAAAAATTCAGGAAACTATGTAGAAACAAAATTTTGTATAAAATTGACTTCCTCATATTTTGGCAGAAAAATCACACTGACTAGGCAAAAACTGTATTAACACAATACGCATGTCTTTTTGGAAGGCAAAACTTCCATTACATCAACTGTTATATAAGCTGCACTGATATTCAGACAAAAAAAAATTACAGAATAATAAAGTATTTCTGCTCTAAAATTGCTAATATAAAATGCACACTGCAAACTATTCATTTGAAATTGTCTCTCAACACACGATACTGAAACAGTGCAAAGTTGCATTCACCAATTAATTTACATAAAGTTGAAATCATTAAATATCAGCACAAAGAAGACATTAACAATATTAGAATAATTAAAAAATCAGTACTTTAAATAACATATGTTGCACCAGAACATTGATACAATGAATAAGTAAGTGGTTTGGCATCCACAAAAACATTTAAGTTTAATGATAGGATTCAAACAAGAAGCAATATTTAGAGGATACACTTTTTCTAGGCTATTCAAGTTGAGCACAACATGCAATAATATATTTTAATGAGTCACTTTTTTATTTTATTTAAGTCCAAGGAACAAAGTTTATTAATTCAACAAAGTAATAAAAAAATGATGCAGCAGATGCTGTATGAATCGAAATGAACAATATAGTAACAGACTACGACACAAAGTACTCAGAATTTAAATTTCAAACATTTGTCATTTATCAAACAAAAATGTCTACATGATTTTTTTTTTTCAAACTGTGACAGCATCATGGAAATATCTCTTTTTATATCAAATGCAAAATGGGAAAGTACAGATTTATATATGATCTCAAATATAAAACCAAATAAAAATGTCTTTGGTTTAATAAACATTATTTGCACAGTTATATATAAAAGTCTCATATAAAAAATTCTAAAGCTATACAATCAGAGAACGATAACTTAAAACAGAAAACACAAGTCTATACACAATACCAGAAGCTTTAATGAAAAAACTAAAATGCTCAAATTATAAGAGAATATAAAAATTTATATAAAATATATTTATCACTTAAACTGCGTCATATTAGAAATTTCATATAGCTAACAAACACTCAGCACAAGGATGCAAATTGCAACTCTAAACATCTACAAGTCATTATGACTAATAACTTAAAGGGGAAAAATATCAAAACTCTCCCTCCTTCCAAAAATCGTTTATTTCATTCAAATTTGATTCTTTTTTAAAAAAATTAACATTACTTAAACTTACTTTTACTACCAGATTTTATTTCTCACCATCAAAATAGGAAATTTTTCACCTATTTCAACAAATGGCATGTCCACAAAATATATATCAAATGCGTTAATTTGAATATTCAAGATGCACATAAATTATTTAAAATTCGTCATTACACCAACAAAGTTAGTTCTGTTTAATTTAAATTGTAAACTATCAAAAATATTCAACTAGAAAACACATTTAATGATTTCAGATTTTTCTTACCAGAATATATTAACACAATTTTTCTTATTCTTAACAAAAATTAATTGCATGGAATCGGAAGTTTGTGTTTAAAAAATTACATATGGAGTCAGCAGTTTATATGAAAACATTTTCATTATAATATGAAATGCTTTAAAAATTTATTTACGCAGTATGTATGTCATGTGTATATACGACAAACTTTTAACCACTTACAATGTTAAAAGTTCATTTTATGCAAAAGAAAAACATCACAGACAAAGCTACTATACAGTATTACTTTAAAAGGGGGATAGGAAGCATTTCAAGAAATATCACTTCAAATCATAGAGAATTTCATATCACAAAAATTAACATTTGTCAAAAACGGAAACTTTTAATAAAAATACAATTTAAATTCAGAGCAGTTTCACAGTTTACTATCAAAATATTTTGCAATGGCTAAAACTTATTCCTTGTTCAAGTATTCAAAAATAGTTAAAATGAATCTAATGTATTATAAATGGCTAAACTAAACACTGAAAAAATTTAAAAACAAGACATTTAGAAAAGTGTACTTAGACTTTAAACTTCGTCTTTCAGCACAATACTTTTTAACACAAATATAGTTCTTAGGCCATTGTCCAATTATCATCATAACATTTGTATAAATGAAGTGTATGTTTCTTTAACACTATAAATTAGTTATGATTATGCAAAAATAACAAAATTACACACTGCTAATATAACATTTATTGTTCCCAACTTGGTTATGTAGAATTTTAGCAATAAAGAAAATTTACAATACAGGGTGTAAAATTGATTTCATTTCAAAAATAGTAACTGCTTTTGAGATACTATTTCAAATAAGGAAAATGACATGTGTAGTTAATTACATTAAACTTCACTAAATTAATGTTAATGAGTAGAACACCTAACATAATCAATTAGAAAATGCTTGTGGTTATACCACTCTATCAACCAGCAAAATATGATGTTCACTTTTAACTAAGAGGGTTTTGTTAATACATAAAGATGGAAAAAAAAAAAAAAAAAAAACATTAGAAAGGTAACTGACCATACTCATCAATTCAAAGTTAACAAAAAAATAGGGAAGTGAAGTAGAGATTTTTGTTGAGTCAGTTGTAAGAAAAGTTTTCAAAATATTAGCACAGTGGAATGATTTAAAGAGTAATGGAGCATCACATGATAGCTAGGCATATTGATTTAGGATGTTTCATTGTATGAAAAACTTCCCATCCAATTCAAAGTATTGCATAGAATAACAAAGATTTCAGTAAGCAATCTCTTCTAAGTAGCCAAATGACAGAAGGTACAATTAACATCAGAATTTGTTCGTTTGGCGCCAACTTATTCACATTAAACCATGGATACTACAGAAGAAATGATCAAAAACGATAAGAAGCTAAGATGCATTAAAGATGCTCCAAATAATTCCCATGCAATGCTCCAAAACAATTACCATTTATAGAATAAGACAAATATGTTTATATAGAGTATATCTGTTTTAAAAATCCAACATACACTCAGAAAGCTAAGGCGAGTTGCAAAATTTTATAAAAATTAAAAATCAATCTTATGCGAAATAAACTACTTTAAGTATTTACGATTTATTTTCCATTACTAATCAGCTAAGTAATCAAATATTCTCATATAAAGCAAATATGTTATCAAATAGGTCACACATAAAGCAGCATCTATTATATTGGAATGGCATGCCATTTACAGGTTAGATTACTTTCTTTCACAACTGCAAATACCAATGCATTTGAACTAGTTTACAAATCAAAACATCCAAAGCCTTTGATCAACAATTAAATACTCTTATTGCAAAAAGATTATATAACTACCAAAGACACTACAAAACAGCTAAATATTAATGAATAGAACAAGTGTACCAAATCCATTGTTATATAAAATGCGAGTCAAAAATTCTCACAAATTGAGATGAGCAATATTCACAAACTTTAAAATGTATATCAAAGTATATTTTAAAAAGTTAATTATAAAAAAATTAAGGCATCTATGTTGAATAAAGGCATGGTTGATGTTTGTTCTTACAATTGAAATATTTCATGTAAGGCATACACATAATTAAGGCAAGACAGAAGATTAAGACTCATCTTAAATTAGAAAAGTTTACTTTTTAAATTAAAAATAGTACTTCAAGAAAGAATATTTAAAGGATGCCACATGCCTGATACATTCTATTAAGAACTGCATATTATGACTGATATAGCACCACATGAAGGGTTACAAATGCAAGAATTCAGTAGAGCAGACTCATAAAATACGTATACACAACTGGAATGCATAATTAAACTCTCACAGAACAATATAACAATCAGTAGTTCCTCAAAATTACTTAAGACAAGAATTTTTATTTGAATGAAAGAAGTTAAAGCGTCCAACAAAAACATACTTCAAAGGCAAGTTTCAATTCTGTTTTCAAATAATTGAAATTCTGTTTTCACAAGTAATAATATATTGAAAATATTAATTCGGAAATGAAACTATTAATTCCTTTAAAAGATATTTTAGAAATCCAGAAACAATGTTCGCTCTTATAAGAATAATGATAAGACTTAAAGCTAATCTTAAAAAACAAATCACTGATATCCACTTTATGAATGTTTGATGTCAATTCTGTTTTCATTAAAAAAATTTTTCTTCATTTCAAATTTACTCGATTTTTTTTTTTTGAAGTAACAGTTACAAGAACACTGACACCAAAAGTTAGATATAAAGTGTGGGGGGATGACAAATTAATATTGCATTTCAACAGCATACACAAAATCATTAAGAATACTATGAGCACTTGATTTGACTCTAGAAATAACGTAAGAATCTCATAGTATAACTTATTAGTAAATAATACAAGGGATTTCTCAAAAAAAATTCTAATATTCGAGATTTCCTTTTAAATATGCAATGCAAGATTTTAATGAGAATCTACATATGGATGATGGATTTAAAAAAGAATGTAAATGCATTTACTGTAAACATTTATGAATAGTGAGAAAATGACTTAAGACATAATTGGTTTTCCTGGTATTTTTGAGGAACATCTGTTACAACATTAAAACAAAACCAACAAACTTGGGTTTTTACCAAACATCTCACTGAACATTACTTCCAAAACTGATGCTTTAGAATAGGTGCAAAATTTTATATAACTTATGAACAAATAATGAAAGCAAAAACAGGAACAGCTTTTAGAAAAATATGAAGCGAAATGGATACTGCTTAAAAAGAACACAAAAGAAAAAAATTCTAAGGTAAATAACTGAAAGACATGTGGAACCAAATTTTTATTCTTCATACAGTGAATAAATGAATTTTGTTCTACATCAAAAACTGAAATATCAAATAGTAAAATTCTATACATATGGCCTATAAATATCCATGCGAAAGTGAAACAGAAAATGTTTCATCTTTTTAACAGTTTGTAAGAGTAGACTAAATGGAATTTGACATTGGTAATATAAAGTTATTGGACATTCATGATCTTGCATAAAATGTTTGGCTACTTACATGAATGCATTTTCCCCAGTCTTAAAAACATGCAGTACACACATAAGTAAAAAAGAAAAAATGCCTGATTTCTTAATAAAAAACACAAAATGAAAAAATGTCACCTTTAAATTAATGTGTAAAGTTCCCTAATCATTGAGCAATACTGACTACAAAACTGAATATGTTTCTGCATATAGATGGAAAAAATATGGAATTAAACAAGTATTGGAAAACATCTGACTGAAGAAAAAATGCATAATAGTAAAGTTATTTTTTAACAGATAGAAACATTAAGTGTAAATATCTAAGCAAATTCATCCCTCATATGATGAAAATTTAAATATATTGACCATCAGTAATGTCAGTGTCATAATGAAGACATGTTCTGTTTTGCATCGAATTCATAACAGCAAAGATGAAATTCCTACAAAGAAAATGGTAATCATGTATCAAAAACAAGGCAAACTAATGTTTTGAATTAATGAAAAATACACTGAAGAAAATACATGTATTTACTTTAAAAAAGAATATCTGTAGTTTCAGTTGCTGACCAGCCTCCAGTGTCGTCAGGATTGGCAGGAATAATTGCATCTACTGTAAGGTCTTCATCAGCATTTTGACTTTTTTCAGGCAAAGATGCAGCTCTGTGGTTTGACTGAGAAACACCAAGCTCAAATTCACCATTACTACTCAGGACTTGAGGTGTATAGTTTGATAATCCCAATCCTATAAAAACAGGAGAAAAGGGAGCTCAGGATAAATGCATCAAACACCTTCTCAGTATTCTAGAAATTGATATAATTAAAATAACATTATTCAAATTAACATTTTCTAAAAAATAAAAGTTTAGTCAACAGGACAAAACCATAGAAAACACATTTAAAATAAGTCCACTTTATTCTCGATAATCTCAAAAGTAAGCTAGATGTTTAAAAAATGTACAACAAATTTTAAAGACAGTTAAGATACTAAACATCAAGCTTATTTGATGTATCCATATGGACCACAGGATGTCAAACTCAACATGCAATGACTTGTACTGAGCCATCAATTATTAACATGGCACACTAAAAATCTAAATTAAAAATAAATTCAGCAAACACTTTCTGAGAGTCAATTTCCAAATTTAATTTTACTATTTAAGCATATATAGAAATACTTCTAATATTCTGCTTAAAATATAAGAATAAAAATGAAAATTGATACATTCATAGAATCATTACAAGTCAACACATAATCCTCTCTCGAGTAGAAATACGACAGCTACAGGGACTAACCTAGAATTCTGATCAACTAACTCTTCCAACACTTTCACTTTTATCCAATACTTTTCATGATGAGTTGTCTGCAAAATTACCACTTTGACATAATTGGCTGATTAATGTAATCAAGAAAACCTGAGGTTGTACATAGTTTGATTTTTGTGTTTTATTTGCTCTATTAGGAATTTTGTACTTAAGTTTACAAAAGCAATCGAATGTATGTTTGATGACTTTGAAACTATCTTAACCTATGGCAAGATCAACAATACAAATTTTACAGTTTATGATTAGCTTGTAGCATATATCAAACTAAACTGTATGGATTGTCACAAGGCTATAAATATCAGAATCTTTTGACAAATACTATATATATGATGGCTATGAATAATGGATCATGTTGCCCAATTTACTTAAAGCCAAACAATCCCCTCTTCTCACAGGCACACATAATTCTACCTCCAATATATTCCTATGTAAAACCGATATGTTTTGATATGCTCAATTTACACTTGTCAGTTGTTACAGTTTGTTAGAACTCTTTCGAATTCTCCTGGAGAGAAAAAAAGCATTCAAAATGAAATCTACAAAATAAATTCTTCTTGCAATTAAACACATCACTGGATATCAAGAAAGGAAAGAAAATACTTATTTTTAATACTTCTACTTAAAAATACTTATTTTTACAAATAATATTTTTTATACAGAAGCAGTAGCGAATTGTGTTAAATCACAATGGGGGTTAACAACCATATGATTGGCACAGTATGGCCAAAAATCGCTCTTGCATCAGAAAACGTCACATAACCAACCACAGTGGGGGCTATAACTTGAAAGTCTTACACTGCATAGTGATAATTTCTGCGTAACTTAAATTATAACAGTTTTAGTTAATTTTGAATTGTTAAATAATTAGTTAAGAAAATTTATTATTAGATCTTTGAATTGATGAGTTATTTTTAATAAGAAATTACTAATTTCTAAAATTCCATTAGATTTAAAATAAATTTTCTAGATTATTTTTCTATAACACTTATTCTTGTTTACAAGGATTTAGATGATTGCAACTGAACATTAAAAGAATTCATTGAGTGTTTCAAGTTGAAATAAATACATATGCAGGGATAATGATAATATTTATTATAAGTAATAAAAACTGCCTGCAATGAAATGTACTCTTCTGGTTTTATTTCAAGCACAAAGATCTATAATTCTTTCTATAACATGCACATTCATGTCGGCGTGGGTCACAAAAGTTCTTGCTCTGGGAGTGTGTGACCCACCAGAGGGTCAAACCAGTATCTGCCTCCTTGGCAGTGTAACCCACAGCGGGAGGAGGCAATAGGTAATTTTGAATGCTGATATGATCAGCATGGAAAATGACTGCCTGAGAGGGATGTATGGACTGATCTAATATAAAGAGAACAAGCGGAAAGGAATGCGCAGAATAGAAAATAATTGATAAAGGGCTTTTGGAACTTTGTTTTTGCTTAGTTAGTGGAATGTAATAAAAGTCACATAGATGCGATTCACCATTTCAACTCCATGTTGCTATGAACAGTACCTCAAGACAATAAATTTGTATTCATTTCGATTTCAGGGATGGCCTGAATTAGCCTTGGATATCATAAGCTCGAGGATATATGATATTTGTCTGAAAGCTAATAAACATAAAAACTATCATTTTCAGACAGTCTCAATAGGATATTTTAGTTTTTATGCCACTTGATCCCACACAAAATACTGTTAAATGGCAAAAATATGACATTGCT
Organism: Araneus ventricosus; assembly: GCA_013235015.1. NCBI lineage: Eukaryota > Metazoa > Arthropoda > Arachnida > Araneae > Araneidae > Araneus > Araneus ventricosus. The sequence goes on along the minus strand of BGPR01000045.1, from coordinate 141,965 downwards.
CGATGTGGCCATGGGTGGGGTCATGCTGCCCAACGTTGAAATTTCGATTATCAGGTTTCATGAATCAACAGTGAGTAAGTGATAAATAACATTTAAAAGTGATGGTAAAAGTGAATTAAAAAGAGTACACTAAAAATATATTGGAAAATATAAAATTTTTCATAATTAATCCGCCACCCCCCATTTTTCAGCACAGTACCACCATCAGGACATGCCGTGAAAACCATATGCTAGGTTGATTGTGCTAATGTTCATGTAACTATCAAATGACACGAAGATGCACATGGCAAACAGAATCCCCTCCAATGGAGTTTGTTCAAAATTTTAGCCACAATTTTGGTGTTAAGACTTCATACTGAATATCATACCTTTAGCTGGTTCAGATTTCAAATTATCATGTTCATATACACATGGATAGACAGAGAAAATGTCCAAGAGTTCCTTTTTTAGGGGGAGGGGCATCTAAAAACTTGGAGATTCCTCAAAATCTCAAGAACGAACATTTTGGCAATTCACAGTATTTTCTCTTTGTATACTTCAAATTTAAGAAAGAAAAACAACAGGTCTTCTGTGGTGTTTCACAATATGAAAGCACTTACTGATGCTTTTTAAGAAGTAGTATTCATTCAAATTTGCAGCGTTGCAGAAATTTTGAAAGCATCTATCCTCTTTCAGACTTTTCAATATTCGTACGTAAAAATTATTGAAAAACAATTTTGAATACAAAAAAAATTCATTACAAATTTACCTAGAGTAATTTTTTATATTAATTTTTTTATTTATCATTAATTACTTCATTTTCATTCATCATTTTTTTTTCCAAATTCATCTCAGGAAAAAGCTTTCTGCACTGAAGAGATGTTTAAAACACAATTTTTAAACCACCCAGCGGCTCTATGGAAATTTTGAAACGTTTGAGAAACGCCAGGTTCAAAAACTCAGTTGTACTAGCAAGTGGCAGCAATTTTTAACAATAAGCATTCCTTCCCCTGTCTGCGGTTAGAGGGTTGTGTGATCTCAAAGGAGAGATTTGACAGCGAATTATACTACCGAGGGCTTCGCTTTAAGGGGAAGGAAAACAGGTTGGTATAGTTGTGAAAAGCAGCCAGTTTTTGTTTGAAGCTTCGCAAATGCTTTGAAAAATACTACACATATAATAAAATGCATAATTTTTTTGCGTGCGTATATTTTTTAAAATTATTCATGGAATAATTAATTCAATAGATTGTGTTGGAATATCCTTGTTCATATCGGAAATCTATTTTACTTATATATTTCAAGAAAATGTACTAATAGAACAAGTAACTCAAAATGACTGTCATGCAATAATTCTTTGTGTATCATCTAAAATAATCATTGCAGTCAGTGGTGAATCCAGGATTCGGGTCGGAGGGGGGGGGGGGCGGAGGGCATAAAAATTTTGTATCGTCGTGACGAATGTCAAACTTCAAGGCTAAAGTAAACCAAAACTATTTAACTTTACAGACTTTACTCACCTGACAATACGAATCATAAAGTACAATACAATACTTTCGATAATTTAATAAAAAATACAATGAAATAACTAGCCAAAAAATGTCTTCGACCGCATCAAAACTACAAAGTAGGAAAATTTTCGAGCCTGTATAGCCAGAAAGCAACGTTGAAACATTTTCATTATTTTTTTAAAAAAAAGGGAAATTAAGAAAAAACAGTTGCAATGATTTTAAATAAAATCAAGAATTCTGGCTTGGCTCGGGGGGGGGGGGGGGTGTAGCTCGATAGCTCACCCTGGATTCGCCACTGATTGCAGTAATAGTGTCTTCATGTACCATATTTTTATATTACTTATATTTGCTTATTTAGAGTCAAAGTGTACAACTTCATTGCCTTGTACAAACAATTATGATAATAGTTTCATTAGTTTGCCATTCATCAGAAGTCTGACTATACAATATTCCATTAACTGCTAATTTCACAAAGTATTTTGTATCAGTATTGCATTCAGTTATATTAACACGTCCTCTTTTTGTTTTTGGAATTTGCGGTAGATACTATTTTCAACATTATTAAATTTTGGCATTAATTTACGATATATAAGTATCTTAGCTCATTGCAGAATTATATTAATGGCATTTTTCATATTTGCATGTTTCAAAGAAATATAACTCAAAGTTATCGTTATGAAATAATCTTTTAATTCTGTTCTCTAGTTAGCATCACAATATTACATTCAATGTATTTGAGGTAATTTAACGCATTTGGCAACTTGCATTTATATTTTCCTTTACTCTAAAACCTCTATTGTTTACTGCGTTTTTTTCTGACATGTTTTTAAATCTTTGTTAAAATAATTTCTTTAATAGCTACAATAAAAGTTTCATTGAAGAATTTAAATAAAAATTTTATTTTCACTTTGGATGTTTGAAAAGCATATAGACATATTTTTTATATTAGCCAGAAATAAGGTTGGAGTTCATTGGCGCTGAATCCTCATGGGATATATTGTGCCAAACACAAGTATGCTATAATTGAAAATGTCTTAAAAAGAAATAATGTGCCCAACATCAAATTCCAATAACTGGTTTCAAGTAAAATTTTTTATTAAAATCCCTGGTTGTATCAACATCAAATTACAGCATAAATGTATTAAATAAATGCCAGAAATAAATATTTTTAACTATGGTGGATTCGCTATATTATTTTATACATAACTAGCATTTCAAGGCCCAGCGTTGCACACGACCCGTTGATTTGTATAAGCCTCAAAATAATTTATTATCATATTTATGTACTAAGCACGATACCACGGGCGTAGTAGGCGGGGGGGGGGGATGCTTTATAAATCCCTCTCAATGTTTTCCTGACGTAAAAAATTTAAGAAATAAATTTACTGTTACATTTTTTAATGTATACGTAACTAAAATAATTCGAATAAAAAATTTGTACTAGTATCATTCACTGTCAAATTCTGACTATTAGAAAAAATTTGATAAGCTATAACTTGTTAATAAGACATTTTCATTTCTTTCATTTCATATTAAATGGCATTCAATAAATGAATAAATAAAAAAATGGCTCAAAAGAATAATAATAAAAATAAAGTTTTATAATAGGTAAAACTGTGAACTACACGATTTGTTGTTGAAATATTTGGTTATTTGCTCTCCATTTGTATCATAGAACCCTACTTCTATCTCATCAAATAAAATTAGTCTTGAAAGCTTTCAAAAACTGATTTTATGGAAATAAGAGCATTCAAACTTCATTTTCTGCCAAATGTGGCGAAATAATAAATAAAAAAAAAATCGAGTTGGAGAGTGTACCAATAAAAGAAATAATAATCAGATATTTGATAGTTTGATGGATTTTGAAGCAAGATATTTTTTCTAATTAATAAACAACAGTGATATTTCAATCTCACATTTCTATTTTTCCCAATATGTCGTTCACAGCAGTAAAAATGACAATGTGCACTTACTGCCTTTTCCATTTAAGCGGTAAACCAACGGATTTTATTAACCCTCTGAGCGGCGCAAACATCTTTTTACGTTTTTCATGTTCAGTTCAAAAGTGGATAGCTCGTATTTGAATGTACATTTTCTTAAACAATCACGGATAAAGTGTTCTTAAGATTTCAGAGATATAATTAAATGCAAAAAAGATCGATTCATTTACTTTAAAGCTAAGTTTTCTAACCTGACAGCCCCAGTGGCAGAATCACCGCGATGCTGTGTCGTACGTCGCAGATTTTGGACAGTGTCTGCAGATTATTTTGTAATAAAGTTTGTCATGTGCTCATGAAATAAATCCCATCATGAAAATATCAAATTTATTAAACACACTTTCAAAAGAACTTAACAATTATTATATATCGCACATTGCTAAAATATGCAATCCTCTCGCCCCCCCCCCTTTTCTTCCCTAAGCTGAATGGGCTCCCCTAGTGACTGCAATTTGACCTTGAATTACGCTAAGTGTCTCATATCGATATTGGTCACGCCGATGTTTTCTACGCGTTTTAACGTTTCTGGCACTGAGCTTTTGGTTTCTGGAATTAACACGTGGTTTTTCTTTGAGATGGCTGCGTATATTGATAAAATTCTTTGTTTTGATTGCGATGCTACATTATTACGATTCGCATTATTTACGCCAGCTGAAAATAAACCTCTGAAGTTTCGATCGATCTCTACGGCTGCAATTCAATCATTTTTTAAAAACGGGAGCGAAAAAAAGAACAAATTCTGAAATTGATAAAGATGAGGAACCGAGTTCAAGCCAAAATTGCCCCAATTTTAAACGTTCTAAGTATTAGTTAAGAAATATGGAATTCATTATTATACAGACTTTCAAAATGTATCTACAAATGTGCAAATGCAAAATTCCATAAAATCAAAAGTTGAATCAAGAATTTTAGAGGATGACATCTCTGTTCTTCCTTGTTTTAAATAATAAACAATGATACTATGAAATTTTATATATGCATAGTTGTAGAACAATTTATCAGTTTGCATACAAACCATTAAAATGCAAATCAGGATAAATGTGCGAATAAGTTTCAAAGTTTTTGTTTCGTAAAAAAAGCAATTATTTATTGCATTTTAAATTAAAAACATACAAGAAAGACTTTTTGACATACTTAATTTTTTTTTTTTTTTACAATAAACAGGAGGTATAAATTTTTAAATAACATCTAACATATTGAAGAATATTTCATTTATATGAGCTAGTGATGTATTTTTTTGAAAAAATCACCAAAACAGAAAGACACCAAATGCTGTGTTTAAAACAAAAAATTACCCAAATATAATTTTCTGCATAGGTATTTGTAAAGTATGCTTAATATTTTTTCTGAAACAACTTGATACTTCATTATTGTTAATTATCCTCCCAAAGAAAAGATTAATCTTCATATGCTTTTGTTTATTAATTTATATAATTATATTATACAAATAATATAGATGTTATATGGTTTTTAATTTACATTTATCGTATTTTAATAGTTGCAAGTTGATATAAATAACTGAGAAAAGAAAGCAAAATATTTATAGTCCCACACTATTCTGCAGACTATTTTTAAGAAACTCAACCTCCGTTGCAGACTGTTGAAAAGTATTCTGCCACTGGGCTGATAGCTAAAAGTGCAAAATAATTGGGCGCTCAGAGGGTTAAACACCCATGTTGTCATCCGCTCTATACATTTGATTTGAAGACGGAAAACGCTAAAAGAGAGGAGATTACTACTTGTCTCTCACAAACTAAGGCTCTGCTTTGAAATCAGAACAACACATAGAAAATGAAAAATAATTGTTTTTTTAAAAAAATGTCTAAAGACTTTCTCCTTTCTGCTACTGCATGTGCTGTGCTCTACCCCTTCTGAGAAAACTTCAGATGCGGTCGACTTCAAGTACTCTTTCTCAACCTTGATTTCTCGGTATTACCACTACATATTCGGTATTCTGGGTATTCTTATATATTCAGCTTTTTTAGCCTCCCTAATTCTCTTTGAAATAGAATTCGGAATATTCATCAAGCGATTTAAGCAATCTTCAATACATTTATTTTGGATTTCAGAGCGGAAAAGAAACTTTAAAAAAAGTTAAAAGTATTTTCTTAAAGTTTATAAAGATTGTATTAAATTAATAAACTAAAATAAACTTTAAAATCTTCAATCCCAAAATTTGATAAGCGTCAACGCCTACGTTGAAAACTAATTTAAAAAAGATTTTCTCTAATTAGGTTTGTAAAGATAAGAGTGTGCGAATCCTAGTATATGTAAATGTAAGATTAATTTTTGAATTTTGTTCCAGTTACGATTTCACTATCTAATGGAAGTTTTGAAAATCAGAATGCTATAAAACATGCGATAACTGTTTTTATAACATATTTTATCTTAATTTTACTACGTATTTATACAGTAATTCCCTTGAAATAATTTTGATTTAGGTCATACAATAACTGTTAGCTTTTCTGCTATAATTTGATGCCTTTACCATCTTCTGTCGCGAGATAAGAACCAATAAAAAATATTTTCTTGTGCTACCTTAGTTTGAATAAACCAAATTAATCATCGGAAGGCTACAAAACCTTTGTTTGGAAGTTGTATCTTCTATTATTTTTGGGTTACAGAATCATTTTATTAAACTGACATTCGTTTTGTTAATCTCTGCTACTTCCACTACTTCATAAAAGTTATAACGTGGATTTATTATATATATATATATAACTATTTTAATTTCTAATTTTTCCGATTTAAATCTTAATTATAACGCAATGTTAAAAGTACGAGAGACGCAGTTTCTCATTATTAAAAACATGGTATGGTTTTAATGGGAACGTACCTAATAATTCTGTAAAATTCTAATAGTAGAATTCCGTCATGATAAATAGTTCTAAAACCTGCTTTATAAATTAAAACAGGCAATAATCTAGGAAACTGGAAATATTTTTTGTCAGCGGAAGGCAGTTTTTTATTTTTATATCCGTATTTCTGTAGCGGATTCTCGAAAATAACTATTCTGTCATTCTCCATTTTATACTTTATAAACAGTAACATAGCTGTTGAAAAAATATAGTACCCATCCTCACGTTCTCTTCCGCAAATAAAAGCTGGAAAGCTATTATAACTATTTCAAAAAATTAGCAGAAAATTCCAATGAGCTGCGTAAGGGAAACGTATCCATCTTGCACAAAAGTCAGAAAGCCCAAACAGAAACTTACAACCCCTCTTCTTCCAACTGCGGGGTGACAAACACAATGGACAGACCAACCCTCCAATTACTAGTATGTATGTGGTCCTGGGGGAAAGGAAATTCCAATAGCCCGAGAATACCCGGGCTTGCCGCTAAAGATGCAGAAAAGTTTGAGTTATCTCGTAGACTGCCGCTTGAGACGTAAAAAAGTTCGCGAGATATCTCGGGTTTGGTGCTGAGTGGGTTAATATAGCTGGGTGCTTACGCTCTAGACAGTACTTTTCTTAGTTAAAAGCCTACTGGAAAAAAAAGGTCATTGTGAAGCACTTTGTAAATGTGCAGGCACAACTAGAAGAAATTGAGACAAAGGAAAATCACAATACTCAGAGAGGGAAAAAGCTCCTCTGGGTTTAGTTTCGTTATATTAACGTCCCGTTTTGAAGCAACACGAGGGCTATTTTGGGACGGACTTCGTAATTTTGAACCATGGTCAGATGACGAGGACGACGTCTGAGCTGGCACCCCCTCTCCAAACTTCCGCACCACACCAATGAAAGCTCCTCTGGGGAGAGAATGAATAGGTTAAATTCTCTCCAAGTGACCCAAGTTTCACCTCCCCCTGCTTTTCGGCTGAAGATGAAAATCGAAATATTTAGATTGCTGATGGATTTAGACATTACATGTCAAATAAATAAGTGATTGCATTAAACAGTGAAAAAGTTGAGAGTGCCAAAGTAAAAAGACCTTTGTAAGAGGGTCCAATTTTTCCCAAAGGGACATTTGTTTGAGACCCAATGTAAAAAAACATTAATTTGATTAAATCTGGAATGATTAACCTCTTACCAGTATATCCAAGCTTACTTTGTGCATTGTATTATGACATTTTTACACTTATAATCTAAAATTAAGTCATTCATAGACAAAAATGACCAGTAATCCATTAACATCAAGTGTTCTATGGGCTCTTAGCAGCGGCAGACTGGCCAGGCTGCCAACTTGCCCGATGGCAAGTGGGCCCCCTTACACATAAGTCAAAATGGGCCCCCAGGATGTATATGTATAAGAGAGAGAAAGGAAAAACTCTTTCTAGAAAATTTCCTGCACCTTTTCTAAGCAAAATATCAAGTAGTTTTATGTTAAACCACACAACCTTTTATATGCAAGGCCGGGACGCAATAAACACAAGATTTTTATTCTTCTTAGAGCCTCCCGACAAGAAGGAGGGAACTATCTCTCATAAAATTTCTGTATTCCAAGTCTAGTCAGTCTCACCTTGGTTGAAGTAAATACTCGAAAGCTAAGGAAGTGAAGGCCGTTTTGCTAAGATCGCCACCGAATGTGATCATTTATTAGAATTGCCAATCTGTTATTTTCTTATCAAACAGATTTGTAAACAACGTATTTGCTTAAAATTTAGTGAATTTTGGAAATATTCTTTACCCGCCAAACGCATGAGGGATTATATCATCACTTAACAAGCAACTCCACGTTTAAAATCCATTTTTGAGTGTGGAACAATATAATGTTATTAGTGAAATTTGGAAGCTAAAGATCATGACCATATTAAGAAATTCATTGCCTGAGAAGAACTTGAAAACCTATATTTTACTCTCTATTCCAATGGAATTGTTAGATTATTTGGAGGCAGACAAATTATTGATAGATTTGCACAGTCATCTAGCGAACTCAGAAGCTTGCTGACTTGTTCTTCACTAAGGAAGGGTACCACATGTAATACACTTCTGTACTTTTGAGTTAATAATCTTTGAGAGTAAGAATTTTTTAAAAAATTGAATTTGTTAAATAGTTTGCACTTTATTTTCAGTTTGGCTTAAAAAATTCTCAAAATTACAGTATTCTATACAATCACCAAAATTATTTAATATTCAATCATAAAACTATTTATATTTGGTTTTTCTTGCTTTCAATAATAGTGTATGCTGTAATTAGTAATAAATATATCAGATTTTTAGATTAGAAATAGATTTTATTAAATTATAATAATTACTTATTAAATATCAAAATTAATTTATTATATTATTAATTTCATTTATTATATTTGTAAGAAATTAAATTAAAAAATGTAATTTAAGATTGCATTGCAGATGTGATAGGGCCCCTATTGACTCATGCAGGGTTCATACACATTTACATAAAAGAAAATCAAGGACTATCAAGGACTTTTAAGGACTAAAAAAATAAAATAAGGACCTCTAAATTGAATAAACTTAACAAATTGTCGCACACATTTTTAAATAAAATATCTCATTTTTGCAAATTCAACCTATTACATGATAAAGTATAATATAAAACATAGAAGATACATTACAAATTTAACACAACAAAAACTGCTAAAAATATGAGTTAATAAATTGATGAAAAAAAAAAACAAAACACCATGAAACTGGTAATCAAATATCTTTTAATTCCAAACTTTTTGCATTCAATTTTACATCCAAGGTATTTATTTTCTTTTTCAGTAAATGTTTTTCTTAGTTCATGCGATTGAATAAATAAATTTATGTCCTTTGACTTTTCAGCCTCATTAGCTAAATCATTTGCTTCCTCATTTGTTTGGTGTATGTCCTTTTGGAGGAACATTTTCTTTTGTTTTAAAAAACCTATTTCCTCCTCTAGAGTGTTTTGTTTCAGTCCTTTCTTTGAATCTTTCACTTTCTAAATACTCCATGTATTTTGCTCTAGCTGAGGTGGCAGCCGTCCTCATTTCTTTAGTAATTTTTAAGTCATAAGTAGCACTAGACAGCTTAATAAATTCATGAATTACACGCTGGGAAATATATGAAGCATCTTTTAAATTTTCTATTTCCAGGGCTTTGTTCACCGAAAAACCTCCTTGTCCGTGTAACAGTATTAATGCCATTTTGATAATCTTCCAAACTTATTCATAATGATTATTGCTAAAATAAGTTTGTAAAAAAGTATCAAGGGAATCACTCTTTGGATTGAAAGAAGTAAATTCAAATGAATTTGGCTTTACAATATTTAACAGAAAATCTGCATAGAATAACAAAATTTCGTTGCGATCTTTTTCCAAAATACACTTATTTTGCGACAATACAATAATCAATACCTTTTTCATTTTTCCTGTGCTTTTTTGGGATGCCAGCCATTACTCGTGGATGAATGCAAATCGCATGTCTTATTAGTGCATAATTCACAGGACATTTCTGCATGAAATGTTTTATCATTGTTATGATGTTTTAAGACTATCCTGTCTGAGTGTGAAAACATCCTTGTCTGCTAATTCCTTATTTGTTATCTTTTCTTTCATTAGTTGCTCTGCAGCAAATCCTAAATACAAATCCTAAACTTTTATCATTATACAAGTTTGGGTCACTGAAGTTGAATTTGCATAAAGTCTCAGGTTTCTCAATGCTTTCATTCTCTGGTTTCAAAATTTTGAAATGTTGAATGCAATTATTAACAAGTTTTAATACATCACTGGCAAAAAAATGGAAGTGAAGGTTTATCACTTTGATACTGTTCTAAAAATGGTAACAGCACTTTTGACAATCATTCCTATGGAACCAGGGACCAATAAAGGCCATCTATAACTCCTCTCTTACTTCCCAAAGTGTATGTGATGGATATGGATTCGTAGAACGCGAGCTGTGTCGCCCCCCCCCCCCATTCCGCGAGAGCCACATCTACTGAGATGAGAGCCGCCAAGAAGGAATTGGAAAAACGATAATCGGTGAAATTTTAAATTTTTTAATAATGGCAGAGTAAAAAGTAAGGACTTTCAAGGACTTTTTAAAAATGGGGAATAAAAATAAGGATTTGTAAGGACTTTTAAGGACTAAATGTAAAAGTAAGGACTTTTAAGGACGTGTACGAACCCTGTCATGGCAATCACAATTTTCAGAGACAGTTCACCACTGTATTCAATATGACAAGAAGTTCCCATTACAGAAGGAGGGTCATCTAATTACAATATAGAATACTATACTGTTAAGGGGTTAAAATATTATATGGGGTTTACACATGATATACAATTTGCATAATAAACATTTTAGAAAGAATATTTACAACATGCAAGAAGAATTTGCCAGCTTAATGTTTTAAAAATTACTGACCACATAAAAGGTATAATGTATCACACTGCACTACTACATGAAGTAAATAATATGCCAACATGTCATGCTTCACATATTAAGAACTTAATGCACTTTTAGAGAATGGATAAAAATGAAATAATTACACTAACAATTTTATAAATAAGACATGACACATTAATATTTGATAGGAAATTAAGAACATGTTCACATTAAAATAACTTAGTCAAATGTATATTGAATTTCAATTATTCAATTTTTCTTTAATAACAATGAATCTACTATGACCATTACTAACTTGAGGGAAATCTACGAATACTCACGGGAATTGGAGGCTGATCCCATGGCAGTTGTAGAATTAAAAGGAGAATTTTTCCATGAATCAGTCTCTTCTCTAGGAGAAGGACTAGCATTTTCAGAAGGATATTCAAACGTTGATGTTGCTCTGTCATCAAACTGGATACTTAACTAAAAAGAAAGAAATCAATTCAATTCTTTTGCATTATTACCTATTAATCTGATTGACATCATAGTCACATGAAGTATAGCACTATGCATGTTACAAGTATTATTTTGTTAATAATGAACATAATTTAATAAAATTAAATCAAGAACAGGAAATGCTCAGAACTTCCTGAGAATCAGAGGAGAAAAAATGAGAGGACAAAATTTCTTTGCATTTGCATTTTTAAGCTGAACCTCATTTCTAATACAATTATTAGATATTTGAGGTAAAAATTACTTCTTAGAAAACATGAATTTTCATTTAAGATTCTATGCTTCATCTTCCAAGAATTTGGAAATTAGAATGTAGTAAAAAGAAGAGCAATGCAAATAATATTTACAAGAGCAAATGCTACAGTTTGCATGTTAGAATAATGATGTTCGGGAACTTCAAATTTATTATTGTTTTAAAATTCATTTAATTATTGAGCCTAATAAAAAAAAATGATCCAGAAATTCTGAAGATTAGAAATTGCATTATTTGAAGCTCAGTTTATTTCAGTGGTTAATACATATATATCCCTGCTTGAATTTATTTTTCAGGAAAATGTGGCAAAGTGGCATTGCAAGATAGTATCAATGTTCCTAAAAAATTTTACTCCCATTTCACAAAATGAAATGAATTTTAGAAAAATTCTGTAGATTGAATTTTCTGGGCATGTTTTAATGAAAAGTAAAAGAAGAAAGGATGTTCTTATCATGAAACAAATAGCAGCTATAGAGGAAGAACAGAAATGAGAAATCTAATATTACATCTGGGAACTTGAAAAATATTCTTAAGAAAGCTTTTATTATCTTCAAATTGTTTTTACGAACACGAAGGAATATATTTTTTAAAAGAAACTGAAGTTAATAAAAACACTTATTTGTACACAAAAAAGTAGCAAATTTTTTTATTCATTATTATAAATATTATGGAACATTGAAATGATTTTTTTTTCCCCTTCAAATTCAATAAAAAGTGTATAAAATTACGTTGAAAGTTTTGTTTCGTCTATTATTCTACTTCAATACAACCAAAATAAGAATCTAGCTAGCATTTAAAAATATTTTCCTCAACTACGTTTGGATCGAAGTGATAAAAGAAATTTTTCGAACGTATTGCATTCCTTCATAAATCAATGTGAAACTACATTCCAGTAACTGATTAAAATTTATCTTCCACCGAATCACTTTTCGGTCTGGATTTAAACCTTTAACAAATGAATTATGCGAGCAACACAGGTATTTAAATTATTATTATTATTTTATTAAGGTACTTCCTTTGGGAAAATAAAAAGCATACTGAACTATTATATCTAAATATGGTTTATAAATTAATTGTTCGTCAATAGATGGCGCTGCAATTTCGAAGGGTTTCCATTCCAGTTCTGTTACGTTTGGAAATCGCTTGGTAATTGACATAACTTATTTTAAAAAATTTATCTATAGGAAACAAATAAACAATGATATATTTTGAATGATGTTTCGAGGAAAGAGAAAAATGAGCTTTTTAATACAGAGTAAAAAAAATCATTTTCATTCTGAATGGGAATTTTCCAAGAAAACCACGAGATAAAAATATGGATAAAGCTACTACAGATAGCGAGCGAAGCACAGCGTCAAGAAAATGCAATATTATATATAAGTCATGGAGAACACTTTAAAGATTTCAGAAGTAAAATGAAAACCAACAGCATCCAAAATCATTAGAATAGCGTTGTGCAAAATTGAATTTGTTCGGCCTCAGTAATGACACGCAATCAATATTGGTTAATTTAACAGATACATTGTTTTTTTTTTTTAAAATTGAAAAAGTAAACTCGAAAAACAAAAATCTCGACGGAGAAAAGTTGAACACAGAAAAAGAAGGGGATACGGATTTTTAAGTCAGTGAATTTCGTCCAAAATTTCGAACTCCTTAATTCTAAGGGTAACAGATAAAGATGTGCTTATATTTTACCAATGGACAATTTTGATAATTATTCTTGCTTTTAAATTAATGATAAAGGTTCATAAAAAGTAACTTAGGGAAACAATTTTAGTGATTATACTTATAATTTTTATTAAAATTTTTTGTAAACTCATTCATCATTTGCTTAGATGCAGTTTTTAAGTAGATTTGTTTCCAATTTTATCTAGTCCAGATGAGGCAAGCAAATTTTTACCATATATAGAAGGAGAGTTTTCAAATTCATTCTCATATATTTTATTACGAAATTGGACATCTTAAGACAATTTTGAAAACCACAAAATGATATTCGGTATATATTGTTTTGCAAATAACAGTTAATTTCAGATGTCATAGCAATCATTATCTTAATCAAAAAATATTATTGGATACAATTTATTCCTCATTCATGTGTTCAAATTATTGATATACTTAAATCCTATGATTACTGAAATGAAATGATAAAAAAAAATGCAGGAAATTATTGAAATTCAGTTCTTCCAAACCTGTTCAAAAAATCAAACTATTCTTTGAAAAATGGAATACCGTTTTAACACACGAGTATCAAAAGCTTCAGAAAATGAGAAAAATATTTTCCTGAACCACAAAATTACTTTTTTCTCCTAAGATGATTGAGAAAAACATTTGACGGCTGACCTTCCTTTCTTCTCGACATGACAAGATGTCTTATATGAACAGTTACAATTCTTTATTTTCCTTGTACGTTGTTTCTGTAGCTTCAAAACTGTCCCAGGATATTCGAAGCAACTATTTTTCAAAAATTAATTCCACTAATAAATAAGTCTTCTTACTAGCAAGCAGATACCCTATTTCAGTAACACTACAAAGAAAGCTTAAGTGTATATTGGGTTTACCTTGATTAAAATATTTCTTCCAGCAAGAACTTGGTAATCAAGTCGACTTACGTCGCCAATGCAGAAAATGTTAAGCATTTATCGACACGCTTTCCCAATATATTTTTCGCAATCATTTAAACACATACAACTGCATCCAAATAGTTCGAAATACTCTCGGATTTCGAGCGCAGGAATCTAATACCGCCTTTCAAATCCAGGCACAAGGACAGAAAACCCATTCATTGAACACGCAAACAATGTGAGAAAGCAACGACCTGGGGTATCCGCCGAACATTATTTGGAGTACATTGTGTCTGTGGCAGGGGATGCTAACCCTTTACTGCAGCAAATAACCAGCGTGATGGAAAAGATTGGGTGATGGAATTTAGAAAGCTTTCATTATCATTACCATTGCTTTTTTTTCCCATTCCGTTTCGTTTGAGTGCGCTTAAGCAAAAAGAACAGTGTGCTAGCAGGTATGACGATCGATCCTCGGTCCAAAAGCTATTAAAAGGAGCAAGATATCTCGCAACACGAAACGCACGATTCCTTTTCTGAAAGCGCACTATTCAAAACTTTTTTTTCATACATTTGTAACTTGTACGATTCTCCAAGCATTTGAAAAGATACAACGGACAATTTCCTTCACAGAAAATCGAATCGCACCCCCCACCACCACTTTTTGCGGAAAAAATTAAATTTTTATTTCATTTTAGCTGCCTAAAACTAGGAATTATATTATATATATATATATGTGTGTATGTGTGTGTGTGTAATAATCTCACTTAATTTTATTTCAAATTCTAATATTATATATTTTAAAATCTTAATGTATTCCAAAATCACTTTTCTAAAACTCCAGTTTCGTTCTTTTTCCGCGCTGGAGGTATATTAAATCTCTCGTTTTGGCATATTTATTACTAAAAGAATATTTTAATCGCTTTCACGTGCCCACCGAAAATAAAGACGCGTCTCCTTGGCGCTAGACTTTTTCCCTAAAACTCTTACCTAATTTATTAAAAATAGCCAATATTTCCTTCACTTTGATCACTTGTTATATTGCTATTCCCTTATCTGATAGAATCGGGGATTTTCTGTACACTTTAATTAAAACTTCAACTAAGATGTTGGAATGTCCGTAATTCTCCAAAATATTTTTATAATAAAGCAAATTGGCTAACAACTCGGCTGTTTTATGACTGCAACAACGAAAACATTTTATATATATATATAAAACAATTGGGACCGGGAAAGCTAGCTAATTTTGAAACTAAACTGTTAAATTTTATTGTCTACCCCTATTCTCCAGGGTACTTTTAGACGTCTATAAATTTTTTTTTTCCTCCCTAATCTTGCTACCCAAATCGCCACCATTACTCATAGAGGGTTGCCAGCGCAAGTTGGATTCTGCAGGAAAAGTCTGGGGTCGCGAAAGTTCTCCGAGGGCCCTCGTTAAGATTCTTCAACATTTCTAACAAAAAATTTAAGGAAATATTGAAATAAAATTAAAAATTTAGTGAAATTTGCTGAACAATAACTTTAATACAATTTCGTTTTAATCCTCTTTAACACTTTTTTTTTTTGCTCTTTGCTTTTTCTACTTAAGGGTCGCGAGATCCCCCCACAGAAATGGATTGCGGAAGTCAACTCAAAGGGGGGGGGGGTTTGCAAGGGAAAAGTTGAATTCCTGATGTAAAAGAAAAGTGCGATTTTTAGAAAATCTTATTACCACACTTAAAGGTTGCAGCTGACGAAAGACCTTTTTACCACAGATGAGGGTACCCAATTACTAAAAGCATTTCTAATCAACCTAAAGGCTGAAGAGAAAACTGAAATAGGGGCGTGCAAACTTTTCTAGGCTCGGGCTGAAAAAAAGGAGGGACAATATAACTTATTAAAAAAACTCAATAAGGTCTCAAAAAATATCTTAATTCTTTAATACTAATGCGATGAATGAAGCTGCGACTGCATTTCTAAAAGTTTCTCATACTCTAGTTCGAACTGGAATGTACAGATTACACTATTATTTTAAAATCTGTGGCGGGTCGGACAGAACCTCTAAGCGGGCAGTAGTTTGTCCATCACTGATCTCAAATGTTTACTTTTCCCAAACAGAATTGACGAATTCATTGCATACAAAAACCCCGATACTAGCACATTCCTTTGAAATAGCCGCTTGTGTTTACGTCTTGAATATGCATGATTCAGAATGATAAATGGCACGTCCGGTTTACTGCATCAGATAAAGTCCAAACTTCAAAACACGAAAGATTCCTTCCAACAAATAAGGCATTGAAGAGACGGTTTCAGTAGCAGAATAAGTTTTCAATTTTGATTTATGAAAATATCCCAATAAATAAAATGCCGATCACCAAGGTCGTCTGGAATGCAAACCTTTTCGGCTTCCTATACAATTAAAATGCAAATTCAAGGAACTTGTTTATGATATTAATAACTTCAATATGTCAATAATAAAAAATGAAAACGTTCGGTGGAAAAAGATATAAAAGGTCATCTCGATCTACATTTTACAAGCTGTAACAAAAATTCAAAAATCAGAAAGATACGGAAAACAAATTCGGAACATGCTTATCCAAGACTTTCGAAGTAAAAATATCAGATATCCCGATGAAAGAAATATTTATAAGCGTGATAGTAAAAAGGTTTGAATGAACTAAACCAAAAAAAAACGCATCATCTTCAGAATGAAGCCTCTCAAACCATATTCTAGAATAATTAAGAGCTTTAATCCAATTTTCTTTCACTGAAAGCTACTTAGCAGAAACGTAAAGACGAATTTGTCTGAACAATGCATAGTTATTAGATGTCTGAGAATAAAAATAGGATAAAAAGTTATTCAAAATTGAGGACAGGAAAGCAATACCTGCAGATTTTCTGAAGATAATTTTCTGAATAACTTAAAAAAGAGAAGAAAAAAAAATCAAGTTGGATATTTACATTCTACACAACTTGAACATCTTCAAGATATTAACAATAATTTGGTTTCCCAGTTTCATACCCTTGTGAGGAAGTGCAATGTCTACAACTAAGCATTTCTTTTTTTATAATCCAAGTCGAAATACACTTTCTACACTGCGAGTCGCGACTATGTTGGCTCGAAATGAACAATATTGGGACCGTGAAAAATTTCACAACATCAAATCATTATCTTTTAAATTCTGGTTAGAAAATCATTTTGAGATGAAGCATGTCAATAAAAGTGGCTGAATAACTATTTTAAATTGATTTTCTTCTAATTTGTCATAAATAAGATAATGGCACAGTTAATTTTCCCAATTTAAAGGACACAACAATTTTTTTGAATGGAAAAAAGGTCGCGAAACTTTTTCTCATCCGAAAAGAGGGCGGGCGTGAAAAATGTTCGACAAGCCCTTCTGGGGGGGGGGGGTATCCGTAGAAATGAAATAAAGAAACCTCTCAACATTTCAATTTCTGAAATAGAATCTTAAATGTAACATACAATAAAAGGAAATATATAAAGTCAGCGAACTTATGACTATTGATATCTTGAAAAACAAATGAATTTCATTGCCACTTGATGGAGATGAAAATGAGACACGAAAGTAATTACGTCATTCATCAATGGTTCTGAATGAAAGCTTTTCTTTTTAAGCGAGTCTTTATCTTTCTACAAGGCGATAAATGAATAGAAGAACAATTAGATCTTTCCCCCTGCAACACCTGAATATGAAAGAAACAAAGCAACTCTTTCTTTCAACTTTGCAATATCAAACATGTCAGGCGCGAGAAATGAGCTTCTTTTAAATGAATTATTTATCACCTTGGTTTGGATACCAAACATCAATATGGTTGAAGATTAAACGCTTCACTAAGAATACTATTCCTTTTCTAGGATCTTCATTTAGCTCCCGTTACAACCGATTAACATATTCCCACCAATAAATTCTTATATATCCCTAGCCTTATCCAATGACCAAATGAATGCTATAGTTGATGCCACACACGTTCGCTGCCAACGACGAGTTATTTCGTAGTAACTTAATATGATTGTATCAAATTTGCTTCTGGGACCGGAGATTGGAATTTGCCTTGGCAACGAACGTGTTAAAGGTAATTTTTTAAAAATTCAAAGGCTCGAAACATTTAAATAATAATGAAAGCACTGCATCTCTCGTATTCGCTACGATAATTTTATTCTTTTTACCCGAGTTAGGAAAACAAAAATGTTTTAAAATATATAAAGCTACAAAAGAATATATATATGAATACAAAATTAAACCTCTAATGAGGGGAAATATCAATATTTTTAGCTGATTTTATCCCATTCTGCTTTGAAATTCCCGTTCCAATTAAAGATCGCATTAAAATAAATCGGTTTTTATCCAGCTAATGACATTTGATTACAAACGCTTATTTCCTTAATGTAAAAATTTGTGCATTCCCAAATTGAATGGAAATGTGAATAACACTGGCACTCCAGAAAACATCCAAGAATTAGTAGTCCCAGCTCATATGTAATAATGTCTGCCGAGTTGAAAAAATAGGGTCCTAAGCAATGGATAACATCTTTGGTTTGGGGGATCTTACATGGTGACGACCGCTTTTACCGTCAGTAATTTTTGATGAAAACCAGTTTTTAGTACCAGAATTATTTTTTGCCAGAGGGCGATCTCTTAAATATGCCTGAATTGATGTTAGTTATATTTGCGTTTCATTTCTGGAAGGCCGTCATTTTGAATTATGGTCAGATGACAGGGCCCGTCAGAGTACCACCAACTTTCTCCCAATTTCTAAGCCACGCCTGAGGGACGTTTGAACCGCCGACAGCAAATTTAACATGCACCAGGCCCATACAGAGGGCAAATCTATGGTGGAATCGGTTTCGAACACAAAACCCGCCGGTCCTGAAGCCGAGTCCTTACCACCAAGCCGATGCAGCCAAGTATTGATATGAAGCCTAATGCGATTTTGTTTGGCGATATTTCATAAGAATGAACCAATTCTGAAAAGCAATATTTGAATACTGCGTTATCAGAAACAGAAATCAAACTTATCTATACTTATAAAAGGCAATATTTGTGTGTGTGCCTGCGTGCGATGTCCAGACGAATCTATCGCACTTACAACCTTGAAATTTGGCACACAGGTAGTCTTAATGATGACTCGATGCACCTCGAAGCCACAACTTTAAAATTTAATCTAAAAAATTTATTTTATGTTTTGTGTTGTTTTGGTTAATTTTTCGCACTAATTTTTCAATGGAATGGTTTTGAATAATTGTACGAAAAAAATAGATATAAAAACGAAAAGAGCACACGATTTCCGTTCTAATGAAGTTAGTTTTGAATTTTTAACGTAATTTATTGAATTTTGAGATTTTTTTAAAAAATAGTCAGTTTTGCAATCGAAATTTTATTTTTGTTTTTAAATTTGCTGCATCCGACGTTCTAACAACACTATTATTTGAAATTTTTTCAACTTATAACTGGAACGGTTCTGTCGTATTTAAAACAAGAACGGTTAAAATATCTTTTCCCGTTTTTTTTAATTAATTTTTTCCAGTCAGTTTTCTCTACCGAGCTCTCTCCCGCGACACTTTTCCGGAACGTTGCTGGAGAATTTCATGGGCAGACGGTGCAGAGCGCAAGTGACGTCATAACCTTCAACTGAATGACTTCGATTATTATTTTCGGCAGTGTCTTAACGAGTTTATGTCTCGCATATTTTATTTGCTTTATAATAATCATTTTCACGTTGCAGTTTTTTAATATTGTTTCGGATTAACGTACTCTGTATTTTCTACAGTTGAAATGTCATTATCGCGAATAAAAATAAGCGGGAAAATCAATAAATGTGCATCTTCTGTTTTTAGAACTTTTTCATGTCATTGTGGGCGTTTTTGTTGTTGTTGAAGTCCTGATACCACGGGCAACGCCGTGCGCGTACTGCTAGTAAATTTATACAAACGAATCTCTTCAACTCCGAAATCTCATTCAGGGATAAAGATAATACTTTAAAATATTCTTTGATTTCTTAATGATAAGGTTTTAAGCTTTGGTCTTGAAGCATGAAGTTTGACTACTGAACCCTCCAACTGCATATCCCGCGAACCTCGCGGGAAGTAATTTGTCTATTTTCTGCTGCAACTGGCAATTTCCGCGGGCTAGTGGGTTCAGCCAATGCTTTTAATGCGTCGGATCTATTATAATAGCGTTGCATATAAATAATAATTCGCTTCGTTTCAAACGCATTTGTAACTATTTGCAAGTGTTGCATCTAAATACGATTAAAAAGCCCATTAAATTATTTTTTTTATTCTCATTTTTTTTAAAGGAATTAAGATGATGATATTGAATATTGATCGTTAAGTTAAAAACTTCATTCAGTAAAAAGTTTCCAGCAAGCCATAAAAACAGTCGACTTTTCGATTTCGTTTAAAGCCGGGTTTCCATAACCTTATCGACATGTATCTCTAATTAAATCATTTTTAAGTCATTGCCAAAACTCTTTGTCTTACATCTGAATTGTTTACAAACCCACTGAGATGTGACCACTGCTCATAAAATGCGAAGCGAAAACGAAATCGGACGCAAGACGGCATGAAATCGCAAATTTGGTCCGCCAGACGTTTGCAATTCCGGAACCATGACAAAACGTGAGAATTTTTTCATCATTTCGCGAAGAAGGAGTCTCCTTGAACTATTTCTTGTTCATTTCAAATGCGGCTGGCGTTCCGAACGAAGTGCCTGATGCTCGACTCAGATGAATATAAATCTCGGTGTGGGAGACGAATTAAAATGATTCAAATGTTTTTGAAAAAAAAAAAATTAATGACGATTCGTCGCGATTTCCGCATTTCGAAACGCTAGGTGAATGTGACGGAAATGAATGCGATTTCTGAAGCACTGATCCTGTTTTGACGCTTCTTGTCAAATTACAACACTAAAAGCAAAAATAAAACCCTCAAGATTTGCAACACGCGACAAATAAATGCAAACAATAAAAACCTCATCAGGAAACTTATTGAAATACAAATAATTTATGAATGTTGCAACTTGAATATCCATAAAATACTACTAAATTTCTTTGTCTCCTAGTATATGCTTATAAGCGTACTCCCAAATCAACCTGGTAACCTCAAAATTGAACCACCCGCCGTGACCAGACATCCGAGATTCTAAATGACAGCCGCTGCAATAGCTTCGAGTACTGAGGCCGGAGTCCTAGAGCCAATCACCTGGCCACGGCCCGATCCCTCCCGTAGGAGGTACGTACTATCACTGTTGGAGGGGGCCCAAAGCCTCACCATTACTATACCCCCAAGGCAAGCGAGTTCCTGCTTACTTAAACGACATCAATTCATATCCGTGTACACTCGGAGCCACCACGGGGGAGAAATCAACCTGGTAAAAATGGGCAGTCTAGGGGGGGGGGGGTTAAGTATAAGCACTTTGTCACTTGCTATAGCTTTAAATGACCTTTAAGCACAATAAAAAAATTTCAGTATTCAAACTTTAGAAACAAATAAATTATCACTTACGATGCTGAAGCCTAATAAAATCTCCATAAGGCAATGTTTCTCTTTTATGATTGGTTTGCGGCATTTTTTCACAATGCAACAGATTCTACGAATGTATTATAACTGTAAAATAAGTTCAACATCGATTGAATGAGAAAAATATGACGACGGCTTCGGGTATATATCGGGTACCGAATCTATGACCCTCCAGTCTCGAAGCAGACTGCCATCAGACTATCGCAGTCTGCTCGATTTGAAGGAGTTTAAATTATAAAACTTTTATATACGATTTATTTGGTTTAGTAAATTCAAAATAACTAATGTCAATAATAACAACTATTTAAAACAAAGTTTAAAGTTTTTTTTTTTATTTCACCAATTGAATTATACCATTTTTTGGGGGGAGGCGGAACCACCCGGTTACCGAAGGCGGCTAGTTCTCGAAAAAGTAAAAAAACATGCAAGTCTATTATTTTCAAAAATTTCCAATGCTTTTTTAACATAAGATTAACACGAGAAATATAACTGCCAAACAAATCAAACCTTGACGGAAAAAGACAAATATGAAAACAAGAAAGAACATATCCCGAATAAACAATTTTAACAGCGTCTCACAGGACAGAGTTTCTTCAACTATGGGTCACAGATTCTTAAACGTTGGTCGCAAAATGTTTTTAGGTCACAAATTAGATTGGTCACAGTTTATTTAGTTAAATGTCTTGATTCTAAACTTTTTACAAATTTTTTCATTAAACTAATTAAATTTGTATTCATCAATAATTATTCGCTCCCTTTATTGTGGTAACCTCATCCATAAAACTGACCATTGTGTAAATAAACACAAATTGTGTACATAAAATTGAGGGGAAAAAATGTTTTAAAGAAAAGTGGGGTCGAAAAATTCAAGACGCCGAGTTACACAGTAAACATTATGAAAAAAACTGGCGATACTTTCAAACATTTGTGGGCATATTTGGCTCTTGGCTAACTGTTCTGGGTCAAAAATCGACTTTATGGACATATCCATAACATTTTCTCGTTTTTCATATGAAACAGGCATATTTCAAACATAAATAAAATGCTGGTATTCAAGCAACAACTTGTCAAAAGAGGGTTATGCAAGGAACTGACTATCATTAAAATCGTGACAGGTCAAACTGAAGAATGAAACTCAAAAGTTACAAATAAATGATATTCTTCAGCGAAATATTTATTTCAGAGATAAAAATTCAGGTTAAATGGCACTTAACGCAAATTGGATTCTCAGTAATTGCAACTGCATCAGTCTATTTAAGCGAGTGACTTGTATACAAATTATGTCATTGCAACAATTACTTGGGAGAATGCAACTGCCTGCCTATCCAGTTTCCTTTCAAAATCCTTTCCTTTTTTTTAATTATTTATTCCTCCAGGGAGAACAGCTAAAAGGAAAAAAGGCAGAGTATTGAAATTCAAGTGGTAGATTGAAGAACGAAACGTAAAATTGCTTAAAATACCGTTAATTCGCGATGACACATGCACTTAAAACTCATTAACTGTTCTAAAAACAGTTTTAAATTCAAGTTTAGAGCGGGAAAACTGCTTTTAGTTGCTTTCTTACTTTTGAGGATGAGAGGAGGAAATCTAAATAATGAAAGATAGAATTTATGTAGTTATTTATGTTGACATTGTTTATGTATTTTGCATACATTTAAAGTCTGGAAACACGCTCCTATATAATAATACACGAGCCTGTTTTCAGATTGATTACAACTGGAAACAAATAAGTTTCACGTCTTTTCAAAAAATAAAAGTTTCAGACTTTTAAAAAAAAGAACCATTACACTACTACAACTGAACACTACTTTAAAAAATAAACAATATTTTGATTCTCTCACCCATACGGATAACTGTGCGAGAATAAAATTACAATTCTCATAAAAATTTATAACCTCGGGACAATAAATGAATATACACATCAGTTTAGATACGCATTTGGCTTTTTAAAAATTCATTTCAACAGGAAAATGTACTAATCTACATTAAAACTTCACACGATTTGTAATACCAAACGAAAGGCGGAAACAAATGGTTGAAATTTTACAGCTGCGTGTATTATTACATCATTCAAACAATTTCGTCGGATATTTGAGCTCAGAGCTAAAATTGCATCGGTTACAATTACCGTGATTTACAGCTTCGACCTACACATAAAGCGAAAAGAGGAAAAACCAAAAGGGAGAAGAGCAGTCGTGTCGCTATAGCAACCGATGTTTAAACGCATAATCGAAAGTTTTTAATCTGCACTCGCAAAAGGTTTGACGTTTACATCAAGGCGTGTCATTGGAAAATCCTAGCAGGTGTTATTCAACACACTTACGTCAGATATCCGATATTATATAAACAGCGTATTCGTTTTACCTTCAGATACAGACAATTGTGCTTTAAAGATACCAGTGAGCAGGTATAATCTAAAGCACGTCTTCAGAATTAAAAGCCACCATGAATAATCAAAGAAAATTCTTAATCATCCATTAAAAATTCAAATACATTATGAATGCGATTAAAATTTCAGTTTGCTTCAGAGTATTTCTATCAACGCCTCAAACTGCTACGATTTTTAATTTGGATTCCATATTTTTGATAAAAATATTTCCTATTTTTTTACACTAATAAAAGTGCGTTTTATAAATGTTTTTATTAATAATTCAAAAAAGTTTCAAAAATTTTCGCTCATATTTACAGGCAATCTAGAGAGCCATTTGTTTCAATTATGCCAAAAAATCTCTCAATTTATAGTTTAGTTATATTAAACTATCTAAACAGGGCTAAAGTCCCGTTTTGAAGCAACACAAGGGGTATTTTGGGAAGGACCTCGTCATTTTGAACCACGGTCAGATGACGAGGACGATACCTGAGCTGGCACCCCCCTCTCCAAACTTCCACGCCACACCAGCGGGAGGACATTTGGCCACTAAGCATGATTTAGCGTGCAACAGGCCCCATACACGGCGGATCTTCAGTGGAATCGGGTTTCGAATCTGGAACCTTCCGGCCCCAAAGCCGAGACCTTGAAACTAGACCACCGCGGCCTGCTAGCCCTGTTTAGAAGCCACACGAGGACCAATTTGAGACGGAATTCATAATTTTGAACCGTGGTCAGATAACGAGGAGCCCACCCCTCTCCAAACTTCCTCACCACAGCAGCGGGAGGACGTTTGGCTCTAGATTCTCTTAATCAACAGAACGAAATACACATTATGATAAATAAGTATATATCAAAACAAAAAGGGGAATCGAAACTGATCTCAAGCAGAAAGCATTTGAATCGGGGAGAAAATTATATAGCTTCAGGGTTTTCTCGACTTACGGCCCAGTTCGGTTCCGGCTGATAGGTGGCAAGTCGGATTTATATTTTTAACATTATGTTAATGCAAAGGATTCTAAAAATTGTACTTAAAATACAAAAATTCAATCTAGGTACCTATGATTATTGTTAATTAAAAATTAAATGTAAAAACAGCAAATAAAGGAAATTGCGCATAAGTACATACATAAAAAAAAATGTTTCTGCGAAAAAAAATGCAATTGAAAATAAATTTTTAATTTTCACAATACCTAATGTTCGTGGGTTGAGGTAGATGGTGTTTTGAGGAACAGAGTGAGCTGCATTTGAATAATTTTTTCTCTCTTTCGTCATGTATCTCACGATAACGCACAGCATCTTGAATGAAATAAGTTTGTACATTATTCTTTGAGCTAACCCAATAAACATATCTGCATTCCAGACACCATCATAAATTGATGTTTTAATTCTATCTGAATATAAATTGATCCGGTCACGCGAGATAAGAGGTGTAAATGATATCTTTTCAATAGTAGAATTTGTATTCTTCAGTCAGTCTTACACAAGTATTGATCCTTTCTGTCATTGTAAATTTATCTGGTTCTCCGAATAAGAGTTTGGAATAATATGCGATTCTTCTAGAAGAGGTATAAATATGTAAACAAACTTTTTGACCCTACCAATGTAGTTTTTATTCCCTATTTTAATTTATTATTTTTATTTGCGGTCGTAAGTGGATGAGAAGGTGTATATATAAACCAAACTGCCGTTAAAAATGCAATATGGTCCAGACTGGGAACGGGAAAGGAGATGCCCACTTCCCACAGATGGGAAGAATGCATTTCCCTCCCTAGAGACCTCGAGATTGGGATATCCGCATGTCAGGGTGGGGGAGCGAACGCAGTCAGGGTGATGGGTACAGCTGCCAAGGGGTCCGTTCACTTTATTAGGGACCAAGAGAATTTTCACGTCACAAATAGCTGCTATGTATGATTCAGCGATGGGGAACCTGCTGCCTCTTCCCGAGTTTCTTATACGGCATTACCAGTTATTTGCAATAACGTACTTGTTTCATAAATAAAACAATTACCTGCTATTTTCATTTGCTAATGTACAGTTTAAATACTTATTGTATTATAAAAGTACAAAAAATATAAGTCTATATAAAATTATAATAATTACAGAACAATAACCCTTACGATTATGCTCGTGCAGCCTTTTGCACAACTGCAGAAATTGAATGACGCCTTTCAGTCCAAAAAGGTTCCCACCCATGTATAGTTCATTTAAAAAAGCCGGAAACTTAACACTTTTGGACGATTTTACTACGAAAAGGAGCGATAGATGAGTAAAATGAGCGCTTTTTGGGAGTTCTTTGTTAGGTAGTGCCAAGTAAAATGTAAACATCTCCTCCCTCCATTTTTCACTTCACCCCTATTTTGGTGAAATCAACTCGTGAAAATTATACTGGGCTCCGCCTAGAGCATGCGCAAAAGCTTCGAGGGTTTCCGTATCCGAGAATGATCAATATGAAGTAAAGGGATGTTTTGCTTACAAGCCTGGGACGATAAAGCATTTTTTGTTCCCCAAAGTCCACAGACTGTCCGGGATATCGCTAAGTCTAATAACTTTGCCATGGCCTTTATACAAGCATCAGAAACTTAAATGTTCATATACAGACGACTTCTCACCAATCTTCTTAATATGAGAAGGTTCAGCAGTGAGTATATAGGGGATATACACAAAATGAATTTCTAGGCACTCTCTAGTCAGAATCTTTATACAAAATTTAGGAAGAGTCTTAACTATCCTCATCCTTTTGATACCGAAATACTTTTAAAAGTATCTGCCGTTCTTTTGAATTAATTCATGAACACAAGGAATTGCAATTCTAACAATCCTTTGATTAGATTTACTCCCGTTTCGGATTTTGAATAGTTTGTATTTCAACATGCCTTGTCGCAAAATCTATGAAAAAAATCACTTCTATATACAGAACAATCCCACCATACTCTGATTTCGTATTCTAAGCATTTAACGTGCTTGGAGGCTCCAACCTTTTGGCGCGGATTAACCAAATCTGATCTTTGCGGCATTAAAATACACACAACCAAACCATCCGAATCCTTTAAGCAATAATTTGAATAATCAATACTGAACATTCTCTCGCAACGATTTCGACATTCGTATTTTATTGCAACAGACAAATGAACAATTACACCCATTTCTATTACGAGAAAGGCAAGATTCCAATTTCAAGTTGAGATACAAGACAAGAAACACTCTTGAAATCATAACTACCGTTTAAATGAAACATCGACTAAGCCCAAAAGAATATATTTTATTTCCCAATAAGACGTCGCTGGCCGAGATCTACAGTAACTAGAATCCCATTCATATCCCAACCACTTTAAATCGATCCGGATTAGTTCTTATATTTATGAAATCCATTTGACGCACACCAAAGCGACGTTGAGAACCGAAAAAAAAATTACCTGACTAACCTGGCATATAACACTTTAAAAGACGTATGAAAAACTTCGAACAAAGGGAAATACGTGACCTAAAAATAAACAAAACACAAATCATACATCCCAGTCTGAACGGATAACAGGAAGGTAAGGGTTCACTTCCGGTTTTTGCGTCTATTTCCGAGAATCCAAAATGGAGGAAATGACGGCAACTCCGACCCGAGGGCATATAAAGCATTTAGATTTGTAAATCGGAGTTAGACGCACACGATCGGCAACTGGAAACCCCTCCCCTGGGAAAAAAAAAGAAAAAAACATAACCGTTGCAATAAATAAAACGGTACAATTCGTAAAGGAACTGCATTCCAAGGTTCTAGGTTAATTCAATTCACAGACTAAATTTTGTACCATTTTCGCCCTTTTCTCAAAGGGCACGAAATTCTTGCTCTGTGATTGAAAGCAAAATAAAGGAGAGCACTCGGGGCAGGATGTAGTTTCTTTTTTTCCTCTCCCCATGCAGTAAAAATAGAATGCTTAAGGTGGGTTTTGTTTCTATACCTTTTTCAAGCGTATTACTATGCGAAATGTCTCGACTTGTAGGAAATTATATGCAGTCGATGGAAATAGGAATATGCCCTAGTTTTGGAAAAACCACGGGAAGTTAGAACTCTTAAATCACAAATACCCCCCTCCTTTTTTCCCCTTCTTAATCCCGATTTCTTCAGTTTTGTTCTAACAGCTTAAAAATCAAAACAAACGCAGGGTTTTATTATTATTATTTTTTTGTTCTTTTCCCGACTCCATTTTAGGCTGAAAAAAACAACCTCCACTGACCCCGTCTATGCATAAAAAACTGTTTCGTAGCCTAAAGTGTACACTCAAAAAGGACAATTAGCTAATGAAGTAATAATTAATAATACATAAAGAGAACATAAATGTTACAAATACAATTGGGAAAATTTTAATGACAGGTTTCAAATGACGATTGTTTTATAGTTATTTTAACTTGACATTTTTGAATAATTTCGCGATTGGGAGTGCTGTCAATGTTTTCGGGGCACCACAATTAATGAACGAGGGTCCATCATTAAAGAAGCCCTAAAATAACAAAAAATATGACCTTTTTTATTTTGTCATCAGACAATGGCAGAAGGGCGCTTTTTTGCCGACTCAAACAACCCTTTTCCTACCGAGCAAACTAATTCTTCATTAACTGATTGCACTCGTCGTTTAAATTAAATAGCAGCCCATGACACGTAAATGTACGCCTTTCGAGTTTAGCGGCTGCATTTGGTTAAATAGAAAACCATGTATGACTGGCCTTCATATAATTTTTCGGCAACTACTTCCATTTAGTTTCTTTTTTAAGGCATTTCAGGAAAACAATATATCGTTGTCGTTCAAGCAAAAATCACCAAGTCCAAAACTATATTTGAGATATAGTCGATTTAAACATAATTAATTTGGAGTCATGAAAAATAGTAAAAATTATTTTATATCTTTCTAGTTCCCACGGTTAGTTTACTGATGTAACACGAAATAACTGGAAATTCTAATCAGTAACGCGTCAAAAAGACTTTTGCAGACTTGGTGACCTTTGCTTGAACGACGACGAAATCATTTCTTTAAAAAGTTATAAATTTCTTCAGGCTAACATGCATTTAACACAAGTTGGGCAAGGTTGAAGGAAAAGCAAAACTTTCAATACGAAAAAAGATTAACAGAAATGTTTTACTGGCTGATGAAACCATTTTCAACTTTTTTTCCCATTTCGTGCACATTTAAAATTACAAAAAAAAAATGTTCAATAGGTTAGAGCTATTATATTTTTTTAAATACAAATTACTCAATAAGTGTTTAGGCGAGAACTTTTCCACTCTAGTATTAAGCAATGAACACTTGCGTCAATCATTCCCAGACGTCAAACACATCGACTGATAAAGAATCACTACAACTGTTTCAAAACTGATAAAACTGTGCATAACAGATTCAAGAATTTGTTTGCATTCGTGATGAACTTAACTCCAGTAAGCTCTTAAAAATACGCCGAAAGAATTTCAGTACGGGAAATTATGCGATGTTTGAATGTCATGATGAACCCGTCCAGTGTAATGGATTAACGAGCTTATTTTGTAACACAATGTTATCTATTGGTAAGCACAGCTTTTACTGTTAAACAAAAGTCAGTGCAAAATGAATGCAAAAGCATGACAGAATCCTTTCTACCAGGTAACAAAAGTATTCTTGACGTGGACATTGGATGTTTCTGGGCAACCGAGCATTTTTTTAAACCGTATAAAACAAGGGAAACAAGTGAAATCCCTGTAACTTAACGAATATGAAAAATTGATTTTTTTTTCATGCGTAATAACATTTGTAAGGGGAGGGGGAATCCAGAATTCTAAATTACTCTATTTCCATTTTCTAATATCTTTAACTTAACAGTTTTGCCCGAGCTCCATTCGCGTATCGAATTATGTCATTTTTAAACTTAGAAGCTAAAATTAAGTCATTCATTGACGTTTAACTCGATACAAGAATAACCAATAATCCATTAGCGTCCGAAATGTTCTATCAGGGATAATATTGGCAAAAAAGCAAAAAGACTGAAATCATACGCGAGCAAAAAATTTGTACCATTATTTACACGCGAAGGATGTTTTAAGAAGTAAAACATCGGAACATGCAACATGATGAAAATATTGCACTATAATAATTAATAACTTAATTATTTAGAATTAAGTACGTATAAATAAGAAAAAGAATATTTAACTATTACCAGAATTTCCTTTCAAAAATGGAAGAATTGCAAAAAATGAAGAAGGAAGTGCAAAAAATTACACTGTTAAGGAGTTGATCATGAATTTTACATATTTCCATTCTATTCTTTAAAAATATTTTCAAGATCCAGTTATGACCACTGTAGAGGAAGAGCAAAAAATAGGGGTTGAATCAACATATTCACAACTGGTGTTCGCCATGATTTCCTAACTAGGAGAGCGCTCTTAGATAGTCAAAACAAACAAACCCAAAACAGACTAAATTCAAACACCATAACAAAACGCATGAAAAGATTTAATAACATCTATATTTTCAATTACAATCACGTGAAATTATAACAATATCTGTTTATGCGAGCCCTGCCTGCAAAACAAAGCTGTCGTGGAGGCTTCAATGCTTCGCCACCCGAGCTGGCACCTCCCTCTCCAAACTTCAGCATCACACCAGAGGGAGGAGGTTTGGCCCCCTACGTATGATTTAACGTGCAACAGGCCCTCATACACGGCGTATCTTCAGTGGAATCGGGTTCGAACCTGGAGTCCTCCGGCCCCGAACGCGATACCTTACCATTAGACCAAAGGGCCAGTAAAATTTTAAGATATCTTGCATCTGTTGGCTTCAACGAAATTCTAGGAAATGGAAAAGGAGATTAGAATTCCCCCACTTCGCCTATAACTCTATATAAATAAATCTTTAAATATTTCGGTTTTTAAAAAAAAGGTCCATTAAATTAAACAGGACTAGAAAAAGAAATCGAGAAGCAGACAAGTTCAATTTACGAAAGAAACATTTCGCAAATTTTTATTTCAAGAAACGCGACTATCTTCATATCTATAGTAAGAAAACGAAAACTGGCGTAAGAAACCCCACTCCCATTTACAGACGAGTTCACGCGATGAAAGCAAAATGTCAGGTTACTTCGTCAGTTTAACAGACTAAGCGAAGCATGAAAGTAAAAGTGTCGGATTTGCTACGATGCACCAGAAAGAAAAAAGTAAGCCTATAATGACTGAAAATTAGCACACTCGGACCTCATTCCCAATGCATTACTTTCGTGGATGAATGGAATGATTAATGGAATGATTTAACTGATTTCACAGTTTGAGGTCATCAACCAAACAAATATTCACGTATCGGAAATTTCACGGAATGCAGTCAATTAAGTTTCCTGTCGTTAAATAGTTTATCAATATATAAAACACTGCCGTTATCTTATCTCGAACGTTAGGATCACAGATAAGGCAACGGTTTTTGTTCCAGGAAAGGAAAATGAAACGCCACCGTGTTGTTTTATTGCTTCTAATCAACGCCAAACGTTGCTAAATTTCCATTATTCGAGAAACATTTTTAACCCCTTGACGTTCGAATTTCTACTATCTAATTAGGTAACACAATTTGTACTGGGAATGCGCAGTTATCTTGATTCGAGATACAGTGGAATCTCCCTATACCGAAATCGCTTGGTTCCAGTTGAAAAATTCGCTATACAGAAAATTTCGTTATACGGAAATTAGAGATTTTTGCAGTTATTTAAGTAAATGTTACAAACCTTTTAGTATGTGCGATAAGTTCAAAAATATTTAATTATGACTTTCAATTAAAAATGAAGTAATATTTATTATAAATTTGTTAAAATTATACTAATTTGTATTGCATAAACAAAATGCTCAAAAGTGAAAATAATTCACCAATTTAGAGAATTTGTACTAGTACAGATAAACATAAAATGCGTATTGTCACATCCATTTGCTGTTTCCATCCCCCCTCCACCCCGATTCTTGGAATCTTGACCCGTAGAAATGTTGCTCCCTCTGTAGAAACCCAGGTCCCCACAACTGCATTACCCTTCACATAGCATTCTATTGTTAAGTGTTATCGCTGGAATGAACAATGCGAGTGGTTCCAGAAACAGGCACGTGTGAGCGATTTGTTTGCACAGAAATTAGCAACTTTCTTCAAAAATGACAAAAATTCGTTATAGGGAGACAGCTACTTCGTTATATGGAGAATATTTTGAATGTTATTTAACATTCCGATTAAAAATTTCGTTATAGGGAGAAATTCGCTGTAGGGAGACTTCGTTGTAGGGAGATTCTACTATATTTAAAGATTCTAGGGTGTTTTTGTTTTAAATGGTAACTCTGATGGACAACTAACCAAATAATTCGATTACACCGCTTGTCACCAAAAGCAGTCAAAGGATTGTTGAATCAAAGAGATATTTCAAACCCTCGGAAATCGTGGTTAAAGTTTTTCCTTTCAAAATTTGCAGTTCTGAGTAGATCTCTCATTTCCACTATTGTTTAGCAACGGATTCGGAAACCCTCCGCGCTTTTGCGCATGCGCCGGGCGGAGTTATTTTCATCAAAATAGGGGGAAGGGAAGAACGGAAGGGTGATGTTTACATTTTACTCAGCGTGATCTAACAAAGAACTCCGGAAATACGCTCATACGACCCATTGCCAGACACCCCTTTCCGGTGCAAAATCGTCTAAATGTGGTAGCCTCAGTTTAATACAATCCTACTCAATGAAACAGAACAAAAACACATAAGTCGACAGAGATAATTTTCAGAAATTAAATACTGCAATCTATTATTAAAACTGAAATGATTACTAAAGATTTATTTATTATTAGAAAATTTATTAGATGAACAACTTTCTGCACGTCATTCTTGTCAATTTTAAATTTTACCTTTCAAGCTCTCATCTTTTAAGATGAGGTACAGAGTCTGAAAAGTCACGATCGTTCTGTTATTGCTTTCGCGAATAAGTAAAAATTATCTTTAAATTCTCTAAAAAAAAAATTTTAGACCTATTTGACACGCCGTCTAAGCAAACATGCAAAAAATATGAGGTAACAATTATTTTCAATCATACTTCTGACAGACAAATGGGAAGCAACTGATTTAAGGAAGGGCTTCTTGCTTAGTTGTTATATTAACGCCTCGTTTTGAAGCAACTCGAGGTCTTTCTTGGGACGGACCTTGTCATTTTGAACTGCGGTCAGATGACGAGGACAACACCCGAGCACCGGCACCCCCTCTCCAAATCTTCATACCACACCAGCGGGAGGACATTTGACGTGCCCCAGGCCCACAAAGACTGTGGATCTTCAGTGGAATCAGGTTTCGAACCTGGAGATCTCCAGCTTCGAAGCCGAAACTTTACCACTAGGCCACCGCGGCCAGGCAGGGCTTCTTGCAATCGCGATGCCAAAAAAAGATCCCATCGCTTAAAAATTATTGGTGTCTTCAAAACTCTCGCAAGATTTTTTGACGTAGACTTACGTCTCTCCACAGTGTTCTAATAGCGTGTCGGGAAAGGAAAAAATTATGACGCTTTTCGCGCTAAAGTTAAACGCTTATAGTCCGCAACCAAATAACAGTTGGTTTTAGTTTCATTTAACAGAGAAAGGTAGACATTGAAGATGGCAAAAATAATTTTAGAATTTGGAATTACGGATTAGTCACAGTCGAGTTGTAAAGTTGGTGAAAATCACGAAGAATTTTACATAGATAGAGTCACATAGTCACACTAGACTAATGGTCACTATATAGTAAATGGTCACATACAGCTACTTCAGTCACAGTTGAGTAAAGTAAGTCTACGCCCCCTCAATCCCAGCGGCCGTTTCGCAGAGACAGCCACCCGTCGATATTTTTCAGAGTTTTCAACATTTATAAGTAAAAGCATCTTCAAATCATCTCGACTTACAAGATTTCGTTTCATTTCACTAAATAACTACTTTTTAAAAGTGAATTTCCTTTTGAGAGTCGTCATTTAATGCATCTATCTCTCATCTAGTTTCTAACTTCGGGAAGCGGCAAGATTTTTAACCTTCCAGCGGGCTCGCGTAAGCAGGAGATACTTATATCGTGCATCGTATTACATATTTATATAGTGTTTTACAAAAATGCAACTTGATTTATGTACTCTGTATTTATTAGCTTTATACTAAACAAAGTTTATAAAAATAATTTCACTTAAATATATAAAAGAACGATATAATACGCAATACGATGCACAATACAAGTATGCAATACGATGCACAATACAAGTATGTCTTGTACATGCGCGCCTGCTGGAAGGTTAAGTAAACTAAGCATAATATATTTGAAGATTTTTTTTTCGTCGTATGCTATTAATTGAAAGAAAATATGAACTATGATACAAAACATATTTTTAAAGTAAATTTTCATATTAAACTATAAATATACATGTAAATGAGATATGCATCTCAATAACACGTTTCGTTTTAATAAGTAACATCATTTAAGACAAAAAAAAGGAAAAAGAAAGAAAGGGGAAGTGATTTCGTCCATTTCGCTGACCTTGAGCTAAATAGAAATTGCCTACATTTTAATAAGCTTCGAAGATAGGGAACTGATCTAGCGTGGCGGTGCATGCGATCAAGATAGCAATTAATCATTCAAATTTTGCTTCACGTCATAAAAACTAGGTTGAAACCGTATTAAGAGAATTTGTCACGTTTACATCACTTTCGAATAAATGTAAACCCTGGAAAAGAAAGCAACCCACTGCTTAAAATGAGTTTGAACTTGCATTCTTTCTCTTAAAACTTGTTATTCTCGATACTAAATTAAAAAATTTGCAACAGCATTAATTCTCAAAAAAATTGATTGAACGTAGCCTTCTTTTAGATATTTCAAGGTACAAACCTACTCTGAATATAGAAATTTAATGTTTTAACTAATTTTCCTGGGCGTCACTCTTGCAGAACAGCAAGGATTAAGAAATCTAACTGGCCGAGAGATAAATCCATTTGTCCATGATATATTTTTAAATAGAAGCATTCTAATTTGTTTTGTCAAGAAACAGAAGATGAAAGACCCCTCCCTCATTGAATTATTGTATTTTTACCTTCTCGTATACGAAGTATACAAAGAAAGTATTGTAATCGTCAAAAAATTCGAACTCGAGATTTTGACGAATCTCACGTTTTAGACCTCCCCGAGTCCGAAAAACACAATTTTGGAATTATGTGTGTCTGTGAACACGATAACTCGAAAACTATTAGAGATACAGGGATGAAATTTGGTATGTGATCTTCATACATAATTTGTAGCTTTCTGTCAGATTTTGGACAAAATCCGTCAAAGGGAAGTCTATCAGCGTTCATATAACTCAAAAACTTGAATAACTAGATGAATAAAATTTGGTACGTAGTTTTATCATCGTGAATGTAGGTCCGTGTCAAATTTTGGACCAAATCTGTCGAAGGATTGATTGTCTGTCGGTCTGTATAATCGCATATTTTTAATCGCAATAACTTAACACAATTACTTAAATGAAATTTGGTATATGGCCTTCTTACCTTAATTGTAGATTTGTGTCCAATTTTTGTGTCAATCGGTTAAAAAAAAGCATTCAAATTGCATAATTAATTTTTCTAATCCTATTCTCCATGCGCATGCGTACTGGTAGCAATCTCTGTGCAGGCGGAAGCTATTGAGCGAATTATGTCACTTTGTCCTTGAGCCGGCAAGAGGAACCTAGCAGTGTGTGATAGATGCGTTTTAATCGGTACGCATCTCTTCGAATTTGATTCTTTACCTAAATATTTTACAATCACTATAATCTACAATGAAAAACCTTCCGATAGTCATTGGATTCTGGATTACAATAGGTTCGAGTTTTTTTTATCCACGTGGGGGGAGGGGAAACAGCACCTTTTGGGGGCAGTATAAGACCAAAGGAACATCACCCCGCCCTGCCTAAGCATCCGGGTAAACAACTGAAAGACCGGCCGCCGCCACAGATAGTGGGGCACTGTGGTTCCTACATAATAGCCCCCATTACGAGCGGCTCATGCAGCAACCGCCGTTTTACCGGGGTACGACCCGTCATCGGAAGTGGGCCCAAAGAGCCACACTACCATTACTGCGCCATCGGGTTGACGAGAGCCTGCTAACTTATACGGCAGCCTCTCCTCCGCGAACTCATGGTGTCCCCCCCCCGATGGGGTTGGGGGAAGTATACGAGAAAGTTTAGGGGAGACTATTCCCGCTGGTTAAACTTATAATCGAGCATTTCTTGACTTACAATTCGATACAATAATTACGTGCAATCCATAAACATCAAGCGTTCTTTGGACTCTAAGTTAAACAACACATTCCCAAAACACAAGGTGTCATCTAATTAGAGAATAGAGCAGTGGTGGGGAAACTTTTTACACTGAAGTCCTCATTGAATTTTGGCAGTTGGGCAAAAGTCCACACGAGCAGAATCTTAAAGGCGCGAACCCACGGTGCGCGGCTTGGTGAGTCTGGACTGAAGTTTGCCATACTTGGCGGCTTTGGAACATAAAGACTAGCTAGAGCTCTGGATGGTTTGAACTTTCCTGTGAACTGTCAGTAAATGTTCCAACATCAAAGGCTTGTAAATCGCCGTGGGAACCACGCGCCATGGAAACAAGGCTTAAGGGTTATTGTTCTGAAATGCTTTGTATTACAGACAAGTACATTATTTCAAAGCAAATCATAAATAACTGGTAAAAGAAACTCAAAAAGGCCGCAGGTTCCTCCACCCCTGGAATAAAGAAAAACTGGACTATCAAGGAATGAAACTTGAAATTCAGTAAGCGTTATTGTGATGTACATAACGACCTACTTCATTCTCGCATCTATTCCTTATCGTCCAGGAAGATCAGAACTTTCATCGTAACAACTGGAACTATTCTTTTGGAGGAAAAGTATGAAAATATTACTTAATTCAGTAGAGAAATTCACACGCATAAAAGTGAGAAGTATTTTAACGTTAAAATGGCGTTTCCCATAAAGATTTGTGAATTGTAAGATCACATCAGGGAAATTGCAATTACGCTATTTCTTTGAGAATTTTAGATTACAATCGAACTATTTCCAAACTGCATGCAAATTTATTTAGAATCGCCAATCATTCACATCACGTCGAAGTAGAAAAGAAAATGGAACGGAAGCTTTCCAGGAAATGCACATTTCTTTTCTAGTAAATTTGAACAAACACGTTTTCCAAATTTTTTATTTATTTATTGAAAAATTCCTCACGCGATTCGAACATTAAATCTAGTAATGTGCTTTGCTTGCAGTTTAATCGCTATTGAATGGATAGAAATAAAAGAGAAAAATTGGTCTTGCTTGACATCAACTTCAGGCCCAAAACAGATTTAAATCTATTTGTAAATGTGCTGAATCAGTTATACAACAGGGCTGAAGAACGGGCTGTTAGATGAAAATTGCACGCACTTGACCCTTTGCAGTCCGGAAAGTAATTAGATGCACGATTATTCACATGGTAATGTAGAATCTCAATTTAGCGCTTGCAGGGCCTATAAATTACAATCGACAATTAAGGTTATGCCTTGAAATTAATTTAACATTTTTGTATCTTACAATTTTTGCAACGCTTGACATCAAGAATGCCATAAATATGTAACAGGCGATGAACACAGAATGAAAGAGCAAGGATTTAAAAAACAGTTTAGTTTAGCTGCATAAACGTTCTTTTTTGAAACAATGCGAAAGCTATGTTGCGTCTGAACTAGTAATTTTGAACCCTGGTTGGTCGACACTCTACTCTCCGAACTTCTACGCCACACTAGCACATTGATTGACGCGATTCGGACTTTCTATCTAATTATATGACCCCTTCTTCGCTATCTCTTAACTACAGTAAAGAAGGGACATCTAATTAGATAGGTGTGAATAGCAAGCGTGAGTGCAAGTGAGGCAGCCAACGTGCTTTACTGTCCAACCGCCAGAAGAAAAACCCTGAGCAAGGTTTCCTCAAATTGACGAGTCGAAGAAAGGAGGGATACAGATATAAAATCAACCGCAACATTTGGCAACCTAAGCGCACTTCCATTAGGCGAGGAATTCGTTTTCGAACGAAGTACAAAGCGAAACGAGACTCCCGCCGGTTCTATCGGAGCCAAATGAAATAAACCCTTTCCTTCACCCATAAAATGCAGTGGAATATCCCGTTTCCATAACGACCGTCAAAGGCATGTCTGGTGTTTTTCTCGTGGAGGGACAAGACAGTAGAGGGAGAACGTTTAACCCTCGACAGCAGATTTAACGTACATTAGGTCAACATACGTGACGTGTCTTTATTGGATGGGGTCTCGAACTTTTAACCCTCACCACTCCCAGGTTACCATTGTCCTGAAAAGAAACAGGGATAGCTCAGCAGGAAAGCGAGATATACAAGAATGGGAAAACAAAGAACATCGCAATGTTCAAGAAAGTTTAGTAAAAGTTTTCAAACTGAAATAAAGGAGTATCACAATGAAAAGCTTGAAATTCACAGTGCGTTAGTGAGAACGTCAAAATACTCAATATCAAAGTTATCAGCAATATTGACACAAATTATCTTCATTCCCTGCGACATTTGGACTACTGATATCTATACTTTTCCGAATTGTTCGAAGATAATAATGTTGTTGAACGTTAGACTGTCAATTTACCTTTATTATACCGATGCTAATATATCCCTCTTCGCATTATCAAGTGAAAGATACAAACTGCAGAGCTAACAAAATAGTGGCATTAAGAATCGTTTCAGTGTAAACAAAATTTTCAGGATTTTTTAATACCTTTACCTGAATATTAAGAGATTACTAGCCGCCTTCGGCGACCAGCTTGTTCGTAGGGAATATAATTTTAATTGAATCTCTTATGCATAATTTGATATTCATAGTTCCTTTAACAATTTTAAATTTCAAATTGTGATAGACATTTAACCCATGTTCTTTCAGTAGCTTAGCACCTGGTATCATGCAACATCAAATTGCACATTGTCGGCATCAACTTGACTCTTATTCCTCTTGCAAAATATGCATTTGATTTTAACTTGAATGGCGCGGCAAATTTTACTTCCAGCTGCATGTTAGGTGGATGAAAATATGCTGATTAAAACATAGCATTAAACATTAAGACATTATCTTGGCTTTCAACAATGATAAAGAAACACGCAAATAAAAGTTTGTTTAAACAATGAAAAACGGTTTGAATTACGTAGCAACAAAGAAAAGTATTGGTGGAAATCATGTCAAAATTTTTTTAAATATTTATTAAAATTAGAGGAAAAATCGTACGGCAACTTGATTGATATCATTGAAAAGGTAATTTTTTGCACTTTCAGATGACGTAAAAATGATTTTTGTGCTGTAATATTTTCGAAAGTTATTAAGGAAAAAACACAAAAAATTTGCTTAATTTTTAATTAAAAATTCCAATTAAAATTTGCACATTTCCCACCCTCTTAAGTATGTTTGTGCCGAATTTTGTAGCTCTAGCTCCAGTGGTCTGCCCTGTAGAGCGCTAACACACAGAGACACATTCTCCTTTATTATTAGTAGAGATAAGAACAGAAATGCAAAATTATACACTCCCGAGAGGTTAGAATATCCAACAGAAAACTTCAAAATTCACTTTGACAGACATCAATCTGAACAAAAGGCTGGTTGAAGTTTAATAAGCAAAAAAGGGCCCTGTTCGTGACAGCCAAACAATTTAAAAACCTAGCTTTTCTTTAACATACTACGTCGAATTATTAATATCCATTTCTTTTACAATTTTTGAGTACCACATTGTTAAATAGATTTTAAAAAGCATTATAAATTAAAACTTTAAATTATTTGGTATGATCTTTACTACAACTGGATTAATTTCAGTCTCGTTTCGATCTTAAGCCATGATATGTTAGTTTAAAGTTTTTATTTTTAATTTTCATTACAGTTTTTTTAAAAGATTTCTTTGAAGTATAGAAGACACGAAATTTTATAGTATATTAATAATTAATTATACTGTATTATTAATAACTTATAAATGTATTAATAATAACTAATATTGTATTAATAATAACTAATAATAATTCTAAGAAAAATTTTTAAATCAAATAATTAGGCAAGTAATTTAAACTATTTGTTTTTTCATGTTCTTTGCAATAATTGCAATTAATAAGTTAAATTATACTATCTAATCATTTTCGAGGGAAAATATGGTAAATATATTTACTATACCGTTATCACAAAGGTTAAGTACCTACACAAGGGACCTTTAAAACAATAGAGAATACTTAAGGATAAACCATTTTTTTTAAAGTCAACATAAAGAATTATATAAAACATTTAGATTGATCTTATTGTTCACTGGACAACTATAATAAAAATTTTCCAAATAGAAAAACCGGCTCGACGCCCTTCACAACCCCTGTGTGCGTCACAGACATCTTAGTTACCTTGTATCAGATGAAGCCCAGACAGAACAAAAGTCAGGAAACAAACTTCCTCGCCCAGTTGACTTTCACTTGTGCGGTCATTTAGGATCTTAATCATTTCCTCTTGATACTCTAACAAGAGCGCAAGGTTACGCAAACGCTCCATTTAACTCGGCCCACGGTGAAGGAGGAAGAATACAGAAGAAATTAAACTGACGAACTAAATGAAGGAGTTCACAAGAACGTAAAATTAGGGGGGAAGGGGGTCAATACAACAGATTAAGGCCGTTTTTTTTATTATTATTATTTATTTATTTGCCCCGCAACTTTCCCTACTCGTGACCCATTTTCGATCGAAAAATTTCCGAGATTCCATTAGTCTGAAATTTTTTTTCGCGACACTAAGTATTCATTTATATAAGAAAACAAGGAACTCGTATGAAACATTATTCCTCTCCTTTAGTTGCTTAACTAGGGGTGGCGCCAGTGGAGGGGCCGGGGGTGCGACCAGAGCCCCTGTCGGGGATGCTGTGCCCCCCGCCGGGGAAAAGTTTTGTGCTGGGTATTCAACTAGTTGATAGATGAAGATCTGGCGAAAATTTGAGACCAATTTCATTACATTCGTCCCTTCGTACAGTAGGTCGTGCACTCCCCTGTCAGGCAGACCATGCTCCCCTGTCGGACAAACTCTAACGCCACTCCTGTGCTTAGTTTTGTCTCGGTATGTTTGCGTATATTATATATAAAGCGTTATACTATTATAGCGTTGAATTATATATAAAGCGTTATACTATTATAGCGTTGAATTATATATAAAGCGTTACACTATTGCATATAAATAGCAATTCGCTTCGTTAAAGTATTGAGACGTATTTTGGAAACTGAAAATAGCCTGACGTTGGAGGTTTCATCATAAATAAAACCATTTACCACATTTATTTGATAATTTTTCACGAAATGTCTTGATAATATTAAGCATCTTACAAAAGGCTAGGTTGTTGAAGTGTTCCCCTAGTGACACATAGTTTAAGAAGACTGGAAAAATTAAAACTAGGGATGTAACGAATAGTTATTTAGCCGAATATCAAATTTTTAAAAGCATTTTACTTTTGAATGTAAATGAAATATTTTTCGAATCTTAAATGAAAAAAAATTCAAGATTAAATAAATTTGATTTTTTTTTATTATTTGTATATTTGTAATATTTTAAATACGTTAATTCCCATAATAAGAAATGAGAAATCCTCATGATTTTTTTATTGCTTCAGAGAAATAAAAGTCATCATTGCAGAACATGGTAATGGCAGACACAGAAGAAAATTGAATGGATAAAATCGCTTGGGGCTAAGTCAGGGCTGTAAGGTGGATGCTGTAGCACTGACCAACCAGAATTTTCATCTGTTTGGTCCACTAAAACATCTTGGAGGCAAATACTTTGCAGATGATGACGACGTTCAACACGAAGTCCTACTGTGGATGAGACACAGCAACCCAAAGAATTTTATGCAGCTGGAATTGGGGCGCTTATAAAACGATGGGATAAGTGCATCAACATTGGTGGAGATTATCATGGTAAATTATTTTTTCTAATCTTTTGTGACGTAATGACTTACCCTCATATTTAACAGTCACGCGACGATTAAAGATTTTCTTAAATAAGCACCTACCTGCATGCACATAAACAAGATATGCAATAAAGGTATGATTTTTCTCACTTTTATGATAAATGTTAATTTTAAAATTTATTTATTGATTTCCATATTGTGTAGTATTATACTAATACTATTTTTAGAAATTTAAAAATTAATACTTTGAAATGAATTTTCAGTCCCTTGAAAGACGTATAAACGGTGCTTTACAGTATGTGTATCTTTAAAAACAATAAAAAATCTTGATCGCAATCAAAAAATTAAGACAAAAACGGCAAGCAATAGGTTATAATCTAGAAAGAATGCTAGCAAGATACTCCAAGTATATTCAATCAGAAAAGTGAACTTCGTAAAAAGAGGGCTTTGATTGCCAATTTCCCTGCTAACATCAAAGGCTTTTTTCTTCGTTATTTTTGTTTTTAGTTTCATTATCTCTTTCAAACGAAATATACAAAAGGAAAAAATTTCATTCCAGACAATTATTCACTTAGGCAAAACCAAAATTGTTTTCGCAGTTGCCGCCTTTCAAGCCTGACCTAGAACCACAAAAAAATGAATGAACCGTGATCTACTTTTAAGATACGTCAGAGAAAAAGAGAGAGTGAATACCAGTTAATCGACTACACCTCCAACCCTTTTGTTTACAAAACAAATATAAAAGCATTTCCTGACTCATTAGGTTAATGGTAATAACTTAATTCAAGAACAGTACCCGATATTTTTTCCCCATTTTTTAATCGACGAATTATTTCCAGATAATGGAAAATAATCCTGTTAATGACAGCTTAATCAAAGATAATAATATTGGTCCTCTCAGACTTCCAATGCGACAAACTAAACCGAGTGTTCTTTGACCCTTTAAGGGCCAATGAACAGATCTGTTACATTCTCATATTTTTGTTTCAGAAAACCAGACTGGAAAGATAAGAATTTGCGATAGCAACTTAACCCTCAAGTCGATTTCAAATCCAATTTATGCGACATCTCATCATGAAATATTCTCCCCAATTTGCATTTCACTCTATAAATACCCAATTATATTTAGTGAAAATTAAAACGAGTGATTCTTTATCTCTCTCCCCAAACAGCAGGAAAGCTGTAACCCTTTAAGTCAGTGATAAGCAAACCGGGGGTCGCAAGAAAATTTTTGTGGGTCGCTAATTTTAAAGAAATTTATTTGACAATAAAAAAATATATAAGGCTTTTATTCAAAAAATGTGGTCGCGAAAAAATTTTACACAAAGTGAGGGGGTCGGAAATGAAAATAGTTTGCGCACCACTGCTTCAAGTACAGAGATTAATAAACGGCATATTGTTCTTAAATTAGATATAACTATCTACACAAAGAGCATTCGAATTGATTTCTACGCCTATTCAAAAATAATTTATTATTAATAATAATACAATCTTACTATACCTAGTTTCTGTTCCAGACGTGATGTTTTTTGCGTTCTCTTTTACAAAATCATTAATGGTTCGATCGATTGATTATAGTGATATACAGTGAGCTCTATAGATTTCGCTGTGCCTGCCAAATCTTTAAGGAACCAAAGTTCTTTTCCAAATGTATAGGTATCCGAGATTAAATTATGTTAACAGGTTCTCTTTGTATAAATTTTATACACGATCTCTGATGAACTTGACATTTGTCATACATCTTCTGGTGTTTTTAAATCAAATTGTTTACAACTTTTAGATACACGACCTGATTTATTTTGCTTTTTTTACGCTCGACTACACATAAATTTTATGCGTTCTCCTAATGTGTTTTTTAGGGTTTTGTGCTTGTATATATTTAACTTTTCAATCCGTCCTGTTAATGTTTTAAATTTTTTTAAAAATTGTGTTTTTTTATAATTTAATGTGACGATATGCAACATTGACTTTTGGAATCTTAGTGTGTCTTTTAACGCTTTTGTTTTCGTTTTAAATCATTTATGCGTGTACATTTTTATAATTATTATGGTTTTGTGCTTTGAACTTTTGTATTCTCTGCATTCCTTTTTTAATGCGTTTTTTAGTACCTTTAAGATTCGCTCTTTATGTCTTGTGTTCTTTGTATGTGTGTTGTTCATTGTACTCTGTAAATGGAGTTCTCTGTAAAGTGTTTTCTTTAAATAAATAAACAAAAGATTCTAAACATAGAGATTCCCAATTATAATTGTGAACAGCGGTCACAAACATAAACTAAATTCTTGCGTCAACACCGAGCAAAGGATTAATATTCTTTGCTGGAGCTAATGTCTTGGTTTTATGACAGGAGGATCGAAGATTTGATCCTTTACACAATTCGATAACTGGAATGTGTAATCAGGAATGATTACGATTGGCCTGCTTTTAAAAATGTTAGCAGGCCTTAACATCTTCACAGTAGTGTATAATAAAGACCTTTGAAAGTGGATGACGACTCAGTTGTCTTCATATTATTTGATCATAGTACCACAAATTCAATAGCATACGATGTGGCTTCAAAACAAGACGTTGATTTAACAGCTTAATCAAATCACTGCCAGGTTCTCTGGTATAAGGTTAGGAAAAAAATTCTGACGTTTAAATCAAAATATCGCAGTTTCTCTTTAAACAGTGGAGGCGAGATAGCTCTACAGAATGTTTGCACAGTAAATAAACTTAAGCTGCTAAGTGACGGGG
Organism: Araneus ventricosus; assembly: GCA_013235015.1. Lineage (NCBI taxonomy): Eukaryota > Metazoa > Arthropoda > Arachnida > Araneae > Araneidae > Araneus > Araneus ventricosus. The sequence goes on along the minus strand of BGPR01000045.1, from coordinate 97,331 downwards.
AACTGTCGCTGCGAAGCATTTATTACTTGACTGGAGCCGTGCCGTCTGTTTTTAATTATCTGTCTGTGTCATTGTCTAGCTCGTTCTTTGTTAGTGACAAAGGGCTGCGCATAACAAGATTTAGAGTTAATTCTTACGATTCTCGGTGCATGGAATAAGGACCGATAAGTTAAAGGCTTTTTTTTCCCAGGGTTTTAAATGAAATGTTTGCTATATTAATACAGTTTCAAATTCATGACTTTTTGATACTAAATTCCTGTTGGTAGTGCGACCTTCTTAAAAATTCATTTGCAAACAAGGCAGTCATAAAATTTAAGAGACGATACAAAGAAGTATAACTAAACAGTTAATAGCAGCTAACGGTTAAAAAAAAAAAAAAAAAACTTAACTATTCAATTCAGCGTGTCTGAGCTCTCTCGTTCCATTGATAAACGATGCATTTTTGCACGTCACGAGCAACGTCGGTGGCCAGTGACCGCCAATGCTATTAAAAGAAAAAGTTTTGGACCGATCGCGTGGCAGAAACTGAAAACTCAACTTGGTCCTTAACATGTTTACCTTTAATGCGGAAGAACCATCTTTTCCCTTACTACATGCTCGAAAACGCGAATTGTAAGCAAAAATATTAAATTTACTCGAGATTTTTAACAGTTTATCAATAAAATTCTTTCGTACTCAAACTGGCACGCGAACTGCAGTCGACGACCGTATAAAGGCAAAGAATGATACAATCACTGATGACATTAGTGAAAAATCCAACCGAAGCGAACATATATCATGCCAATGCATCTTACCAGCCATCCACTTCAACTAATCAAAAATTAGGTCTTCAACAGAAGAAACGCCGATTCTTGGAATTTTTCCCTTAGTTTTTGAAAATACGCTCGACTACCATAATTGACAATAAGCTACTAATATTTCATGAAACAAAACACCTATTTAAGATTTCGGTAAACTTTTCCTATAAAATATATAATTACTGATTTAATTAAAATCCGTGTACTTTGCATTATTTTAGCAGATCATTGCGAAGAACAGACAGTTTTCGCTGCATTAGAAATTGCTATGAAATACACAAGAGAATTCAGCTAATATACTGAAATACACCTCAATAACCGTAGAGCAGTCTTCAACCTACATAACGTTATCAGGAATCATAGGCCAATTTCTATGTTAGCGAAAAGTAAGGCCGGATTAAGCTCTGTGGGGGGGCCCCTAGGCAATACAAGCTTTTGCCCCTCGCAAACTCCGTAAACCAGATAACTTTTATCGATTTTAATTTAAATTTTATATAAGTAGTTTTTAAGTAAAAAATATTACGACAAACTGAAATGGCAAAATATTCAGTTGCGGGTCACTTTCAAGAGAGTTGGCTTCAATATGCCGAGTATAAAAAATTTCAATTTAAAAGTAATTTTAAACAAAATAGTTAAAAAAAAATGCATCTCTTTTTAACGCATTCTAAATACTCAAACTGAAAGTTTGCCAGGGCTGTTGACTTGCGAGTTCCGCTTGGCATTCCGCCAACTGAAAAAAAATATTCGACGATACTGATCTGAAAACTAATTTGAAAAGTTGAAAATATCCCAAGTATAATGTTCTTAAATTTAAAAAAATACCCTATCTTAATTTGAGGATATGCGAGTACTTGGTCCTTGTAAATCAAATGAAAGCACAAAATTAAATTATTGTAAAGCTAGAACAGTCCTTACGAGAGACGAATCCATAGCCGGTCCCCAACTCTCCAAGCTTCCATGCCATAACAACGTCAAAACGTTTGATTTCTGACGGCGTAACTAATGTGCATTAGATCCATATACACGACAGATCTTCAGAGGAATCGGGCCTCGAGTCTCTGACCTCGAAGCCGATGCTCTATCATAAGGTCCCATCAAATGACTCGACAACCATTGGGTTGAGTAGACCCTCCTGCGTTATGGAATAATAAGGTCCCCGTGGCCCGTAGTAAAAACTAAGAGATAACAGGAAGTGCTTAGGAATTCGTCAGGTGTCAAAAAAGCAACACTGGAAATAGAACATACTGAAATAGAGTAAGATTCACTATCAGATACCTACCGGATTTTTTTTATTTTTGGTATTCAAATGTATTATATAGTATAACAAT
>BGPR01000045.1:22185-90509 GCA_013235015.1 Araneus ventricosus | reverse complement strand
CAGAGTTAAATTGAACTCAGTCCACGTTTTGTACATTTTGCACTAACACTGCCATATTGTATGTTCTCGGATTCCCCTGCGCTCTTTGCGTATGCGCCAGGCGGAGTTATTTTCACCAAAATAGGGGGAAAGTGACCCGACAAAGATCTCCGGAAATGCGCTCATCTTACACACTGCCTGTCACCCCTTTCCGGAGTATAAACGCCCAAAAGTCCTAGCCTCGGGATATTGAAACGATCAGTACCCTTAAAATACTGCAAAAATATCTCGACGTCTCGGAGCCCCCCAAAATTGCGGGGTTGCCATTGGCAGTTGCCTACTGTGCCTATTTGGTAATCTGGCCCTGGCAAAAAGGATACACACTCGTTTCTCCATTGATGGGGAAAATTTTTATATAATGTTTATGAGACAAGCAGAACAAAATTCAGTACTTAATGTTAACCAGCATTAAAAAAAAGAATGAAGAAACTATGTTAAAACTTCATAAGGATATGATATACTTACTATTACTGTGATCCCTTAATTAATCGTCTTTTTAGAGGATAGCATAACGATTGAAACAAAAATAGATCGCGTGTTATCTTGCAATCAAAAATCGCCGATACGTTCGTCATTAATCTTATCCAACACTTTCTACAGGATCAGGAAACCATTCCTCATAACGCATCCGATTTTACCGATACGCGTTGTTCAAGGTAATTTTCACGTCCTCACGGCATCTCATCTTGCAAAATAATGCGTCGAATTGGCACCAGATTCACAAAGAGTTTTTAATACATGTAGCCGAGTAGCAGAAATCATTGCCTACCCATAAATACAGGGTGTACACAAATGAAGTGACAAATTTCAAAAATTTAAAAAAAAACTAAAAATGTTAGAACTACAGTTTTTTTTTTTTTTTTTTAATAAGAGCGCATTTCAAAAAGTTATTGTTTTTTTTCCAGATAGGTAACGCGGCGTTACGCCGTTCTAAATTTTTTACAGAGAGAAAATTCCGTAGGCAATGGCTACCGATCAGCAGAAGCCGATGCGTGTTTTCTGGTTTCTTTTTTCAGTTTTTCTTGAATATCACAAAAACTTCAGTTCTCACACTACGTGTGAATTAAATTAAAGAGCGTAAAACTCCCTACAAATACATGCTTTTATTTTTCTTCCAGTTTTAATATTTTCTCAGATAATGGCTCTAAACAAATTTTTGATTTCCAGTAATTTACGACCCCCTAGAACACCGAAATGGCATGTTGCCTATCCGAAAATAACTTTTTTAGATGCGCTCTCATTTTTAAAAAACGTAGTTTCAACATTTTTATTTATTAATTTTTGAAATGTGTCACTTCATTTGTGTACAACCTGTATTCTGTTCCTGGTGTTTTTTTTTTTTTTTTTTTTGCGCTTTAAAAAAACAAGTTTGCGAAGTTATCGATTTATCCTTAAATACAAAGTATAATTTTACTGATTTACTCATTAATATCCAACGGTTATTTTCAAGAATGGTAACGGTCACTCCAAGCAACAGTATGGATAAAGTAATCGCATCAAGACAGCTCAAACCATTCATTCCCCAAGAGAAAAACCACAATTACTATCAAATTTATTTTAAATAATCCTAAGATACTGCTGGGGAGTATTTTGTGTAAATTCGATATTAAATAGAATGGCATTTTTTTTTTATCAACTACATTCGATTATTTTATCAAGAGGCATTTATCAATCACAAAAACATTTTTTTTTTTTAAATTGAAACAAAAACAAAAGATGTCCCATTTGATTTAATTTTTTTTTATTTTCCCTTTGAAAGTTTAAAATATCGAAACAGCAATCAAACCGTTCTAAAAACTAATTATATCGTTAGAACTACAATAACTCTGTAAACTGCGTGTTAAAACTAAACCCATCACCCATTAAAAGATTGTGCAGTAGGCGAAATACTAAATCTTAAATACGTAACGGCAAGCACAGGCGAATAAAACGTGAAACAAAGGACACATTCGCATTATGAAAACGTTTCAACAATTCGGCTTAAGCCGATTTTAAGACTGCTCGAATACATAGAAAGATAAAATAATGACTCAGAATTGTAATCCGATAATACTCAGTTTATTGCTCCACATTTCGGTGCAATTTTTGTTTAAAGTCGTTACTCTCCTTAACAAAAATGCAGTTTTATCACAAAGGATATCAATATACTTCATTCATGATAAAAAAAAAAACTAAAAAGCATGCAAAAACTATAAAAACTGAAAGCATGGCAGATAGACGGAATTTACGAAAAAGGCATTTTATCAGTTATATAGATAAGATATATATCTACAATTGAGAAATCTTTTAAAAAACAAATTAGTAGTAAATTAAAATTAATGAATGTCCAAAATCTAATTCCCAACATTTACATTTTTTCAAAATTACTTCAATTTTAGTGTCATCATTCACCCAGTTGAAATAATGTTCCCCTTTTCTCATCTTCGATTTTAGTCTTTCATTTTTTTTTCATTCACCAATCAGATTTTACTGAAAATTTTACATCGATCGCCATTCTACCAAAAAAAATTTTTAATACATTTGCATACCGTCCAAATACAATAAATACTGGGGGGGAGGGGAGAGAGAAAATGTACAATGAAGAATAAACATTCTTTAGAATATTAAATTATTCATCAGTAAAGTGAAAGTAACGTGAATTTTTTTTACATTGTTTTCATACATAAGATTTCTGTCAGATTTTATTAAGTATAGAGATATCCACAGACTCTCTCTACATTAGGATAACAATTTGATTTATGAAAAAAATTGTTAAATTTACTTGAAATCTAATCAAACCTAATCCTAGCCTATTATGAAATACCTGAAATCTACTTTTCTATGAATATCCATTGAATTCTGTCAAATATTTAATACGAAAAAAAAATATATAATTAAATGCTGCTGCTTATTTTATGCATAAAATAAGATTGATCTTAAAAAGATGCACCATTATTAAAGGATCATAATTACAACTTGAAATTTAGTTTCTGAATTTTGATGAAATAAAATTTGATATAAGCATTTTTCGGATTGATACATTTGAAGCTAATGCTATAAATACAACAATCAAAATCTAAAGCAATATATTGAGAAATAATAGTCAATTCCTTGTTAAAGCTTAAACTTTCTCAGATAAAGACAAATCATGTAAAGACTAAAACACTTAAAAATATTTTAAGCGACTTAAATATAATTTGCCAATTATAGCACAAAAGTCTGAAAGATAAAGAAAATCCATTCAGCACATATCAAGGAAACAACCAATTTAATAATATAAAACATGATGCATAACAGTAAAAGAAAACACCTTCAACTAATAATGAAGAGGTAGTTTCAGCAGATGTTCAGATTTATATTAAAATGTTGTCTTAAAATCTTTGCAGCTGAAAACCAGCGCTTGTTTTAGTAAAAAAAAAAATCGTTTTTTTTTTTTTTTTTTTCCTTTCTTCTAATCCAAAGAAAGAGACAGAAGCGGGGAGAAACCCAAGAATATTACAAAAACAAATCAGAAGGATGGACTGCTTACCTGAAGTTCAAATAAATGCAAATTTTAATTATTATAAACAACAAATATATTTTTAAATCTCTTAATTATCAAGACTGCGACTTCATTAACTCAAAATGTGAGGATGCAGAAAACTGAATATATATATATATTTTTACAAGGTCCCGGTTTTTAAATGTTACAAAATTTCAACAAGTGAAATTCACCTAGTTTTTCAGCTTAGCTATAATGGAGCAATAAGATTCAATAATATTGTGAACATTTCTTTAAATTAAAAAAAAACAATCTTAAATTTCAGAAAATGAAATGCAAATACAATCTGAAAACTAAAGGAACATTATGAAAGTTACATTGACACATTAAATAAATCAAATGTCTATGTCTTGCATATAGAAAAATAGTGGTATGTAGAAAACTGAGGCGGCCCAAGCAAACTGCCTGTGGTGCCGAAGTCCAAGATGGCGCCAAAGCAGGAGAGTGAACGAAAAAAAAAGGTTTAATATACACGAGAGCTTCTGAAAAATGGCAAATAATTTCCCTTTTGTATTGGTCCCTCCTCTCCTCATCCGGAATAATACCATTAATGTCAATGGCGTTGCAGATTTTTCAGACTTTGCCAGTAACTGTTGTTGCTGGAGAGAAATTTTTTTTGAGCTACTAAAACATGTCTACAATCCACCATGTCCCAAAAAACGACTAGTTGGCTTAGTAGCATTGCCAACTGAACGGGACTTTTTTTACAAAACTTCATATTTGCAAGTAAAACGTGCATGTTTCTAAACAACAGTTTGATCGACACTTAGAATACCGACGTTATAAAATTTAGCAAAGATGTTGGTTGTGGGAGGGGGCGCCATGTTGTTTCTCTCCCCGGTTGCCTCGGGTAGGAAAGATTGCATGTAAAGATGAAGCATGATTGTAAAGCTGTAGAGCTTGAAGTTTCATTTTCCCTCCATCTCCAGTAGATTACGCTGATTATAACTTATAATTATATTACAATCTTAGAGAGGCAATCCTTATCAATGAATGAATGTCTACGTCAATGAATCATAACATTACTTCAAATTTTGAGTAGAGTAGATGCAGCCATGAATGGGAAATACTGTTAAAAATCTAAGGGCAGTGGGATTCATTCTCGAAAAGACAAATTTTTGGAAACCCTTTTATATTTAAATGATTTACTTTTTTTGTATTGGCAGGGCATAATTACAATTAACAAATGCATCATTCAGCTGAATATTATATTAAAATAAGATCTTCTATTAATTTTGAATTTGCTGTTATTCCTCCATCACTTAGATAGGTACAGAGGTAATTTTTTAAAAAAATTAACTCAATTTTAAAATGCTTTTTTTCCTTTATGTATCTTCAACATCCTGCATTTGGCAATGCAGGAAATTTTGACTCAATTATTCCATAGAAATTTAAAGGCTAGGTATATTATCACAGATTCATAAAAATGAATTACATTATTAAACTATTATAGATTTGAATGAAAAGAGCTATTCCCTTTGTTGAAAAACTATTTGGACATTTTTGAGAGTATTGTATCAAAATAATAATTAAAGAATGTCTGATTTTGGAGGGATCAAAAAGACTGCAGTTTTACATTAATTTTTTAGTATAAAACTAACAAGTTTTACATGCCAATTGCATTCTTTATATTTGGAATTTGTTCTACATAGCATGCAAGCAGTTAATGTAGAGCTCTGGAGATTTAATACATTATTTTCTATATTATATATATGTGAAGCATACACATACACAAAAAAAAGAGAATGAAAACAGACATTGTATTTCTGTAATTTGTATTTTTATAATTCTTTTCATTTCATGCCTTATAAATATAACAATGGGATGCCAAAAAGGATTCTTTTAAGAAATACTTTAAAACTAAGTTCCTGCTTGAAAGTGTTCTGGTGTTGCCAGCGGTATAAGCTCTGTAGTGGCCTTATAGACGATGCAAATTTACCCCCTCCTCAATTTCCAAATTTTTTATTCATTTTAATTAAATCCCTAAGTAAGCAGTTTTTAAGTAACAAATAGTAGGTTATACTTGAAATAACATTTAATTGCTCATCGCCTTCAAAAAGGTCTGTTTCAGCATCTTGCAAATAAAAAATTAATGTTAACCTTCTCTCGAGCACATCTAATCTGCAAGATGAAGCAGACATTTTTTGTATGCCTAAGTGTGGGTTTCGCCGAGAAAAATGTGGGACCTCTAGTAGCTTCCTGGCTCCCTACCACTCACACTAGGGTATCCTCATTTTTTTTTCTCTACTGCTCTTTTGATGAACGTGAGGAGCACTTTAATCTGGTAGATGAGTTGCACCTAATTACGTTTGCATTTTTGATTTCCCAAATTTTTCTCATTTCTTTTTATACACCTTCAAAAGTTCCTATATCTGTTTTCCGAGCCCCTAATTCAATGATATTGATCATTATTTCCAATATATTGTTTCAAAAATGTTGAATTATTTCAGGCTCTCAAGGACAACAGTTGTCAATGCAAAGGAACCTTACGAGAAAACAAACATCAACCCCCTCCTGAATTCCTGGACATCTCGTTAGTTGAAATTACAAAAAAATACAAAAAACTTATTTAAAAATGCAAATATAGCTTTGTATGACCAAATAGTTCAACTTGATAAGCCTGTCCTTAAGCCTAAGCAAAAATTTAACTTTTAATCTCACAGATGAGTTGCACATGAGCATGTTAGCATTTGTATTGTGCACGGCCAAAAGTAAAACAAACTGGTAGAAAAAAAATACTTTAATAAAAAGTTTGCCATTGTTGTTGACTTGCAAGTCAGTCAGCCAACTAAAAAAGGACCACACTGACTTGTAAATGAATTAGCAAGCATGAAAAAAAATCTGAAGAATAATATTCCAAAACTGAAATTATACAGAAAAACTTCAATTAACTGTCAGTTTCTCTTATCTTCAACCTCTAAATTATGTCTAATATACATTTACGTACATCACTACCCTAATATGAAGTTTAAATTGATTGTTTTGTAAAATTAAATACAACATATATGTATTATTAACTTTTAAAGGACTTTATTGTCATTTCTGTCCCAAGCCAGCAGTGGAATCATGTTACTATACATATGTATTAAGAGATTTCTGTAATCCATCTATTTGGTTATCCACCACAGCCCTGGTCTGGACAGTGACGGTTAATCGAAGCTTTACTGTACTCGATTCCAATTTGAGAAAGTTCGAGTACACAGACAAGTTGATTTACCTGCGCATGAAAGAACAACACTGAATTCCCTCCAAAAAAAATTGAGGATTTGGAGCCAACAAAGTTGTGGGGTCCAAAGCCCCTAGGCCTAACTTGATAATCTGGCCCTGGGTGTTACATCTCACAAAGCTATTTATTACAGAGGATTTCAAGTATTTCCTAATAAGAATTGAAACAAATGTGTGGCATCAAGGTAACCACCTTCAAAGTTTCCATTTAACAAATTAGAGCATGCAGGTCCACAAAAACTTACTTTGACATTACAAAGGTGTAAACTTAAATTTTCACCGAAAAACCCGTTATTTTAATTATAAAAATATGCACCGAGTTTTGTACTGCACTATTAAACATATCCTTTCTCAAAAATAATGACATCTTAAATTAATAACATCTAACAATTAGATCTAATGCTCTTCAACTGGTGTTTAATTTTTCAACATTTTAGAACTCAAGAACATTTTTTTTTTTATATATATGTACGCATATCCTACTGACAGCTCACTTTAGCAAAGTAAATAATTTTTATGTCACAAAAAACATGGTAGGAAATTTCTCAATTTTAAAAGATTTAAGACGACAGAGATGTAGTAGTATAAAATAAGTATCAGCTAAAGGTTACAAAGAACAGGAAAAAAAGAAACAAATAATGTCTCATTCAAAACACATTCTATTTGGCAAGACTTCATGTATACCCTATATTTAATTACGCAGTCTTTGCATGCACCTATATAAATGCTTAAACAAATTTGAAAAACTCTTATTTTACATAATTATTACAAAATATTTGAATAATTTAAGAAAATATGAACATTTACCTTATGAATAAAAATTCCACAAATAGAAGTAGATTAAAAAAGAATCACAGTAACCAAAACAGAAAATCTATTATAGGAAATGTAAATTAAATAAATATTAATTGGGTTAAACTGTAGAATGTGGTGCAGTTTTGCTTTCTGTCACTTTGTATCGCCAACTGTTCATCGCAAAGAGATGCACTCCTCAATGTTGACACCGATTTGTTTTGGGTGCGCAGCAATCTTTTCATTGGTCTCTTGTGCATCACCACTTGTTGTGCCTTGTTTTAAGTGGATGCCACTCTGCGTCAGCTCGAATTTTGAAAATTGTGATCATTTCCAAACGGATTTTTCTTGACTGATGGACTCGTCGCTTGTATTGATGTTTTGAAGAAGGAACCTGTTTCAGTTTGATTGTCGCAATATTTTTCAAGTCTTCCATTTGATATCCATGGCTTCAACATCTGCAAAGTGCAATTCTTGTGCCAAAAGGTGTGTGAATGTCTATTTGTCTTGCGATTATTTCTGGTGATTGGTTCTGTTGATACCTTTTACCAGCTTAAGATAGCTGACGCCCTTGTTGTTTTATGGTGGTGTATGGATCAAAGTTTTCATAGCCATTATTTTCATTTCAGTGTTTTCCTGTATGTTTTATTCTGATTGTTTTGATGCTTTACGTTTTCAATGAACAAGCAAAGCTACTAGGTTCCTGCTTTGCTGCTAGTGAAGCCAACGATGTTTTTTTTAAGTTAAAAAAAATTGGCTGGTATCCACTTCAAATGCCACAGGCATCACGTGTGCAAGAGACCAATAAAAAGATCATTGTGCACACAAAACAAAAGTTAGAGATGCCGCTCAGATTTGTGCAAAAAAAAAAAAAATGTTGGAAAACCAGACTGCACCATAGACTACAATTTTACCATTAATTGATTAATGGTCGACCTTAATTTAATATTTTTAAACAGTTCATTATAATTCAACTTTTACATTCAGAAAAGAAAATAGATGCATCATTTACTGAAGAAAAAAGCTTATTTTACTGCTTCAAGGAGGTAAAAAATTTGATTGTATATGTTGATTTTTCCAAAAAATTAATTTGAGTCTTCTTACCACTCTGTAGGTATTTTAAGTATCAAAATAAAAAAAAAACATCAAAATGATGCAATATCTAGGAGTGTGTTCGAGAGCGACATCCGAGCGCAAAGGTTTAAAAGTATTAACTAGAAATCTAATATATCTTAAATGGGAAAAACGGTCAGACTTATGCTATTTCATAGAAATAAAATTTAATAAATTTCATTAGTTATACAATATTAATAGCCATTATATTGCCATTCCTTTAAAATTTATAAAAACTTATGGAGTTCAGAAAACTTCCAAGCTTTCAAATACATGCATATGGTAAACTGCAATTTATTTAAACAAACCTTACTGCATGTTACACGCCTTTTCCAAGCAAATTGATTATATCAAAAAAAAAAAAAAACTTCTAGCATTGCATTTAATTTTTTAGTACCAATTCAATCTTTTTTGCATCTAATATACAGTTCTTGGCATATGAAATTGAACTTTTTAAGAAGTGAAAAATCCAACATTCACTTTGAAAATTGAGAAACTAATAAGATTAATTATTAATGTTTATTTCTGAATTGAACACGCATAATATCCAGCATATTTATAAGAGTTAAATACATTTTTAAGTCAACAGCAATATAAATGTAAAGATATTTATTTTCAGAAGAAACAAATATACTTAAAAAAATCATTATATTTTATTTTTAAATATATTGTAATTATAATTTCAAACTTTTTTGTATTTTAAAATATCTATCATAGATGCAAAACACTGAAAGGCAGCACTCAGGCTTTAAATCAAATAAGGTAAAAAATCTAGCAATTTAAATAAAATTCTTTTTCCCTAAATTATAAACAGTTTTCTTTTGTAAAAGTAAATACTGCAACAAACAGTATATTGATACAAAAAGCATAATATTCACTAAAGTAAAAAAAAAAAAAAAACTTATCTCCAGAAAATAAAATCTATGTTGAATATAAATAGTTTTGAAAAAAATTATAAAATAACAATCTGAATGTTAGGCAAAGAACCATATTATACAGCTTAAAAAGCTCAGGAAATAGTTATCTATAAACCTGAACATAATGCATTTTCTTACGAATGATGCAAAAAGTTTTAAAATTAATATTGTTTATAAATGCATATATAACACAGAATTCTATACATTCAATCTTTCAATAGAAGAGCCTATTGAATATTTAATGCCACGAGAGAAAATTAGTTTTAAAATACTATGTACTTTCTTCATGAATTGTTTAAGAACCAAGATTTTAAAAAATAATGAAATTGACAGACAGCCGACTCTTCTACAGTCCTTCCATTTATATTTCAAATCAAGGCTAATTTTTAAAATTAACTGAAGTTTAAAGTAACTTAAAGTTGAGTTTTATTTTATATTTTTAATTAAATGTTTAAACATTTCATTTATACAGTAAAACTCCAAAAGAAAACAAAAGGAAGAAAGAAAGCTAATTAGTATATCACCAAGAATGGTTTTCAAAATACTGAATAAAATTCATGCAACACTATTTGTAAAGTAAATACAGATTAACCAAACTGCCAAAACATACACCAAAACTTTCATAAATTCACTCAAAATTTATTAAGCTGTTTCTTATGAACTCGTGATAAATTGACAACACGAAAATGCTAGGGAATTTGAGATAATAAATATTAGTTTGAATATCAAGCTTTAAAATTATGCATTAACATCCACAAAAGTGAAACCTTCAGAATAATTGGATTTTTAAACCTCTAAATTTCGGGACTTGGACTTTTAAGCCTAGTTTGGACAATCAAATGCTTCTCATTTCATGGCGAGGAAAGCAGTTTCATTGTTATAGGGTTAAACATTGCAGATATGACCCAAGATATTTGTGAACAAACATTCAAATATAAAATTTTTGCAACAAAAACTATTAAATCAATAAAACATTTTATAAAACCTTTATCATTAAGTAAAATAAATCAAGTCGGGAGTGGTTAACAGATGAAAATGGCACAGATTCCAAAAAGAGGAATTTTCATGTTAACCATATAAATATTACCTAAATGAGTCAAATTTACAAATTTGTTTTAAGCAACATTCTTTCTAATATAAATCTATGACATTAAATTTCAACATCTAAAAAGAAATTAATAAAACATCCAAGAGAAAATGATCTTAAAATTTATATTTAACAGCAGCAACTATCTGTCAATTTGCAACTAACCAGTATTAAATACCTTCACAAGCTAATATCGCTACCAAAAATTGATTTTGAGAACTTGGGTACTTGCATTGTTGGATATGTAGTTATTTATAATTATCTTGTACAGAAATAGGAGTAGACAACTTATTGCAATATAAAATTTTCCTCATACATGAATGAAATTGAACCGATTTCTAATAGCGTATGAAAGTATCAAACTTCTACCACAGTATATGTACAAAAACAAAGATTTTTTTCCTTTTTATTCAGAAAAAAACAAAAATGCCTTTTCTAAAACAATGCAAGCAGATATCCACTTATTACTCTTATCAGGGTATTATCGATAAAAGCCAACGAATGGGTGTGTATTTCATAAAAAAGCTAATTCTCCTTAAAACCAATTTGTTTAGTAAGAATTATGGAATGACTTTACATTTTATTAAAATTTGAATCACAGTTTTGTCAAAATGTTTAGTATCTTAAAAATACAGAGCATTCCTCTTACAGCAACTCCATGTGGAGTTTCAGAATTGTGGTGGATTTAAAAATAAGACTTGTAAAGACATGCAATGCCATGTTTTAAATTAAAAGTTATAAAATACAGGTCATATTTACTTTAATAAAAGCTATATAATTCATTATATTGAAATTTAACAAAAGTTATCCGAAATAAAATTACTTAATCAAAAGCTAAATTTCAAAATTAGGAAGAATTTATAAACCAAGTAATTACTGTATACAAACAAGAGAATAAATATTTGAAAAATGACATTTAATATATGCAGGTATGTGTCTCCAAATTAAGAGTTTATTATTGTCAATGCTTATTTTAAAATGAAGATTGTTTTTAATAACTGAATACTATGATTATGCCAAACCACTTTTCCTGGTTAGATGTCAAGCCCAGACAAATAAGCAGTCAAGTGTAAATACAGGCATCTAATTTCATGATATGTCAGTCCAAAAGGCAAAACCCTTATTTCAAACACTAGACATAAGAATTTAACACATATGTTGAGATATAATAAAAAAAAAAAAACTTATTCAAACATTTAATAGTTTGTCAACTTAAATTAGGAACTGAAACTTTGCATGATAGTTTAATAAAATAATGCAAAAAGTTTTAATTTCCTCTTAGAAAAAAACGATCTATCTTAGGAAAAGAAAATTATTTCACTATAAATTTGAACAGCACTTACCTTTTTGTTTCTTTTCTCTAGCAGTGCTCCCCTGCCAACTTTGACATTTTCTCCAGAAAACACAATGCCGGACACTGCCGGAAGGTCAGCTCCAATGTCCATTTCATCCCAATCCTCCTCATCCTCAGCCCCATTCCGGAGCTCTTCATCGACGATGTAGTTCTTGGGGTCCTCCCTGTTAACCCCCGTCCGGGGAGGAGAACCGGAGCGTTTGGAATTCCTGGTCACTTTGGCCGGCCTGCAGCCGAAAGGGGCTGGATTCAGAGAAATATTCGGCTTCACATCCTTGCCCCGGAAATCAAACACAATTGAAGTGGTAGCCGGAGGGGCCTTCTGCCAGGTGGATCCTCCCTTCTTGGGGAAGGATTCACCGCCCGCAACGACCATCCCCTCGTCTGCCGTGCTACTGACACCTGTTGGTTGATCTTCGTCTTCTTGAAGAAGTTCCACTTGGCTGACTGGACTACCTTGAGACAATAGCTCGGTATGTTTATCACCCTCCGCTGGAGGTAACTGCTCGGGCGTGACCTTGGGGGATGACTCGCTGTCTTCCTTTCTCTCAAAACTGTCGACCAACTGTGGAGTGTCAATCAAAATCTGGTGACTACTTTTCGAAGATAATGTGCTTGCTTGCGCAAGAAGCGTGTCACGTGACCTATTAGCAGATAAATTGTCATCCAATACCGGGCTACAACCTCCCTTGTTTATCTTGTAATCATCGCATTTCCCCACTTCCCGTTCAGGTGATAAGGGGAACTCCTCTTCCTCAACAGACTCAGTGTTTACGTTGGGGAGTTCAGGCAATTCTTTGGCACTTGTTTTGGCATCTAGGCAGTCCTCGTCTGAAACAACGTCGTGTTTCTTGACCGCTGGTCGAACGCTTCCTATTATGGCACCGTTATTGCAAGTTGAGGTAGATGTTGTGGTCGTACCTGGAATTTTACGGAAGCGCGCACCGCCACTCGATGGCTTCTCAGAACAGTTCACAGCGGGCGGCGGTGATTCGAAGATTTTTTTAACGTGCTTCACCGTATCAGGCTTGGGAAGCTCGTCTTCGTTGATATTTGGCGCGGAAACACTTCGATTGTAATCCCACCGCCGAACTGACTTAGCAAACAACCTTGGCGAAACGGCTGGCGACGGAGATTTCTCTTTAGGTTCGTCGTTTTCGTCTGTCAACACTGAAATCGGAGAGATATTTTTCAAAATTCTTCCCTTGACACCTCCGACGTACCGAGCATTAGGTCGTCGACTCGATGAAAATATTTGCTGTTCAGGAGTAGTGCAAATTAAAGTTTCCATACTTTGAGCTTTTTTCACATTACCCGTACCGGGTTTGAAACCGTTTTGCCGGAATCCACGAGCATTCACTCTGTAAGGTCCTGCATTGCTACCGGGTAAATTTTCCAAGCTTGAGAAACGCCTTACTACAGGTTTGGTTTGTTGTTTGAGTCCCATGTTAAGAAAACGAGCACGTAAGCGATCCACGATACCGGGGCCATACTGGAGATCTTTACAGTCCCCATTATCAAAATCTTGAGATAAAAAGTCGCCACTCGAACTTCTTTCAGACTTAGAAATTTCCGAAAATGAGTGCTGGTTCTCAGGTGTCGATTTCACACTTCTTAGTTCAACGTTGATGTTGCCAATAGTGACAGTTTTAGGTGGAGAAATCTCTCTGAAATCTTGCTCTACTACTTTCACTGACCTACCAAACTTGTTGTTACTGCCGCCCGCGGCTAAATTATCACATGTGTTACTACAACCACCGTTTCTAGACGCGATGTTTACATTACCAGCTGACGAATCTAGGTTACGACGAGTAAACTCGTCCGCACCAGTTCCAGTATTTCCCGCGCGTTTCTTCATGATTAAAATTTTTTTCCACTCTGGAATATCAGGCGAGCAATCATTATCCAGCGCTACAACACTACTCGTTATTTCGGATGTCGAGTTAACGCCTGCATACATGGCTGTTCAATATCCTTTTCCTGTTAGAATTCTGATATCTATTTCCTTAGTGTAGATAGGCGAAAGGCCTCAAAACAATTCTCACACAGTACGTCTTCTGGCTTTAACGCTATTCATTTCCTTCTATCATTCACACACAGTTAATTAGCTACGCCATAGCATGAGCACAACACTTCCGGCTAATGGATAACAAGCAAATAAGCGACAGTCATAGCAGTATCAAAATATTAGACTTACCATTAAGCCTAAGGATTTGAAAACCGAACGCCGTTGTTACAGTTTTCGAAAAGCTTCTGTCCAACAACTGTGCGTGCGCGCCTAGGAAATCAGCGAGTGAACTCATTCGTATCGTGAGTAGTAGGCTTGAATGACACAACTTCCGAAGTGAGTGGTCGCCGGGGTCAGCTTTTTAACAAAATCAGGATCTGGTACATTTTCATAACCATATGCCGAATAGAAACAGAGAGCAAGGGAAGAACAGCTGTTGAGCCGCAGCGAAAGGCGCCGAGTTTCAAAGCATGGAAAGCACGTGGTTCATCAAGGATTAGAAACTTGTTATGATAATTTTTAAAGAAGTTGTAGTTTCCCCTCCGCCAAGAGAACGCTCAAGCTGACATCTTGATCGTGACGTCACTAACCAGTACGGGGAAAGACCCCTCTTGCACTGCCATCTATGAAGGGAGAAAGCTGTTATAAATATTGATTTTTAAGATGACTTGTCTTTTTCGCAAAAGCAGCAACATGATAAATATTTCTACGACAGATGAAATATTCGTCACTGAAATAAGTTTTTAAAAATTATTTTAAATCACAAACAAAATCGTATCTATTTCATTGATGTGGGTATTTTCCATAGATCTTGTAACAAACGAGTCCGAGAAAATGTCAAAGCAATTTGCTTCAATTTCAAAACATTTCTCACACATTTCTCAGGGGCATTATAATTCTTGTATATTGCTCGGAAAGTTATAAATTACATCATTAATAGACATTGATTTAAATTTCTTGGAAATGCTGAAAAAAAGATGATTGAATTGATTAAGTTTGTTTTTACCCCTAAATTTTAAATAATTTAGAAATTGCTTTCATGCAGCTTTTAATTAAGAGTCATGTAATGATATCTAGTCATTTAATATACAAATCTAAATTGTGTAATTTTCCTATAAAATATTATTTTAATCGCCTGAAAATGAAATGGACATTCCTAAAAAATTCCCTTCTAAAATCGTGGTGAAATTTGCAGTTGCTTTTAGTGTTGAATGTCATCACTAGAGGGCGGTATACTTCTGAATATCGTGAGGCATAGGGAATTTTATTCTATTGCAAAAAAGACAAGCAATTTTTTTTTGTTTCGTTTTTATTGTTTTTAAATGCTCTTGGATAGTAGTTAGGTGAAAGTAAATGCAGTTAACAATATGTCGAACTTTCAAAGGATTTTCCATTTCTTAAAATTTTTATGTAAAAATTCAAATACTATTATGTACAGACATCAACTGTTAAATAATATTTTTCATGTGTAAATGAATAAGATGTTTTATAATGTGTAAATGAAAGTGGCAGGAATTCAAAAGTTTTAAGATGCATCTGTCAAACATGTAATAATACTTTGAAAGTAGGTGGATTACTTATAAGAATTATGTAAATTAAAAAATAATATAAAGTTATTTTGAACCATAATGTTATTTGAATCGAATTTTCTGCTGATCTCGCTTAGCAAATCGATTTATTTCGAATAGATGATTATTATAAAGCATTTTTTACCATGAGAAGGGGGAGGGGTGTAAACAGATCCCAGTGCCTCAAAATTTTGTTACACTTTTTTCTGAATCTTATATCTGAGTGCTGTTCCTTATCTGAAAGCTTAAGGAAATAATATTTTTTTTTATTATTATTTTAGATCTGCTTAAAAAGACAGATACAAGTAGTACACTGGAAGTAGTAAAAATAATAGAGAATTACTCTCACTTCACTAACACTCTTCTGCTTCCCGTTGGTGTGGCGCGGAAGTTTGGAGAGGGGGTGCCAGCTCAGGTGTCGTCCTCGTCATCTGACCGCGGTTCAAAATTACGAAGTCCGTCCCTAAATAGCCCTCGTGTTGCTTCAAAACGGGACGTTAATCTAACCTTACCTAACACACTTCTGCTTGTCTTTTTTTTACAACTGAAATACAGAATCATTATAACAGTATTTTGATCATCATGACAGTGGCGTAGAGAGGGGTGCACAAGGGGGTACAGATGCTTCACTCGGCAGTCTTTGGGGACTCTATGAGGACAATATTTTGCGGTAATTTTACATTTTGAAAATAATAGACGAATACATAAGACGACGAATGAAACCGATAGGAAGAGGCGAAAAATAAATTTTAAGGCTCGGGCGCCATTTACCTTCGCTACGCCACTGCAACATGACACTCTGAGGTGGTGTTTCGCACAGGCGTTTGAGGCGCTCGCCTCGTGCCTCGAGAATCTAGGGGACCTCAAAACCTATTCGACCTATGTTGCCTATTTGCGATACTGGGTAGGCGGAGGAGGCTTCAAAGCAGTTTTGCACCAGTGGCCTCAAATTGACAAAATCCACCACTGATGATACTGCAAAGACTCAAAAGTGCTCTTTAGCTAAAGACAGGCAGAACTAAATTCATTTCAGAGCGTATAAGGGTTAAATATTTTGGTCGGTTAACAAGCTTTTTTTTCTGCCAAGACCAGTATCAAACACAGCCGAGTCCCCAGAGGGTGAGGGTGATGTACGGTCAACCACCATCCTCAAGGTACCCTGCCAAAGAAAAAGTTCGAATGCGTTCGAAAGATTTTTATTTTTTTTATTTCGTGATATTATGCACCTTAAAGTTAGGAAAGAAATTCACAAAAAGACCGCGAGAATGACAAATAAATTACCACAAAAATTTATCGTTTTAAAGTTGAAATTTATAAATTTTAAATCCTCGAATGATTTGCTAAAGTGAAACTTGATGATGTTGATAAACATTACTACAACCCTCCATCCAACAATTTTTTTTTTCTAACTTTAAAATAGATTCCACCCGCACAGTGTGCTGGTTTTTGTGAGTGATTTTTCCCCCCTCCAATTTTTCGCTAAAATTGTTACTGCCCATCGTAGAGACATTTGTGTGGGTGGGTGGGTGTGTGGGGGTGTTTAATGAAAGAATCCAGATTTTTAGCGTAACTTGAGAATCTGTACAAGTTCAACTCCAATGTCTGTATCTTCCGCGAATTGCAATACCATGTTCCTCCCAATAACCTGAATGTAAAATAAAGCTCAGATTATATTGTCATTTTGAAGAGAGATTTCAGAAACACTTAACAGGAAATAACGATATCCAGAGTTTTAGATATATCAGTCTTTAATGCATATAATAATAATTATTATTAATATTTCTCCTCTTATGTATTTGCATATATTAAAAGCCATAATCCTCAGTCTCTGTTGTTTTGCTTAGAAATCTATACTTTTTAATACATCTTTGTTTTAAAAACTTCGCAAATATTGCAGAAAGGCTGAACCTCAGTACAGATTATATGGCGTGAATAAAATAAAGAGTAAATATTTGAAACCCTAAACTCATAAATATCAGTTGGAATGTCTTTTTTCCCACAAAGTTAAAGACTGTATGTATGGAATCACTTCCTAAATTTCTGATTAAATTAAAATTTATTCGATAGATCTATTAATTTTTAAGGTTTTTGCGCTTTTATATCATTTTAATTAATTTTTAAGGTTTTTGCGCTTTTATGTCATTTTAATTTGTTCATGTTTATAATTCAAATAGATTGGCGTTAAGTAAAGTTTTTTATCATCTACACTATATGCCCAAAAGTATCCGGACACTTGCAGATTTTCACATTTTTTAGAATTTCTCCGGAATGGTTTAACTGAATGCCTTCAAATTTCGGACATGTTAAGAATAGACAATAACTCACATTTTACATTGAAGATTTGTCCTGAGGGCAATTAGGGGACCGTCTACAAACTGATGAAGACAAAAACATTTTTGGCCTACTCCGCTTCACACAATACCGATAACAAGATGAAACTTTCAGATATGGTAATGTATAATGTGCATAATATTTACAGGAATTTTCGTAAACTCAACACAAATATTTGGGAAGATATAAAGGTTTTCTTAAAAAATCTCAAATTTTCCCACCTGTTTTTTGCTTATAACATGCAGAGTTTTCTGTTATATTATACAAAACTTACAGAAACAATGACAATATGTTAGAAAAGCATTTTGTAAAAATTTGGAAAAGAAGTTTTGAATATTACAGGAATTATGAGCATTTTTAGTAAATACTGTTTTACTGCGCATGCGCGAAACATAGTGTAATTTTTCTTTCACAACTTTAAAGCCAGATATATTGGACAACTTATATTAAAAAATTCAGTTCAATATCATTAGTATTCAGAAAGATATAGGCATTACAACTAGCAGAATTTTAGCTCCTGTCGAAGAGAAGCTAAAAGATGAGGGGTTGTACACAAATTGATATTTTTTAAACTTATATCTTTAAATGGTTATATTGAATTGTATAGTGGTTAGAATTTGCTGAATACCCATGAACACATCTAACATTCGTAACGAATAAAAAAATATATATGTAGAATTATTAAAATAATTAAGAAAAGAAATTAATTAGATAAAAAATCGTTTCGCCATAAAATAAATATATTTAAAAATATCGTTTGACCGTAAAATTGTAATATGTAACTTGTTAATAATCATGTAAAAAATATAATTATAGTAATAAAATTTTTGTTATTTATAGTGCCTAATTAGCTGGAATTTAAGTTATGCGCGTAATTGATATGTCTTAATGGGTATTCAGCAAATTCTAACCACTATACAATTCAATATAACTATTCAAAGATATAAGATTAAAAAAATAGCAATTTGTGTACAACCCCTCATCTTTTAGCTTCTCTTCGACAGGAGCTAAAATTCTGCTAGTTGTAATGCCGATATCTTTTTGAATACTAATGATATTGAACTGAATTTTTCAATATAAGTTGCCCTATATACCTGGCTTTAAAGCTGTGAAAGAAAAATTACACTATGTTTCGCGCATGCGCAGTAAAATAGTATTTACTAAAAATGCTCATAATTCCTGTAATATTCAAAAATTCTTTTCCAAATCTTTACAAAATGCTTTTTTAACATATTGCCATCTTTTCTGTAAGTTTCGTATAATATAACAGAAAACTCTGCATGTTATAAGCAAAAAACAGGCGGGAAAATTTGAGATTTTTAAGAAAACTTTTATATCTTTCCAAATATTTGTGTTGAGTTTACGAAAATTCCTGTAAATATTATGCATATTATGCATTACCATTTCTAAAAGTTTCATCTTGTTATCAGTATTCTGTGAAGCGGGGTGGGCCAAAAACTTTTTTGTCTTCATCAGTTTGTAGACGGTCCCCTAATTGCCCTCAGGACCAAATTTTCAATGTAAAATGTGAGTTATTGTCTATTCTTAATATGTTCGAAGTTCAAAGGCAGTCAGTTGAACCATTTCAGAGAAATTCTAAAAAATGTGAAAATCTGCAAGCGTCCGGATACTTTTGGGCATATAGTGTATCTTTCCTGTTTAATTACTTTTATTCTGTTTACTCACGCCAACTATTCTGTAAGCTTTTTATTCTGTATGCATTATCCTCTTCTACAACTTATTCTAATTTTAAATGCAGAATGGATTCTTTCTCGGAACACTGCAGTTTTTTTCTTCCGATTTTCTGTAGTCAGAAATTGTTACTCTCTCAGACTCTTTATTCCAGAAAAAGTGTCAATATCTTTTTCTATATTCGAGAACAATTTTCATTCTTGTTTTGAGAAATGCATTAAAAAAATCCTCCCATTCATAGGATAGATAGGACAGAAAGCTCATCAGTGAGAGGAAAAATAATTACATATCTAGTTTTATAATAAAACGTCGCTTAACAAGCAATACCACCTATCTCTATTTTTCAAAGTTTCGAAGAGGAAGGGGAAAAAATGAATTTTTTACAACCAATAAAGAGTATTTCTGCGATTTTTAGCATCTGTTATGAACATGCGGTCTCATGTTCCTGCACATGTCCAGATGTTATAAAATTTCGGTTGCGAAAAATTCAGTCATTTCTTCCTATTTGAAACTTTGGAAAATAGAAATAGGTGGTGTTGCTTGTTAAGCGACGAAAAATTTTGTTTGAGAGGAATTCTCAGTTTCAATCTTGAACCAAAAATATAATTACGAGTTTGCCGAAATGAACTAAATTGCTCTATAGTTTTTCCTCAGATTTATTATTATTATTATTATTATTATTAAAGTGCTCTACGAAAAATAAAGAAGAGTTGTAATTTGTATAACTAGTGCACAATATTAGAGCTGGTTTCGTTTGCCTCCTGAACATCTGTCTACCATTTTCTGAGTTTGCCGAGATAAGAGCACAGAGCCATCTAGGAGGAAAGTTAAGTTGGTTTCTGGAAGTTTTTATTGTTTGATAAGGAACTTTTTTTAAAAGTTTAGAACGCATTTTCTTTTGTGTCGAAATTATGACCAATAATGTGCATGGAATCGAATGAACCCTGTAATCACGGATGATTTTTCACTGTTTCTGTAAAAAATTGATTAAAAAAAATTGCCATAAATGTTTGCGCTTGCGAAAAAGTTCAAATATTTCTACAACGACACAACTGTTATTTATATGCATTTTTGTAACAGAGCAGGCAGGTTGTTAAACAGATTCGAATAAGTAAGAAAACATTTCTGCTGTTGCTCGAGGAACTCCAATCTGTTTTACTTTAGAAAAGAAAAAAGAAGAAAAAAAAACATTTTTCGTTCCAAACCTTCTATAACCTCTGGCAGAAAACATGCATTCTTCGATCATGTATTTTGTTTTATAAACTCGTGGAAAGCTCTTTTAGGATTCACCACGATTATTCCCTTAAATCCTTCAAAAACTCCAAGAAATCTAAGTATATCTGAGATCTTTTTCTTCATAATTTGTTTTCAACAGAGGCGGACTGGCCAGGTTGCCAGCTTGCCCGATGGCAAGTGGACCCCCTTACACATAGAATAATATGGGCCTCCAATATCAGGGCTGACTCAACAAAGTTGAGAGCCCTGGGCTACAGTAATTTCACACGAAGTTAAAAACACATATTTTTCATTATTATATAACATATCATAGCATATAAAATTATAATTAAATAATTTTTTTATTCAAAATGAAAATAATATCAGTATAGTAAATGTTTAGGCCCCATGGATCAATGGCGCCCCTAAGCTATACTCCAGTTAGCCCAATGGATTGGACTTCTGAAGTCCAGAATGTGTGAGAGAGAAAGATTAAGACTCTTGCTCTAGTAACTTTCCAGAGCCTTTTCTAAAACAAATAAACAAAATAGCAAGTAGTTTTATGTTCAGAAGCGACAACCTCTTCTGTGCAAAGCCCAATGAGCATTGTAGATATGAATGGGCCCCATTGACTCCTGCAAAAACAATTTTCAAAACCAGTCCGCCACTGATTTTCAATACAGG
Source organism: Araneus ventricosus (assembly GCA_013235015.1). Taxonomy (NCBI): domain Eukaryota; kingdom Metazoa; phylum Arthropoda; class Arachnida; order Araneae; family Araneidae; genus Araneus; species Araneus ventricosus. The sequence goes on along the minus strand of BGPR01000045.1, from coordinate 68,964 downwards.
TTTTTCTTCGTCAATTTAATGTACGCTTTTATTTTCGTGGGGTTTGAAGTTCGAGAAACGAGTAAATAACTTTGATTAAAAGACAGGCTGAATAAATACGAAGCCGTAAAAATACATTGAATCCAAAGCAAACCGTTCATCTCTATTTAACGATTTATTTTTTTGTTTTGGTCAATATTCTCCGCAATTAAAAAAAGAAAGTATCAAACAGTTCTCTTGACTGTACTAAATATTAGGACTCTCCAAAAGGAAGGAAACTCGGATTATATAATGAGATAAATGAGAGGTGGGGGAGAAATGAACATTCACATATTTCATTCTATTTGAAGAAGAATTTCTGAAAAATAGATGAGATGAAAATGTTATAATAACAGTATGGCGTAATTCTCATAAAATAATAAAATTCTTTTCTTATGTTTGCCAAATATAACTGGGATATTTTATACACAGGGCCGGATTATTAAATAGGCAATGTAGGCAACTGCCTGGCCCCGCTACCTTGGGGGGGGGGGCGAGAGTTTTTTTGCGGTATTTTTATGTTTATCTAATTTTGCGCTTTCATTTCAGTCACAAGAGTATGTATTTGAACAAATTCAAATTAAAATCAACTGTCATTTAGATTTCAAAACGTTATTCAGAATTAAATAGGATTTTTTTTTCTAAAGAAAAAAAATCCTTTTAAATCAGTGTAAAATCAGTGTAAGCCTTTTGTTTTCAAGATCGAATGCATATCAGTGTAAGCCTTTTTTTTTTTTTTTCAGTTGGCTGACTGACTCACAAGTCAACAGCCCTGGCAAACATTGTATTTTAGTATTCAGAATGCGTTAAAAACGTTTTGTAATTTTTTTTTACCATTTTGTTTAAAATTACTTTTTAAATTTTTTATTTCTCGAGGTAATGAAGCCATCTCTCTTGAAGATAATGCACAATTATTTGTTTTGTTATTTCACTTTATCGTTATATGTGTTACTTAAAAACTGCTTATATAGAGATTAAAATTAAAAAAAAAAAAAAATTGGTTTTAGAGGGTTGGAAAAGGAAAGGGGGACCCAAAATTGCAGTGCATAAGGGCCCCAACCCGGCCCTGTTTATACATGAAAACATCATATTATTTTCCCGGGCGCCACAAACCCTTACGCCACTGGTCATGGGGATTAAACGTTACTGCGTTTAATGTCACTTTTAAAACCAAATACGATTAGGGGGGAACATACCATGCCCCTGGCGTCGTTTAAACAAGTCATTTCATTGATGATGACGGGGGGGGGGCGAAAAAATCATATTATGACCCAGGCGCCACTGTCGTTAAAAAAAAACCTCCCAAAGGAAAGAAGAAAAAAATCAATCGAAAAAAAAAACGATGAAAATGTTTGTCTTCCTACTGTTATTTTTCTTATGACTATTTCAGGGGTGGAGAACCTGCGGCCTTGCCAGTTATTTACACTTCGCACTGAAATAATATACTTGTCTGTAATATAATAATAATTATCTGCTCGTACGACCTTTTGCACAATTGCCGAAATTTAGTGAGGCCTTTCAGTTCAAAAAGGTTCCTCACCCCGGACTATTTTAAATCCCGAACAGAATTTTGCAAACTTTTTTAAAATTCTTTTAAAATATACATTTAAGGCGTAGCAAAAACAGAGTCATTTGACCAGGACCTCAATTTAAAATTTTTTAGTATATCTTTTGGATCGAAATAAATGCAACATAGATTTGTAAAATAATTAGAATTAAAGTGTGAAAAATAATATTTTGTTCTGCAAATGTAGAGAGTACGGTACCGAGTAGTAGAAGGAAACCACATCCGACACATGCTGCCATCTGGTGAGACATTATAGACAAAATGCAGTGTTGGACCCGGGCCCCAAAATGTACTTTGTTGTCCCACTCGAAGTCATCGTGTTCAGACCAGTGGCGTAGCTATAGGGCGGTCCACCCCGGGCGGCACTTCAAAATGGGCGGCAAAATCAGACATGCAGGAAAGCAATGCAGCGAAACTAGTTCAATCATTGTGTACATAACAAAATATCTATTGTAATTAATTCATATTTTTCGCCCCTTTTTTCGGTAAATCGCCTGTATGTGAAAGAATCGCCGGTGTTGGAAGCACGATTTCATAACCTACCTGCAGAGATTAAGGGCATCAAAAGACGAATTGCGTTATTAAATCAATTTTTTCCCCTAGAATTTTTTTTTTTAATTTTGAGGCTTATGTTACTTGTAAAGGAAGGGCGACATAATAAAAGTTCGCCCTGGGCGACAAAAGTTGCAGCTACGCCACTGGTTCAGACATACAAATGGCATTTTTTTTTTTTTTTTGAAGTCGTGAATAATGTAAGAGAACATCAGTGACGGTTCGTCCATTGCGGTTGCAGAACTAACACTCTGTTGTTGTTTTTTTACCCCAAAACTTATTCATTCCAGTGATGTAGCTAGGTTAAGTATTACCCGAGGCAAAGTAAAATTTTTTTACCCTTCCCCCCGTCATATTTGTCGTTATAAAGTAAAATATACAATTATTTTGTCTTCCCGACTCCCCTGAAGACTGACGCCTGGGCCGAGACATGAATACGGTCAGTGTGGTAAATCGGTTATTATATATAATAACTCGATCCCATGCGGTTATTATATATAATGACCGGTTATTATACATATATAATTACTTCCAGTGGCGAATTCAGGATCTGGGGAGGGCTGAGGTCATAAAAATTTTGTATTGTCGTGACGAATGTCACACCTCATTCCTTATGTAAACTAAAACACTTTAACTTTATAGACTTCACTCACCTGGTAATAAAAATCATAAAGAACACTACAATATTTTCGATAATTTAATGAAAAACGCACTGAAATAACTAGCCAAAAAATGTTTTCGTCCGCATCAACGCTACAAGTACGAGTGGAATGACTAGAAAAGTGGGAAAATATTCGAGACTGTCAAGCCCAAAAGCAATGTTGTAACGGTTTTTTTAAAGGGAAATTTTAATTTAGTGATTTTAAATAAAATCAATAAATCTGGTTTAGCTCGGGTGGAGGCTGCAGCCCCATAGCACCCCCCTGGATTCGCCACTGATTACTCCGTTGATTATACAGTAGAATCACGGGAATCCGAACCCCCAGGAGTCCGAAATTTCAGATAACCCGAACATCTTTTTCTAATTTTCTGAAAAGTTTTTGCTGAAAAATGAAGGAAAGATAACAATTGCAAATCAGAAAAATGTTTATTCTTTACTGAAAAGAAGTATTCGAATTGGTCTTTAAGAATGAATATCGCACCTTAATTATTCGAAACAAACTCAGATATCTTCTTTTACCCCTCAACTTGTTTGCCACTGTACCGAATGTTCGAATCACCGCGTGCTCTTTCCATACGTCTTCACAGAGCACCCGAGTCAATACTCTACTGCAGCGGTTCCCAACCTTTTCGGTTTTGCGGACTACCTGATGTGTAAAAAATATTTTGAGGCCCGCTGACTAAATATGCAAGTAAAAAAATACAAGCACATGTAATACATATATACAGGGTGTCTAAGAATTGCTGGACACATTTAAAAAATTAATAAAAATTCTAATAATATTACAATTGCGAATTTTTTTAAATGAGAGAGCAATTAAAAAAGTTTTTTACTTTCTCGTATATGAAGTATACAAAGAGAAAGTATTGTAATCGTCAAAAAATTCGAACTCGAGATTTTGACGAATCTCCACGTTTTAGACTTCCCTGAGTCCGAAAAATAAAATTTTGGAATTATGTCTGTATGTCTGTGCGTCTGTCTGTCTGTGAACACGATAACTCGAAAACTATTAGAGCTACGGGGATGAAATTTGGTATGTGATCTTTACACATAATTTGTAGGTTTCTATCAAATTTTGAACAAAATCCGTCTACGGGAAGTCTGCCTGTCTGTCTGTCCGCGGTCATGCGAACACTATAACTCAGAAACTTGAATAGCTAGATCGATAAAATTTGGTGCACAGTTTTATCGTCATGAATGCAGGTCCGTATAAAATTTTGGACCAAATCCGTCAAAGGGTTGACTGTCTGTCGGTCTGTATAATTTACTTTTGAAAAGAATCCATTATCTCCACGCGCATGCGTACTGGAAGCAATTTTCTGTGCACGCGAAAGCCATGGAGCGAATTACGTCAGTTTGTTCTTGAGCCGGTAAGAGAGGAGAATCGTTACGCATCTCTTTGAATTTGATTCTTTACCTAGATATTTTTCAATCACTATAATGAAAAACCTTCTGATAGTCATTGGATTCTAGGTAACAGTAGGTTCGAATTTTTTTAGCCACGTGGGGGAAGGGGAAACGGCACCTTTTTGGGAAGTATACGAGAAAGTTTAGGGGAGAACACTCCCGCTGGTTTCAGATAGATAACGCGACGTTACGGCGTTCTAAATTTGCTACAGCGAGAGAATTCCGTACGCAATGGCTACCATTCGGAAGAAGCCGATGAGCGTTCCTTGGTTTCCTTTTTTTAGTTTTTCTTGATTATTTCGAAATATATTCAATTTTAATATTGCATGTGAGTTATCAAATTAAAGAGCGTAAAATTCCCTACAAACGCATGCTTTTACTTTTCTTATAGCTTTTATAATTTCTCAGATAATGGCTCTCAAAAATGGGAGATTTTCAATAATTTAAGGCCACCTAGACAACCGTAACGGCGCGTTTCCTATCTAAAAAAACTTTTTGAAATGCACTCTCATTAAAAAAAAAATGTAGTTCTAACATTCTTAGGCTTTTTTTATTATTCATTTTTAAAATGTGCCCCCCAATTCTCGGACACCCTGTATATTATATACCCGTATATGCTAATAATTAGTGAAGCTTATATAAAAGGAATAAAAATATATTGTTTTATAAAGCAAGAAAACTAGAGAAGACTTTTGAAGCTCCACTGAACTAGCGTTTCGCGGCCCACTAATATGCTATCCGAGACCCACAAGTGGGCCGCGACCCATGGGTTGAGAACCACTGCTCTACTGCATTTGGTATGTATCAAGAGTATTTCACCGAATTTCCCGGATAATCCGAACAAAGGTATTTCCCAATTCGGATTCCCGGGGTTCTATTGTATATAATAACCGATTATCCATATTGACAGTAACATATATTCTCTTCTCCATCCCACAATTAGTGGCTGCTCGTCAGATCAGAAACATGCGGTGCTGCAGAAGACGTACAGAACTAAGTTGTAGGAAATTTTATGCTGATTATTTTGGTTCATAATGATGATGTACTAAAAATTTATAGTTTTTGAGTTATAAGCAAAAAAACTAGGAAATTGTTTTCGTGTTTTTGGGCTATAACTAAAATTCCTATAAAAGTTTTGGTGGTAAACCTCAGATTCGTAATCAGCACCCCCAAAAACATAAAGGAGCAAAAAATTACAACTCCTACAGAATTTAATTTAAAAAACTACTTAACGACTGGTCTACTGAGAGGAAGTGAAAAAAGGAAGTCGCGCTAAGCGATAGCTGCTCCAGGGGCAGCTCTCAGGGTTCTAAATTCAGTGGGAGAAAGGGTTGCTTTTTTCTTCCAACTGGAGAGCTCCGAGTTGCCTAATGCGCGAAATTTCGATCCTAGGAGGGGCAAAACTCTCTGCAGCTCTGGTCTGTCTCTCTCTTAATTCTTGATTTATTTTTTGTCTTTCTTTTACGTTTTTTATTACTTTTTTGCCACTTTCGATTATCATTGAACTCTTAAAATGAAAAAGTAAGCCAATTAGAATAAGAACGAATATACAAGCTTTTAAAATAATTTCAGACGGACTGCAGCTCTGCAACCCTAATGGACGAGCCGCCACATCCCACAATATTATTAAAAATGAAATCAGAAATATATTAGCAGTCTTCCAATATTTTCTATCCCCTCTCGCCCATTTTTATTGTTATTTTTATTCCTTTTTTTATCTCCTAAATTGTCTTTTTTTCAACAGTTCGCATTTAATATAGCACGAAGAAAACAATTCCTGTTCATTTTGTATTTTAATAAAATTTTTCTTTACTTCTGTTGTTATAAATCAATCATTGATTTCCAAGCTGATTCATTTTTAGATAGGGAAATAAACAGATCTTGAAGAACATTTTTTTTTAAATTAATATTTTAACATTCATAACCCTGTGTCGACATTAAATTCTGCTCATTTAATACTGTTAAAATGAGGAAATTTTAACTTCGCTTATCAAACGTAAGGATGCTGACTTAATAGAAGTTTAAAGGACTTAAAAATATTTTTTATATCCCTGCCAGATGATGAGCTGCCCAGAGAACCAACCATTTCAACCTTTTGCGGGCATTCCCGTGTCTTGCATTATATTGGCCATGTGCTAAGTTTTATACATCTCAATTTCCTATTATATCCGGTTATATCCGATGTTATATAACACTTGTTATTGTCATATATATGTATTATTTTATGATTTCAATAGAAGAATTTGACACTTCAACGTCTATAGTTTTTAATGCAGAAACAATGTATCAATAAAAGACTATGTATCAACAAATCAGTAGATAAAATAAATTGCTTATTTGTATGATGAAACAACTCAACCTCTTATTTAGTGAAGTTCGTAAAAGAAATACAAAGCTTCAGAAAAAGAAATATTCTACCATATTGAAAAATAAAATAGTTGGAATGGATTGTTGCTATTTGATAATTCGTTAGATTGATTTATTTGTTAGATAATTTCTCGTTTTACATTTTCACCAAGACTATTGTGAGCGGATAAAATAACTTTGAACCGAGGTCAGAGGACGAAGACTACAGCTGCAGCATCCCACTCTCTAAACTTCCTCTCCAAACTGATATCAGGACATTTAACCCATGACAGCGGGTTTCGCGTGCACTTCAGATCTTCGAGGGTATTAACTTTCAAAACTGTAATCATTTGATCCAGAAACATTAGTTCTTTCGGAAATCTCGCGAAGAGTGAGAGATTCATTAAAAATTTGTGAATAAACCAAAATTATGAGCAAAACCACCGGGAATATTCTCCCCTCGACTTTCTCATATACTTCTACAGTATCCTGCGTTCTGAAATTAAGTTCGCCGTGTAATCAAGAAAACCGAATCCACATTTTGGATCTCTTCCCAGTGATCGATTGGATCCAAAATTTGATACAGATCCTGATCCGGATTATCAAATAAGCTAACTAAGCAACTGCCTAGGGGCCCCTCAAATTTGGGGGGACCCGAGGTCTTGAGGGTATTTTTTTCTTTTGTATTTCAGGGAAATTTAATTTTGTTACTTTCATTTAATTTACAAAGGCCGTGGACATTCATATTAAAATTAAGTATCGCTTAAATTTTAGAATATTATTGTAACAACCAAGGGTGTAGTGGAGACGGAACGCACCAGAACGCCATTCCGGCACTGTTGTTTTTCACGAGAAATAAATACGAAAAAATTGTGAAAACGTTCTTAAAACAGTGTGATTTTTGCCACCCAGGTTAGAGCGTTCCGGCACTGCTAATTTTGCGACTACACCACTGGTAACAGCATTCCTAATGCATTACCTTCTCTAAGTTTTATATTATGTCATTTTATAATTCTAAGAAAATACGATGCTTTATAATTCAACAAGTCCGATCCTATAATTAAATAGTAATTAAAATTTGATAAAGAAAAAGTTTTACAATTTTTTATTTTCTTGTTTAAAATTGCTTTTAAATTTTAATTTTCATCCTTTTTTATACGCGAGATACTGAAACCAACTCTCTTGAAAGTGGCCCGCAATTAGATTTTTTGGTATTTCTGTTTGTCAGCATTTGTTATTTAAAACTGATTAAAGAGAGATTAAATCAAAATCAATAAATCATCTTTTGGAAGATGGGGACTTGAAAACGGGGGGCCCCAATGCTTGCATTGCCTAAGAGCCCTTAGAGGGCTTAATCCGGCCCTGAACAGATCTACAATTTTGATATTAAGACAACTTATCAAATCTTTCTAGCTTGTTGCGTTTTTGAGTTAGGGTGGTCGCATGCATAAGAATAAACAGACCGATAGACAGTCAACCTGTTGACGATTTTGATTTAAAATTTGATACAGATCTATAATTCTGGTGATAAAGCCATCAGCTAAATATCACCCATTTAGTTCGCCGTATTTCTGAGTTATCGAAACTAAATAGTCGGGCAGACAGACAGACTTCCCTTTGACGAGTTTCACCCAAAAATTTGATGAAAAGACCCCTTTCCAAATTTCACCCCTCTAGCTTAACGCCTTTTGGAGTTATCCTGTTCACAGATAGAAGGACCGAAAGAGGTATGATTCCAAAAATGTGTTGTTCGGACTCAGGGTGATCTAAAATGTGGAGATTCATCAAAATCTCGAGTTCGAATATCTTTATTATATATTACAATATTTTCTCTTCGTATACAAGGAAGTAAAAAAAAAAATTCATTTAATGTGAAAGTAGTAATAATACATGTTATAAAACGAAACAAAAAAGCTATATATTTTATTCAGCCCCTAGTTTTATGTATTTATTTTGTTGTTGTGTTTATTTTGTTGTTCAAAGATATTTTCCTCCTCCGATTCTTATTAAAAGACCCCACGCGGCAACTTAACACTTCTATTTAGGCACTGTTGGCATATATCATATCACTCACACCCACTAGTTTCGTGTTAAGATGACTTCGTTCAACGCTTTTTCTTGAAGCATTTGTTTTTCTGGAAGATATTCCCCGCATTAAATAGGATCTTATAGTAAAATCAAAATGATCCAAAGCTAAGTACACCAATTAAGGACTGCCGATTCTTCGGCGGCAATCCTTTTGTGAAGGGTCATGCATGCCGCTTTCTTCGGCCCATAAATTAAGTCCTCTGAAGCGTAGTCTTCCTAGGTGCTTTATTTTTCCTCCTGAGACGGAAACATAAAGTTTTTCATCAGTTTCTGGATTTATTGCTCGAGTTCTTCCAAACAGTTTGCAGGACTTGCGAAAATATCCATCGTCACGCACTTTAAAGAAAGATTTGATGCGCACTTCATATCCACAGCACATCAGACGTAATTCTTTTGAAGCGATGGCGGAACGTTAAGAAAAAGTCAACGAAAGTAATTCGTATGTCAAGAAGGGTATGCTTCGAGCACCTCTTAATAGAGATTTATTATCTGGAAATTCAAAGGATAGAATTTCCTCAACAAGGTTAGACAAACTGCTCTCGATTCTGTTCGGCCAGTCGTTTCTGCACGAAATGCTTCAAGTCGATGCTTTAAGAAAAAAAGGGGAAGGCCACAATAGATGCTCAAAACAAATTCTCACAACTCTTGAAATTTTTATTACAATTTTATGATATCGTGCTTATGCTGTAAAAACTTTCAACACAGCCATCTGCAATTTTTTTGTGTTTTTTGTGAAATGAATAAAATGCATTAAAATCTATTGTAAAACTTCAAATTGTTCCATGCGCATTAATATGCGGTATAAACTATTTTTTATTGTTTTTAATTAGATATTTTAGTTCCACACAATGTTTTACATGTCTAACAGAACCAAAATTTTGTTTTTTAAATCTAAATTACTAGATTTGTCTAAAATTTACAAAATCATTGAAATATTAAAGCACGAGAGAGAGTCCTTCAATGCAAAAAATAATACTCATAAATGATTTATTATTACAAAATTCATGTAAACTGATAAATATGAGCTTACACAATACAGAAGAAAAGTTTCAGATTTGTAACTAAAAATATGATAAGATCCTAGAGTATTTTAAAACGGTATAACGTCTTCATTTTGAGAAAATGCTAAAAATATAATATACCTTACTACCAGGCCACTGTAGTCCTAAGACAACTTTATTCAAATATAATGCAAGTTCGTAAAAAGAATTCTAAAGGGATTAACAGCAGCATGAAAACAAGATGTCAGACAACTTGAAAAACATACGGTTGATATATGAAAATATTCTATTAAAAGCAGTGTGTACAAAATATTGCATTAAAATTAAGGAAAAAAAATTTCCATCTATAAAAAAAAGATTATTTTACGTTTGTGTTAATAGCTAAGGGATCAAGAGGCGAATCAGGGGGGGCTAGATTGAGCTAACAAATTCTTGATTTTATTTAAAATCACTCATTTGTTCTTAATTTTCCTTTTAAAATAAAATGTGTCCAACGTTGCTTTCTGCTTGACAGGCTCGAAAATTTTCCTACTTTCTGGCCATTCCACTTGTCTTGTAGCGTTGACGCGGTCGAAAATTTTTTGGCTAGTTATTTCATTGTATTTTTCATTAAATTATCAAAGTATTGTAGTGTTCTTATGATTCTTATTGTCGGGTGTGAAAGTTAAAGGTGTTTTTTGTTATAAGCCATGAGTTTGACATTCGTCGCGACGATACAAAATTTTATGACCTCAACCCCCCCCCCCCGGCGAATCCCGGATTAGCCACTGATCAGTTTTGAAGGGCTTTTATCATTGCTAGTGATTTTTAGATAAGTGAGAAAACCGAGATTGAACGTTGATACCTCTAACTGCAGCCTTTACGTAAAATTCAACATGAAGAATATTTCATGTCCATATTTTTCTATGTTGTTAGAAGTTGATACATTGACAAAAAAATACATTCAATGGAAAAGTTCTCATTTAAATAATAATTAATTGGCACGCAACATATATAATATAAAATGCCACAGATGTTTTATTTGGATTTATCATGGTATAGTGTATCTGCATTATTGGTGCACTGAATAAAATGTTTTTTTTTTTTTATTTACGATATTTTTTTCCTTCAATTTATTTGTGTTCTCCTTTTCACTGTAAAGTTGGTCACTGAAGAATGTTACAAAAAATGAGATTGAATACATGACCTCATTATGTATTGTATTTTTTATTAAATTATCGAAAGTATTGTAGTGTTCTTATGATTCTTATTGTCAGGTGAGGAAAGTCTGTAAAGTTAGTGTTTTGGTTTACATAAACCATGAGGTTTGACATTCATCAAGACGATACAAAATTTTTGATCTCAGCCCCCCCCCCAAACCCTAATCCTGGATTCGCCACTGAGGAATCATAAATATTTTAATTAATCCAAAATTAATTATAATGGCGGTATATTTTTTTCTCACTATGATGATGGACGTAAAGGAACGATCTTAGGTATGAAGCTGAATGCACTACTATGCCTAAGGCTGTTTACTATACAATCAAACTGTTAGCTAAGCGATATATAAGCGAAAAATAGAAAACAAGTAAACATACGAAATGAAATGCATTAAAATATCAACCAGATGATAATCTTTTTTTTTTTTTTCTTTTTTCATTCGTCGAAATTGCTAAATTAGATAGTATTTTTTTTTTTTTTCTACGATCTAGTATCAAAAGGCTGGAAAAACAATTTGAAGTTGAGCAGAGATTCTCAATAAATCAGATACAAATTGTGGCTAAAACAATTTCTTTCTTTTTGTCGATGGGTTTACTTTGAACTAGACACGCGACTCTCAGGAACGCTACCCAATATCCAACCTCTCTCTCTATTTTTTAGATTTTTATTGAAAGAAAACATCCAGTATCATTAAAACTGCTTGCCACTGAGAAACATCTGCCTAAGGGTCTTAACTGATAAATGACAGTGGCATCATCAACCCGTGATCGTTTTCCAACTATTATAAAAATCATATAAACTTAGAGTCAAAAAGTTATGACTTTTGATCTCATACATTCAAATCACTCGTTGCTTCGGTAATGCTTCTTTTTTAGTACCAGGTCATAAAACAATCTAAAGCCCCTCAGAAGACCATATTAGTGAAAACTTTTTTCCCAAGGAGAAAGCTTAATAGCAACCACTGAGCAAAAAGCAGCAGATTATTACTCTATCTTTGACACAGAGGACCGCTTGAAATACCCCACATGTGGTGAGCTTTCATTGAGAGTATCTGGAGTTTGCTATTCCCTCATAAATCTGTCCCAACAGTGAACGCAAGTGAGGGAGCACAAGGCACAAACCCTCGTTCCGAAAACATCTATATCAAATTATTTTTTCACCATCATGAGTTCGGGTTGATTCAACTAAGGTTAAGGAGATGATAGTTGAGAAGTCAATATTCCGCATGTGTTTCACGGTTTTTCCCTCTTTTTTCAAGTAAGTGTGCGGTGCCCGCTGTCTTAATGCCTTTTTCTTTCGAAAGATAGTTATGTTTCGGTTTACGTCTTTTGTTACTACTGCTGTATATAATGTGATCAAATGTCCTGTTTCTAGGTAGTAAATTCCGTTGTCTCCAACGTAACTTCGGGACGCCTAAATGTCCCAGATTTTTCAGAAAGAGGGTCTACTAGCGTGCACTTATTTCTAATAATATTACACAAAAGTGACCGAATGAAACGCTAGGAATATTTACTTCAAGACTTACCCTCAATAATTTGAATCTAAGTTCGTATAATGATTGAATGTATTCTATGTCTGCCCGGCACTAATGCACCGTAGAGAGGTTTATATTGAATAGTTGCGGGCAAACGAAAAAACACAGGTGCAAATCAATTCTTAAAAGAAATGTTAAAGAAATCACATATAATTTCATTCTCTTGTGAAATCGACACAAATATGCCTAACAAACAAATTTGTTCTTCAGAGAAATATAAGATCTCATAAATTATTATTTTTCACGTGTTCTTTCTATCTTTTTGCATCAAAAAAATAAAAACTGGAGAAGATTATTGGTAATTCTAGGTAACGTGGTTCTAGGTAATAGAATTCATACTATTACCTAGAAATTAGTAGATGTCCGTTTTGAGGGGAAAAAATGGTCATGTTATGTATGTATCCTGATTTTTCATCTTTTCTTTATATTCTTTTTCGGCAAAGTGTGAGATACGTGCTCATTGCTAAATGACGATGACAGATTTTCAGCCAGTCCTAGTTTTCATGAACTTGCAGGTTAATCAGGACAATCAAGATTTTTGACTGTTTGTCCGTAATTTAAAGAATGTCACAAATTTTTAATACAATCTGGGATTGATCTGATTTTTTTTACTTCAGGAAGCAGCATAGTAAATAAAAATTAAAACAAAATGATTAACAAGATTCAATTTAAAATATGAGGAATATTACTTCTCAATTTTTTACTATATATAGAATATGGTCACAAAATTATAGTAATAGCAAAAAATAATGTTAGATTTTCATCATACTGTTTTCTTTTTGCATTTTTCAATACTTTAAGTCCCCCCTTGTTTTTAGGCTTTTTTGTGGTCCAAAACCCAAATCTTCTCCCCCTTAAAATATCGCGTCCGCGTGATATAGAGTTCAAGATTGAAGTTGAGCAGTAAAACCGAACAGTGGAGGAATCCAGGGGAGGGGGTATACTACAACCCCCCCGAAACTAAGCAATTTCTTGATTTTATTTAAAATCACTTTAACTGTTTGGTCTTAATTTCCCTTTTATAAAAAATAATAAAAATGTGACAACATTGCTTTTGGACTACAGGCTCTCCCACTTTTCTAGTCATTCTACTTATACTTGTAGCGTTGACGCGGTCGAAGACATTTTTGGCTAGTTATTTCATTGTCATTTTTTATTACAATGTCAAAAGTGTGTATATGTTCTTTGGATTCTAATTGTCGGTGAGTAAAGTCTGTAAAAAATTAAAGTGTTTTATTGATTTACATGAGCCATGAGATTTGCATTCGTCACGCGATACAAAATTTTTTGACCTCAGCCTCCCCAGACCCAAATCCTGGATTCGCCACTGAGAACGAATATTTCGATCTTTCTTTTAGAAAATTACGTCTGATATACGGCATAGAAGAGGGATACTCCAAAGTAAAATAACTCTCGTTTTACTTTATTTCTCTTTGTTGCAAAATTTGAGGAGTAATAGGTTTCATTTAATATTTCCTAACACTATATTTAATGAAAGTGAAAAAAATTAAAAAAGAACATTTTCTATCATTGTATTCATTTTGGTTCCAAGTGAATAACTTAGAAAATAACTGAACATGGAAGCATTCAATCATGCTGCTTTGTAGAAAGAAAAAAAGGTGATGAAAGTAAAAGCGAAAAATGATCCTTATCATAGGATTCAGGCATTTAGAATTCTTCGATATTCACATTCAGAACATCCCAACAGAACCATAGATACTGAACAATTAAAACTATATTTAAATAATATTTAGAGAACATCCTTCTAGTATCTTTTCTAAGACAGATACGTATTTTCTTACACAAAGATAATTGTGAAAGTTTTTCTGGTTTATTCGAATTCTTAATATGTTTCTTATATCTTTAGACTTTTTTTCTCAGTAAAGAATCTCAGCCGTGGAGAAAGAATCTCAGATTCCTGATTGGATACTGTCTGCCAGACTGTTACGCTGTATAATGCTGTATATGTACCAGAGAATTTTTTACTTTCTCTTTGAAGAATACAAGAGAAAATTACTGCAATCAAAATTCTGATTTTGATTAAGGTTTTGCAATTACAGTGAATCTCTTTACAGCGAAACCCTCCGTTTCAAGAGAAATTGGCAGCTCTAAAGGGTTTCAAGTTTGGAACAACAAAATATGCATTCATACCAGCTCTAATTCGTTATTTCGATAAAAGCAATTTTAGAAATCATATAAAAAAAGTATTTTATTCGAAAATTTCTAACATTTTTTTTTTGCAAAAAAATAACTTTTATTTGCTTGGATCTCCGGCTTTTACGGAGGTAGCGTTCCTCAATTTTTCTTTAAATTGGGTAATGTTATCATCTATTGTTTATTTTTCTAATACTATCATCAATAAGGTATTTGAGATGAAAGTTTCTCATTTGCTGATGGTCGCAATCCCTGGCAACTGTCAAAGAAGTCGAATCAGCGCCTGAAAGGCACAAATGAACTCTCGAATCCCAGGCTAGAGGCCGACGCTTCACTTTTCTCTCTTCACAATGGGATAGGAATAATTAATTTCAGATCTGATTTCCGAACTTGTTTTTTAATGTGTAAATCTTTTTTTTCTTTTCTCCATCCCTTTTCTCTTAATAAAAGATCCAATATTAGAGAGACAAAAGCATCCTATTTCACTGAAGGCGGACGGAGTCAACCTAACCCTTAGAGGGTTTGAGTGGACGTTCTAGGGGTTATTTAGCATTATGTCTATGGTAAAATCCATCCCAAGCAGAAATGGTCTTTAAGAGAGGGGGCTGTTTAGAAAAGTTTTACTGCATATCAGTCTGGGAACACGATAGCTTAAAAACGGAATGAGCTAGAAGAATGAAATTTGGTATATGATCTTTTCACCAAAATTAGGTTTGCATAACTTGTGTTCTATCGATAAAGGGGGCTCAAATGGGAGAATTTCACAGTCTTGTTTTTTATATTGTTGATAACTCGAAATGGCAGTATATAAGAAGCAAAGCAGGGAATATCATCAGGTCTTAATATATTTTATAGAGCTACTGAAAAAAGCTCTATAACGAGAAGATTTTATAACGCAGAACATAGATTTATAAGTATTTGAAATTAAACTCTTTTATTAATGCTTATTTAACAAATGTAAGATATATCAGAGATAACGTTCGACTTTCTAGAATATTAACACAGTATGGCACGTTTTGTATTTAGCTTCGTAGTACAGAAAAGAGAATCAGTATTCATATCGAAACTTGTCCATTTGAAAAATTTGATACCAATATACAGTTTTGATGTCAAGACTAGGAACAAATTTCATTTATCTGGTTTGTTGTGTGTTTGAGTTATCGTGTTATAGCACAAACGCAGACAATGACATCTACACTTCATGATTTAGACCAAAATTAGACATAGATATGTTACGGTCAATGTGATTAATCGGTTATTATAAAAAAATAACCGGATTTTAAGCGGTTATTAATAATAATTACCTCAGGTTAGTATTAATAAAACCGATTAATCATTGTGTAACAAGATCTCTCTATACAAGGAGTAAATTATAGCCAAAATTCACTCCAACTAAATTGCTGTGTTTTTACTTTCTTGTATACGAAGTATACAAAGAGAAAATACTGTAATCGTCAAAATTCGAACTCAAAATTTTGATGAATGTCTACGTTTAAGACCTCCTGAGTCCGAAAAACACAATTTTGGAATTATGTCTCTCTGTCTGTGAACACGATAACTCAAAAAACGATTGGGGCTAGATGGATGAAATTTGGTATGTTTCTTTACACATAATTTGCAGGTTTCTATCAATTTTTGGACAAAATCCGTCCACGGAAATCTGTCTGTCCGTGTTCATGCGAACACGATAATTCAAAAGCAAACAGCTACTAGACAAAATTTGGTACACAGTTTATCACCAGGAATGTAGGTCCGTATCAAATTTTGGACAACATCCGTCAAAAGTTGACTGTCTGTCGGTTGATAATCGCATACTTGTGAACCTTATAACTCTAAACCCTATGGCTTAGATAAATAAAAATTGATATCTGGTCTTCTTATTTTTAATTGTAGACCTACTGTGTCAATTTTGGTTTCAATCGTTGAAGAAAAGGCGTTCAAATTGCATATTCGGTTTTCACCAATCTGACGCAAATAACGGCGCGTGTTTTCCCCATGTGTTGGGAATCGTCCATGTACTGCCGCTCTGCATATTTCCCCACCCGCGTTAAAGGCGTATGCGAGAAAGTTTAGAGGACCACTTCCGCTGGTTGAGTTGTCGTAAGAATAGATATACTTGTAATGAACAATTCCTTGGCGGTTTGGTCACACATTTAGCCACAGATCTACGATTGTAGCAAAAAAAAAAAAAAACCGATATGCTCAATTTCAACTACGTAGATCGTTCGTTTTGAGTTATCGTGCAGACCGATAGACAGACATAATTCCCAAAATGGTTTTGGATTCAGGGAGTTATAGACGACAAATTCTTCAAAATCAGGAATGTGATTATAATGCTTTCGATTGTATCATTCTAACGTACGAAAAATAAATTTTGAAATTAAATTTTTAATTGAATTAAGTTAATTAAAATAAATGATCAAACTTTTAAATGTTAGAATTAAAATTTCTTAATGAAATAATTTTCATATCTAATATACAGAGTGTTCATTAATTATTGTCGGGGTTTCCGTACCTCATAACTTTCGAATAAAATATTACACAAAAACCGATTCGTATTTGTAAATTTAACTCAAAGAATTTTAAGTAGCAACAATGCGATCTTAGCGCATTTGCAGTCATGGAATTATGACGTCATAAATAAAAATGGCGACATTGCAAGAAAAGCAATGTGTGTATTGTGGTTTTCGAAACTAGAATGGTTTGGGGTTTGTCAAGACCATGTGTACAAGACCCTGTACCTCATCGATGAACTGAAGCGCAAATTGTTCTGCGATCCAAATATTAACCCACAAATGCTGGAGGAACACTTGGAGGAAATCAATTTCGTCTCGATGATATTTTGAAACCACGAAGGGCAGCCATGTACAAATTCATTAATCTTTAATGAATCATTAATGAAATTCTTTGAGTTGTAATTTACGAATACGTAATCGGTTTTGCGTAATATTTTTATTCAAGATTATGAAAAGTACGAAACCACAATAATTTTACCTATATATCTTGATTTGATGAATTATTGAAAATTAATTTCAAAAGACACAGACGATAATGCAAATTTGCACCATGGCGTACACTGTAAAAATTTCATCGCAAAATTACGGGCAGTGACCAGCGGCCAGAGTCGTCCTGCCCGTTAAAACATTTGCCGTAAAACATTCGCCGTGATTTTTATGAATGTGGCCGTAAACCTATGGCCGTATTTCCTACCACTGACCACCGTAAGATTTGGAAGTTGACCATTATAAAGTTCCCGTTACTTCCTGGCCAGTGCCCGTAATTTTGGAAGCTCACCACCATAAAGTGCCGTGATTTCCTGGCCACTGACCGTAAATTTGGAAGATGACGTACAAAGTTCCGTTACTTCCTGGACAGTGCCCGTAATTTTGGAAGCTCACCGTATAAAGTGCCCGTGATTTCATGGTCGCTGCCCACAATTTTGAGCAACCGTATAAAACTGACTGCCACTTTCTGGCAACTTCTTCAATTTTGGAAGTTGTTTGTATAAAGTATTCGTTACTGCAGAATAGCTCACTAATCCTGGAAGTTTTCGAATAAAATTGCTCATTATGTTCTGGATAATGCTCACAATTTTAAAAGTTGACCTAATATAGTACCTCTAACTTCTGACTGACCTAGAATTTTGGTTCATGACCACATAAAAGCTGATATAAATTTGAATGTTGACCACCTAAAACTGCCCTCAATTTCTGACCAGAATCCAATTTTGAAATTTGCTCGTACAAAAATGCTCATTAATTTGGAGTTAGCACCAAAAGTGCAAGTGGTTCCTGACCCCTGCTCATATGTTAGAGATGATTGTATAAGAAAGCCATTGTGGAAGAACTGTAGAGGTTTCTTCTAAACCAGTATACATATAATCAGAAATTAATTATACTTGAAAGACAGAAACCAAAAACAAAATATCTTAAAAACTTGAATACATTTTATGAAATATTTAGTACATCATTTCAATATGTGTAATAATGTAGAGTGTATGAAAACACTAAACTTTTAGTATACAGGTGTTACTATAAGTCATAAGAAAATCTTAGACCAGAGAACAATGTATAACTGTGCAATAGGCATTAAGTTAATGACCAACTCTTCTTTTCCCCAAAGGCTAAACTGTTTTTGTCATACCACTAGCCCTAAGAAACAAAATTTGACTTTAATTGTTTTTCTTTTCGGTTAAATATACTTTTCCATTAATGGAAAGCACAACATATTAAATTTAACACAGTTACCTCCTTAAGTTCTTACTGTTCAGCACACATGTTTAAAAAATGCTCAGGTATGCACAATTGTATGCACAGTTGATATATGAATTCCTAAATCTTATTCACACTGCAATGTGATAAGAATGAAGAGTATGATGCTTACTCTTTCTCAGTATATAAATGAATTACAAACATAAAGCAGTGAACAGATATACGAATTATTTGTAAATACCAAGATAGAATTGAACATTAAATTATGAAGTGTCTTAAATCACTATAATTGAAATTATGTTCAAATTGGTAGAACAATTCAATTGAATAAAAACAATTTATTAAAAATATGACTTACAAAACACTATATAAAACATTTATATACACAGACAACAGGTTGTAAAGATATACATAATAGCAGTATTACGCGCATGGTGTTGCCTATGGAATCAGGACTTCAAAAAATGAAAAAACCACCCACAATGACATGAAAAAGTTTTGAAAACAAAAGATACATTATTGATTTTCCCACTTATTTTTTCGTGACAATTAGAAAGTTAATCAAAACAATAATAAAAAATGGTAACGTGAAAATCATTATATTGCAAGCATGTGAGAAGAATAAATATATTTAGATACTGCCGAAATAATAATCAAAGTCATTCAATTGAAGGTTATGATGTCTACCCCAGTCAATAGCCAATGAAATCCAGCTATGTTCCGGAAAAGTGTTGCAGGGAGAAAACTAGCTAGAAAAATAACTTTCAACTGCCAAGGGAAAAAAAAAAAAAAAAAACATGGGGAAATGAATTTTACCCATTCTTGTTTTAAATCAAACAGAACCGTTCTAGTTACAAGCTGAAAATAATAGTGTTATTAGAACGTTGGATGCTAATTTAAAAACAAAATAACATTCTGATGGCAAAACAGACTATTTTTTAAAATTTCTAGAAATGGAGGAAAATTTTGCTAAATGATGAAACCATGTGGGGCATCATTCAATGGTATCGTGGGTTCCAAGAGGTACTTTCTCTACGAAGACAAGGTTGCAGACGGATCCAGCGGCTGAGGATTTCCGAAAGATAAAATAAAAATGAGACATAATTGAAAGAGCCAAGTGGATGAACATGTTAAAATTTTGCTAGCAAAAAAAAATCAAAACATCAGATTTAAATAAAAAAATCACAAACCATGATTACAATACAATAAGTTAGGTACAATTAACAGAATCAGAGACTTAATATTTTCATTATCTATATATATAGCCAGTAGCAATATTGTGCGTGTGTGTGTTTTGTCGGCGATGTCGAACAGATCTATCGCACTTACGCCGAAATAATTACAGGTAGTCAATGTGGTGACTGAATCACCTCGAAGCGAAATTTTAATTTTATCTAATTTTTTTTTATTTAATGTTTTCTGTTGTTTTGGTTGATTTTCACTAATTTGTCAATAGAATGGTTTCGAATAATTCTGTAAAAATAGATAGACCATCGGAAGAGCACGCATTTCCGCTAATATTAGTTTGTTTCTAACGTAATTTACTGAATTTTGAGAATTTTTTAAAAATAGTCATTTCACCACCTAAATTTTAGTTTTGTTTTAAATTTGTTGCATCCGACTTTCTAATACACTATATTTTCAATTTTTCACTATAACTAGAACGGTTCTCTCTGATTTAAAACAAGAACAATTAAAATATCTTTTCCGTTTTTAAATTATTATTCCTGGGCAGATGAAAGTTATTTTTATCAACGAAATTCCTTCGCGATAGCCTTCGGAACTGCAAGCTCATTTGATTGGATGAAAGGGTCAAGTGACGTCATTCATTCCTTGGCATGTTCTAAGAATTTTTTTTCATTTTGTTGAAGTCCCTGATTCCACGGTAACAATTTTTTTTTATATTGTTTTGGATTAATGTACTCTGTACTGTTTTTCTAATGTTATTATCTGCGAAAAAATAAGCGGGAAAATCTATAATGTGTATCTTTTGTTTTGATTTTGTTTTGAAAACTTTTTCATTGTCATTGTGGGCGATTTTTTTATTTTTGTTGAAGTCTGATTCCACAGGCATCGCCGATAGCGCGTACTGCTAGTTATTATAATTTCATTTATGCACACCTTTTTTCTTACAATCAAACTACTATATTTTATTATATATATATATATATATATATATATATATATATATATATATATATATATATATATATATATATATATATATATATATATATATTATATATATATATATATATATATAAATGCTGTTTTCAAACACCAAATGACTTTTTTTTTAGACACAGGAAACTAAAAGTACAGTAGAGTCTCCCTACAACGAATTTTTTAATTATATGTTAAATAACATTCAAATTTCTCACATAACAAAGTGGTTGTCTCCTGTAACGACTTTTTCCAGACCTTTATCTTTTCGATTTTTGTCATTTTTTGAAGAAAATTGCTAATTTCTGTCAAACAAATCCTCACATGTGCCTATTTCTCTAAATTGAATTACTTCACTTTTTGAGCATTTTATTTACACAATAAAATTAATATAATTTTAGACTTTATAATAAATATACTTCATTTTAATTGAAAGTCATAATTAAATATTTTTTGAACTTATCGCATATACTAAAAGGTTTATAACATTTATTTAAATAACTGCAAAAATCTCTAATCTCTGTATAACAAAATTTTCTCTATAGCGAATTTTTCAACTAGAACCAAACAATTTCGTTATAGGGAGATTCCACTGTGTACCGGAAAAAAAAAAAATGTTTTTAGAAAAAGACATAAGGTTATATGGTAATGACGTCAAAAAGTAAATTTACTATTAGCTATGTGTTTAATGTAAAGCTATGACTGGTACAAACATGTTTCAAAAATTCCATAAACATAAAAACTGACAAGAATTATTAAGCCTATTACCTACCCAAAAAAGTTAATTTTTTTTTCACCTCATGTAAAAAAGGCTATTTTAATAATAAAATATATTTTAGAATACAATGTAATGTTTAAACATAAAAAAATAAATTACTTTGAAATTTATAGCTTTAATATATTTAAAACAAATTTAGTTTATAATTTTTTTTTATAAATACACATACCTAATTGCTTCCAGGCATCAATTAGTTTTCTTGGTTGGATGTCCAATGTCTTCTATGCTGAAAAGTCATAGAAAACTGTTTTTAGAACAACAAATTACTTCACATCATAAAACAAATCATTAAATGATAAGCTAACTAATATTTGAATATTGCATAAGATTTCCCCCAACATCCCATCAACCGACTGAGCTGAAATTTTGCACGCAAGTGTACATCCGAAGATAATGCAATAGTTGACAGGAGCTTCTCAAAAATATAAAGTAAACATATGTTTGAGCTCATTTCGGTTAGCTGAGCATGTAGATGTGTGCTGATCTGCAGCTGTTTGTTTAGTACATTATAATAAAAATGGTTAACTTGGAGTTTAGAGTGTGTACTCACTTTGTTTCCTGTAAGCTCGCCAGTTGTTTGTCGCCAAGAGAAGAGTGTGCCAGAACATTTGTTTTGGATGCGAGTTGAAATTTTTTTCGACGTCGTTTGAGAATGCGCCGACAGCGATTTGTTTACAGGTCTACGGCGCATGCCCTTAATTTCACCTCATTTCTATTGGTCGACATACAAATTTGAATAATACTTCATTTGGAATTCTTGATCATTTACCAAACAATATTTTTCAATAACTGTTTGCTTTTCTTCTGAAGATTTTCATTCATTTAATTTATTGATTCTCTTTCTCTGTGTTGCTAATTATGGCTTCCAAATATCTAACAAGGAGTGTTTTTTTCTGGAAACAGTTCCCTTGCTATGTGTCATCGTCTTCAGACATCGTGCTTTCCCCATGTGTTTCGTTTCTCAATGAAAAAGCGAAGCTACGAGGGGCCCACTTTGCTGAAAGTGAAGCCGCTGATGTTTTTTTAAATTAAAAAAAATTTGCATCCTGGTGCACACTTGCATGCCCAATGCCTCGTTTTGAGATGCCGTAGGCATCGAATACACAGGGGATCTAAAAAAAACTTACTGTGCATCCTAAACAGCGTTTGGCAACGTCAAATATGTTCCAAAGAAAATTGACGAGAAAATAGTGTACACACCCTAAACTCCAGGTTTATCTTGGGCTGCATGGATGGCCAGTTATTTTATTTTTATTTGCCTTTATTTCATTGGGCTTATTTCTCGACTCATTTCCCAAATAAGAAAATTTCAAAATTCTAAAATTTAATTTTTTTGTAAGATAACCATTTTTTTCTTGAATAAAATATTTCACAAATAATGCCAAATCATATGAAACGATTCCTTCAGAAAGGTCGTGGCCAAGGCAAGGTGACAATCCAGGCTCACAAACATGAAAAAATGCCAACTCATTGAATAGCAATGGAAACTTAATTCCTTCAAATGACTAATTACCTAAAATATTGACACAACTCCAGTCATATCTTTCTTTTGTTCGTGTCTGACCAACTGAAAATGGTTTATTACGGAATTCATGTTTTCTTATTAGACAGTAACAGCTGTAGGCCATTTTTACACAAAAATAGTCTCTATAGCCACCCAGGCCCAATTTTAGTAACAAATAGTTGCCACTGGGAACCCTATACATACATACATATTTGCATATACATACACATAGGGTAGATGCTTCAGTTTTGGCCACGTTGGATATGTTTTTTCCAATAATTAACCAGTAATTTCAAATTAACTAATAAGAAGCATTCCAATATTTCAAACAATCCTTATCTTACTATTTTCAATCTGATTGGTTTATTTTTCTCACACATGCGACTTCTAAAAAAATTAAATGCATGATCATGTATTGCATACTCGCAACTGTTACGGTTTTTGTTAAGGAACAAGTATTTGAAGTTTTTCATCATCAAGCTCTCAGAATAAAATGATTACCCTAAAACTTATTACCCTTGCGATTTATGAGGTAAACTTTCTTTTTATTCTGATTTCATATCAAAATTAATTATTTTTTCAAGATTAAATGGGTGGTGGCCAAATGTGGAACATTACATATTCCAGTTCTGGCCACATAACTTCATTATTGTTTTGAGCCATTACATAAATTTAAGAATATCTGGATGAAATAAAATCAACTAATTTAGTTTTGTTTTTAAAATAAAAGCAACTAACTTAATTTTATTTCTGAAATAAAAGTAACTAATTTAGTTTTGTTTGTTTTCATTTTACATAGTAATGGCTCCAATTAAAAATAAGAAGGCAGGTAGCATTTCCATAAAAAAAATTTGCTACGCGCCATCTAAAGTTGGTAATGCAGTTAAGGCCATTCAAAATGGAATGTCAAAAACATCTCCATTTTGAACATTTACCTCACATTTATGTTAGAAAATTTCAACTTGAGGAACCCGACTCGAGTGATGAGGAATATTCTTTTATATGCATGGATTGCTCTAATTTTAAAAATGATTCTGATGAATTTGATTAATGTTGCAATTAAAAATGATAAAAATACATATTTGTGGATATTGTTAGCGAGTATAATGATGCAAATTCTTGATTTTTTAAAAAAATCTATGCTTTTACAATGTATCAAAAAAAATTTGCGAGTATATATATAGCTTAAAATTATAGTTTGTATTTTATCAATCAAATTAAATTGTTTTCTGCATTTCTGTTTCTTTTTTTAAAACTGAAATCTGCAGCTAAAATCAGTTTAGGTAAATTTTATTATATGAGGAGCAAACATTCAAACCATGCTTTCTCCTTCGGATACAATTTTTCAGGAAACAGTAAACAAGCTCTGCAGGAAGCACTTTTTGATTGAAACCTCAATTTTCTAAGTAGGTTTATAATGGGATAAAACTTGTTTCAGTTGAAAATAATAGTATAAATTTGTACTATTTAATGTTGAGTTCAAAGAAAAATCACTAACTCATTTTTTCTTTTTTTGGAGAAAACACGGTTTGAATGTTTGCTCCTCATATATCTTTATAAATTCATCAAAAAAATCACAAAATAACAGAAAATAATGTACTAAAATAAATATTTCATAATGATTTATTTTTACTTAAAATTCATTAAAATGTCTGTTAAAAATATAATATTAATGTGGCCAAAACTGGTGCAAATTGGGTTAATTTATTTAAAAATTCTTAACTCTAAATTTAAAATATTCTTCAGAAAATCTTTATAACTAGCAGAAAGCCAATAAAATTGGCTAAAGAATAGTATAAGTATGATTTAATATGCTTTAAACTGTCATCCACTGTGAAATTTCTATTTCAAATTTTCTCTTTTTTTAAGGTGACCAAAACTGAAGCATCTACCTTATATATTTGCATATACACACATATATATTTGCATATACATACTCAGATACATACACAGAAACACACACAGATATATAGAATGTATGTATGCATAAATAAAATTTAATGTGTGAATAGAAAGTGTGATTGTTCTATAGCAATTGATCTATTTCACCTGATGAATTATTAAAATAAGTTTTACAGTGCTTTTAACATATTTGAGAAAAATCTCCTGAAAAATAGCTTTAACAACTGCTGCAGGTACATAAAGAGCACACAAAACTCGAAACAGAAATTAATTTTTTTATTACTATAGATCAATCAATCACACTTTCATAATGTTGAATCACAATCTCCATAAAATATACTCATTCAAACGATGAGGGTTGATTAGCCCAAGATAAAAATCATCGAGTGTTTCAAAATTTTATAATTTGTATGCACAATACATTGAAATATTGAGAATACTGAGTTATTGAATATACTGATAATATAGTGAGAATACTGAATTATTGAATATACTGAGAATACTGAATTATTGAATATAACGAGAATACTGAATATACTACCGAGAATACTGAATTATTGAATATACCGAGAATACTGAATTATTGAATATACCGAGAATACTGAATTATTGAATATACTACTGAATTATTGAATATACTACTGAAATATTGAATATACTATAGAATGCTAATAATCGAAATTATTGTAAAGAAAGAATATAACAGGGTTTCAGAATATAATTTGTAAACTTTTGCTACGGAAATTGCAAATTTGTCTCATAAAATATTTTAACAAATAAAACATTAGCGAGAAATTAACACATATGTTAAGCAATTATCTGTTGCTGAACAAATTATTTCTCTCCTGTTATGCAATATTTCAATTTTGGCATTTTAATATAAACTTCTTCTAACTCTATAACTTCTTCTAGCTCTTCAATTAACCCTAAAATCTAATGGTAAACACTAAACAGTCCACTGCACGCGTTACCTTTGAAATAACGAAGTATTAAAAATAAAACAAACTAAAAAGAAACAACAAAAAGCTAAAGAATAATAGGGTACTTATTCTTACCTTCTAATTAATAAATACTTGATCCACAATTTCCTTGAGAAAGTCGGGGTTCTCGCTTCGTTTGTCGAAAAAAATACGGTCAAAATTTAGCGTCCTCTTTCCCGCTCAAAGGTTGGTACGTCATCCTGATTGACCAATGAAAAGCGTCCGTGATAAAAGACGGGATCTGACCTTAAAATGAGAAATATCCTACAACAACATACGGGTTATGCCCGTAAAAAGAGAAAAGTGGCTGGTGACCGTAAAAATTACGGGCAGTGGCACTGAAATTACGGAAATTTTTGAGAGTGTAGATGTAGCGTTAAATATGTAGGACGTAAATTGGAGAGTATCTGTTTATGTTTTGTTGAATAATTTCGACTTTGTCCATGATAATAGTTCTCTAATAAACAAGTGGACTGTAGATGAAACATTTTTTTTATTTTTGTGGAACTCTCCACGATCTAATATTTTAATTGAAATCATTGAGCCCTTTGTTCAGCAGCTATACAGGCATCACTACTCCGTGACTTCTATACATAATCTAAACTGACTTACAGCTAACAATCTTTGTCATCATGCACTTAGCTACCTCGCCAAGCTACACTTACGCTACTTGCACACGCACCGAGTTATGTCGGTAGACATAAAATCGCTCGACTGCATTAATTAGTTACCTGTGTGCAGGCTTATCATTTCAAATTTTTTAAGTTGGTTTTAGAGCTATAGGTAGTAACAACTCAAGTTGAACATTCAAAGAAAGTTACACTGAGGATAATTACACCTAGTGCTGGCTAGGATATTAAAGTAGTTCAATGAAATTGATACATTTGAACCCATTTTAGTTTTTATGCCCAGCAGTCGATATTTTGAAAAATGCTACCCAAGATTTAAAACGAAAGTCATTAGATTTCATGGATCTCTTTCATTAACTACAAGATACGTAGAAAGAAATATTGCGTCAATCACCGGTGATGCGGTCCCTCACAGCTTTGCCTGAACTGTCAACTTGAATTGTCGCTGAAAGTTTAGGGAGAACAATATCAACATCCCAAGATTATTCATATCCAATTATTAGATCATTCATTGCAACTCGTTAAACCGAAACAAAATTGTTAACAATGGAATTGCATTACATTACACCACCTGCATCCCCGTGTTTAGAGCCATTTGGCTCCTTTCCGGTTAGGATGGATGGAGGTGAATTTTATTTTTTAAGAAAGGACAAAAACAAGTAACAGGTACAAAAACAAATAAAAATGAAAAAGAAACATACACTGGACAGAACAACATAGAAAACAATACAAAATAGAAAAAAAAAAAAATACGTAGAGGGAAAAAATCATAAGTAGCCGGAAGTGTGTGTCAGTCTGGGTGGATGAGTGCTCAATTATTATCCTCTACAATGAGATTGTTTTCATCACGCATGAAACGCATTAGGCGTCGAAGTCAGGTTCTTGGTAAGTTGTTCGTGAGAATGTTTTTCAACCACTGTAATTTAAGTGACGCTGTTGGAGTTTGGAAATGCCAGGAGAGGGTAAACCGACATTTTGTGGCATGGTGAATTGGATCTCCTTTTTCTCCGCACGAGCAGTTGTCATGTGTTCGAAGATTGAAGGTATGAAGGGAAAGGCCCGTGTCCTGTAACGAACATTATCTTTTCTCTATTCCATCCTACTGGCTTGTTTCAGACTCTAGGCACTATATCGTGTGTACTGCGGCCAGTTTCTCCGTTATCCCAGTTGTCTTGCCAGATGCTTAGAGCAGCTGACTTAATCTCAGATTTCAGGGTTAACAATGGAATACGAACTCGAACTGTTCGCTGAAAAAGGTCAAAATGCCACGCCTCAGAGGGGTCGGTATCGTTTTTCGAGGCAAACTTAATAGCGTCGAAACTTAAAGTAGCATAATTTTGAAATTTGCGTGATCTAAAGGAAATGAGTGTTAAACGTGTTTCATAACATTCGACAAGATATCTATTTTTTTATTTATATCTTTCGAATTTCTTTCCATTGTTCTCTATGGAGAAAACTGTTACTACCCAAGCAAGACTTAATAGTCGCACCTTATAAGAAAGTCTTGAAAATTTTAAGAAAATGAAAGAAAAATTCAAAACACATGGTTTATTGAATTTTATTATTATCTTGCGGGTGCTAAATACCAACTCCTGTCTAGAGAGTTCAAATGAATTTATTATTATAATAAAGATGTTATATGAATCATCATTTCTTAAAATAAATTGCCACAGTTCTAAAAAAAAACCCAACAAGACAGGTGTTTAGTTTCAGAAAGACTCTTACTGTAAAAACAATCTTATTAAGTCTGTAAAATCTGACTGATGATGAGGATGAAATTTGTGATTTCATTATTTGAATCTAAAATTAACTGAAGAGAGAATATTATGCAAACTAGGAGTCATGGGTTTCTTTTAAATTCACTTTAAATTTGAAGGGAAAAAATTTAATTAAAAATGAAGCATAAAAGTAGGAAAAACAATAAATATTTAATTAAAACTTAGTGCTATTTCTTTTTCGGGAAACAGAACAGATTGAAAAAAAAAAACAACCCTCTGTAATTACGTAAAAGAAAGAAAAAAAAAATCGATGTCTGTCTTTTCAGTTTTCACAAAAACAAGTCGGGCGTTCAGTTTTAGAAAGACTCTTACGGAAGTATTTCAAAACACTTTAATAATTAGTTAAAAGATTTCCGAAAAATAATTGATGAAATTTTGAACTATTCTATCTAAAAGCCTTGGTGGCCTCGCAAACAGAGTCGCGGGTTCGAAACCCAGTTCCACATATGATTTGACATAATACGGGGCTGGTACACATTAAATCTGTCGAGTGTCAAACGCTCTCCCACTGGTGTGGAGCGAAAGTTTGGAAAAGGGGTTCAGAATTAAAAGGTCCATCTCAAAATAACCTTCGTATAGGTTAAAAACCGGACGTTACTATAATAAAAGTATGTCGTGGTACCATCAAAATAAGAATTTAGAAAGCACAATTTTTAGAAACATGAATGCTAAGATAATGTTTTCACCCTCTGAATATTCTTCTTAATTTACATGTTTCTGTATGTATTCAATCTCATTTTTGTAACATTCTTCAGGCGACTAACTTTTTTTACGGTGAAAAGGAGGGCACAAATAAATTGAAGGAAAAAAAACATCGTAAATAAAAAGAAATATTTTATTCATCGCAACAATAATGCAGAATACACTATACCATGATAAATCCAAAATAAAACATTTGTGACAGTTTATATTATAATTATGCTTAGGTGCCAATTAATTATTATTTAAATGAGCACTTTTCCATTGAATGAATATTTTTTGTCAATGTATCATCTTTTAACAACATAGGAAATATCTGAACATGAAATATTCTTCATATTGAATTTTACTACTAGTGCTGAAGTTAGACATATCATCATTCAATCTCGATTTCTCACTTCTCTAAAAATCATTAGCAATTGATAAAGACCCTTTCAACTGATCAGTGGCTAATCCAGGATTCGGGTCTGGGAGGAGGGGGGGGGGCTGAGATCATTAAAATTTTGTATTGTAGTGACGAATGTCAAACTTCATGGCTTATGTAAACCAAAATATTTTAACTTTACAGACTTTCCTCACCTGGCAATAAGAATAATAAAGAACACTACAATACTTTCGATAATTTAATAAAAAATACAATGAAATAACCAGCTAAAAAATATTTTTGACCGCGTCAACGCTACAAGTACAAGTGGAATGATCAGGAAAGTAGGAAAATTTTCGAGCCTGTCAAGCCAGAAAGCAATGTCGTCACGATTGTATTTTTTTCAAATGAAAATTAATAACAAACAGTTGTAGTGATTTTAAATAAAATCAAGAATTTTGGTTTAGCTCTGGAGGGGAGCTGCAGCCCGATAGCCCCCCCCCCCTGGATTCACCACTGCAACTTATGCATTAGTTCCAGGGCAGCACACAACGTAAATTGAACAAGAATAAATAAACTTTCACATGGAATATTTTCATTTTTGTTATGGATGAATATTTCCACCCATCTCTTAAGGTATCCGACTGTGTTTGGAGACATTTTTTTTGAAAAATAACTTATATATATTTTTTAATGTTATTTTTCAACTGCATATGTTTTAAAACTATGAAAATATTGTAAAATTAAGCTTTCAAAATAATATTTTTTTTTAAAAAACTGAGAAATTTGAAGAAAAATGACTAAAATATTTGCCTTACGCTAACAACCATAAACAAAATCATATTCTAAATACACATAATTCCTTGTTGGAGTAAATTTTTATGACGGTTATCTGTGTTATGCTCTAAAATCTTTCTTGTACTTACTTTCTTGTACAAAATAGTTTTGAGATATAGCTGAACATAGTTACTAAACTGGTAATTTTTCATAAAAAATGCTTTTCGTCTATATTTAAACACTTAAAAATATTACTTGATTTTAAAATTGACCTTAGTTTTTAGAGGAAAACATCAAGCATATTTCAGAAAACAATCTCAGAAAGTTTCATATCGATACTTGAATAACGTTTTGAGAAATCATTGTTACGGTCGACAGTTTTCCTCAAAAATATCATTTCTCAGAAAACGCATTTAAAGTTTTCGTGCAACTTAAAATAATGCTTACAGTTCGGTAATAAAACAGCTGTAACTCCATTTGTAATTCACATAGAGTAAAAAGTGAGACAGTTTGAGAAAGTTTATTAAACAGGCCACAAAATTAAGCCATAATTTTTTTTTGATAATTTCATCAAAAACGACGATTTTAAACCAGTCGGATACCTTAACAATTTCAACGTGTTTAGTTCCCTAATGTATTAATATTTCAAGGAGGAAGGGAAGGAGAACGTATAGGAGGACAGAATTTACAAAAGAAGGACTGTCTTCCCTAAAGAACTATTGGTCACCTTAACATTCTCTAATTTTACTTATAAAAATAAACTTATTCAGTCTGTGAAATCTGACTGATGATGAGGCTGAAATTTGACATTTCATTATTTGATTCTTAAATTAACTGAAGACGAGCAAACTATGTAAACTAAGGAGTCATGGGTTTCTTTCAAATTCACTTTAAATTTGAAGAAAAACTTGACATTAAAGATGAAACATAAAAGTAAGAAAAGCAATGAAGATTTAATTAAATCTTATCATTATTTCCTGTTCGGGAAATAGAATAGATTGAAAAAACTGTAATTAGGTTTTTAAGAAAACGATGCGTGTCTTTTCAGAGAAAAAGTAATATCTGCCTGTGCTTGTCTCGAAGTTTGGATTTTTGGCGCCCTTTTTAATGCGCCAAAAATCCAAACCGGCCAACTATTCGCCGACGATCCAAGCATTCCATTTCTCTGCTTCCTCTCTGCCGGTTCCGCAAATCCTTGCACTCTCCAATGTGATTACCTCCCCCCTGCAGCCATTACTGCGTGCTCCGAATGGGAGGAGCTTTCCTCTTTTCATTGCATTGTAGAAGCTTCATTTATTTCTCCTTCGTTACTGCACGGAAGACGCCTCTCAGTTCAGGCGAAGCTTAGTGATTGGTCAATAGCACTCCCAACCTACCCCAGCCTCCACGCCACTTCACCTACAGCAGACTCAACATCGTCCGGTCGTTCGCTCGGCAACCCCGTAACCCATTCAACCGGTAAAATTTTTGCACCGGCGAATTACATACAGCGACCAACAGATGGCGGTAACTGTATAGATTAGTCTTGAACTGCGGCAGAGGAGAAAACTGCACCTTGACGTCAGGAGGCGCAAGGAAAGAAGGCTCTCCTGTTACATAAATCACAATGTTTCGACATTCCTCCTACATCAGGGTTGCCATATTAGTCTTCTTAAGGCCAAATTCTGGAAATTTGGCCTTTTTTCAAAGCCCTTTGTCTTGGGAAATTTCATTTGGCCTTAAATTCATTTTTGGCCTTTTTTGGCCTTATTTTTGATTATGACTTTTAGAACGATTCTTAATATATAATTTAACTATTTAATAATATACTTTTAATATGACAATTTTCAAACGACTCAACCACTTTCTCGTTTTTTTCTTTTTTCGTTGATTTTCACGGTCGAATTCTTTTACGAAACGTTCCACACAAAAGCGTAAAATATTTTAATACAACTAAGAAAATAACTTTTTTTTAGTACAGTCGTGCGTGTATGCAGATGTTTTTTTTTTAATCACTTAAATTTTGGTTTAATAAAAGAGTATTATACATGTGTCAATCTAGTGGGATTTCTTTGCGCGAAGGATAGCCTTTTTTTTATAACAAATAAGGGGAAAATGAGTGCTTAAATCAAATTTTCAAATTTGGCTTTTTTTTGGCCTTATTTTAAAGACGGTCTGGCCTTATTTTGCTATTATGATCTGGCAACCCTGTCCTACATTCTCGATGGCGTCGTCGGTTCAACCCAGGGTTGCTGTGTTGGTCTTTTTTCAAAGCGTTTGGTCTTCAGAATTTTTATTTCGCCTTAAATTCATTCCCAGCCTTTTTATAGCTCTATCATCTCATTCATGATTTTTAGAGCTATTTTTTTCAATTCCTACTATTAGTTCACACTCTCCCTATATCTTGTTCAAATTTCGCAATCGATTTTAAACTAACTTCCCGATGAGCTGGAGACTTGAAACTTTAAACATAGCTCAGAACTAGATGACAATACAATATTAATTCGCTTTCTTGTGTGTCTGTCTGTTTGTCTGTCATTTCATATTTTGCATGACGCATGCGCAGTACGTTTTTCATTAAATCTCGAAAACTATTAACATTACAGACTTGGTTTTTGGGTATATGGATGACCCATGGGATCATCGAAGCACCCCCATATTTTAGCCATATCTTTGCGCATGCGCAGTACGTTTTTCATTATATCTCGAAAACTATTAATTATTAAAGTAGGAATCGACTTTAAAAATTTTTTATATTACTTGTTTATAATTAATTTTTTTTTTAAATATTGATATTGCACTTATCAAATGACCCGCAGTCAACGTGGAATAAAGTAGTTCCTCAGTAGAACAAGGTTTCTGTTTCCTTTTCACAGAATGTCCTATTTTTTGTAATTAATTATTCTGTTTTTTAAATTAACTATTGATATTACACTTTTCAAATGGCCCGCAGTCAGCCGTGAAACAAAGTACAGTAAAAGCACCTTTTATACGTCTTTCAAGGGACTGACGTAAAATTTGACTTCATTATTACAAATTTAATACTACTAATGCAAATTCATATCTTAAACCATATCTTAATTCTTATTAAGATATGGTTTAAGATATTATTCATTCATATCTTAAATCTTAAACCGTCGTCTGACGAGCTAACTGTCTGCGACAGTGGCGAATCCAGGGGGGGCTATCCGGCTACAGCCCCCCCCAGAGCTAAGCCAGAATTCCTGATTCAATTTAACATCATTACAACTGTTTTTTCTCAATTTCTCTCTTTAAAAAATAATAAAAACGTTTCAACATTGCTTCCTGGCTTGAAAGGCTCGAAAATTTTGCTACTTTTGTAGTCATTCCATTTGTACTTGTAGCATTGACGCGGTCGAAGACATTTTTTGACTAGTTATTCCATTGTAATTTTTATTAAATTATCGAAAGTTTTGTATTGTTCTTTATGATTCTTATTGTCAGGTGAGTAAAGTCTGTAAAGTTGTGGTTTACTTAATCTTGAAGTTTGACATTTATCACGACGATACAAAGTTTTAAGACCCCAGCCTCCCACGACCGGGAACTGTAGATTTCCGCCAATGGGTCTGAGTATTAACTGCAGCATCATGAATCAAATTAAGTCCATTGGTTGTTTTTGTTACTCTTTTGACAACATAAATATAGTCAAAGTTTTTCAAATGAGTCCATTGCGTCTTTAAAGAAAGTGGAATAACTTCATCATCGCTTAAATTAACACCAGACAATTTGTCTTTTATTAATTCATCAATTATGAATAATTTCGAAGTCATGATACCTTATCACAGTTCACATACTAGAAAGGAGGATTTTTTCACATTTTAGAACGGGGGAAAACGATGTATAACCGAAGCCTAGCGCCGTATAAACGAAGTACCATATATCATTATAACGAATACGAAGGAATCGGAACTGTGATGAAACGACGTATAAATGAGAAACGTATACACGGTTTTCACAGACTGTAATTGCCAGAATGTCCTTATCTATGAGCTATAGTTGTGTGTATTACTGCGCATAAAACTATTCGGAGGAGTATCAAAAGAACCACTTTTTCTTATAATTTACTACTATTTCTGCCAAACTTTTCAACCATCATATGCTGACCCCATGGGAAAGTGAAATTTTAGGATCTTTTTTTTCTTTTTCTGTTTTATTAATAGAGTTGTATACATATGTCAGTCTAGTGGAACTCGTTTTCGTGAAAGCTCTTTTCTAATGATAATTCCGAGAACAATAATAGTACTACAAATATAGCTATGAACTATATTTGTGCACTACTGCACCTCAAAATATTCGGAGGAGTATCAAAAGAATCACTTCCTCTTATAATTTACTTCTATTTCTGCCAAACGTTTCAACCATCATATGTAGGAGTGAAATGCTAGGTACCTTTTTTCTTTTTCTGTTTTATTAATAGAATTATTGTACACATATGTTAGTCTAGTGGAACTCGTTTTCATGAAAGCCCTTTTCTAATTTCGAGAACAATAAGTATTCCAATAAAGGCCAAATTTATGTTAATTCGGGTTTTTTCAAAAGTATGTTTGGCCTTAACAAAATGGCAAGCATTTTGATCTGGCAACCCTGATTCAATCGAGCGCTAATAAATTGCTTTGTTTTTTGAATACATGAGGACCTCGGGAATCCGAACAAATTGGGACTGACCACTGGTCGCATTTCGGGAAATTCGGATTATCCGGAAAATTCAGTAAAATACTCTCAATATCCCAAAAGCAATATATTTTCATTCCTTTTACAGTAAGCTTCAATAATTACTAGCATATAAGGGCTATACAGGGTGTCCACACTTATCGTGGTCCAATAGATAATTTTTAAACCGTTAGAGATAGACATATAGTTACAATTGGAAAAATGCTTTAAATAAAGGGACGAATTATATTTTATGTTTTTTGAGTCACTAAATATATTTCTGAAAAAATTACGAATTCTAACCTTTTATACGGTTCCCCCGGTCCTATCAGTTATATTTAGTAAAATATTTTTGACACTCTAAAATTTTAACCAAAAAAAGTTCCACTCTTCAGCGACTAAAACCGAGCAAGTTATGGAGCTTTGAATTTTATGATTTTTACCAATCAGCGGCCTCGTCGAGCAACTGCTGCGCATTTATTGGTGAATCGTTTGCAAGACGGCTATTGAAATGGTGTAAAGTGGTATAAGTGGTCTAAGTCAGCGATATTCAAAGCTCCATAACTCGATCAGTTTTAGTCGCAAAAGAGTGGGACTTTTTTTTTTTGTTTAAAATGTTAAGAGTGTCAAAATATTTCACTAAATATGATTGATAGGACCGGGGGATTGCATAAAAAGTTAGATTTCATAACTTTTTCAGCAATATATTTATTCACTCAAAAAACATATGATTCTTCCCTTCCTTTAAAGCATTTTTCCGATTGGAACTATATGTTTATCTCTAACGGTTTAGAAATTAGCTATTGGACCACGATAAGTGTGGACACCCTGTATACATATATAACTATATAAAATGATTTCGTGGTTGTAGTCGTTAAATAAAAAAAAACAGGCCGAGTTATATACTCGGCATAAATAAATTTTCATTTATTATGGGAGAGTGGCAGACATACGTGCATTTTAGTTGAAGTTTCAAGTAAAAAAGCGAACAGAAAATTCCTGCATTTCCTCAGGTAGGGATTTAACATATATACACGTGATAAAAGTGAAGGGAATAATAACCATTTTTAGTAAATTACATAAGTGCTTTAGGGGAAAAGATGGCGGCAAGGAGATGCCGTCATGATTTTCTGTGGGCACGTGAAAGTGATTAAAATATTCTTTTAGTAATAAATATGCAAAAACGCGAGATTTAATATACCTCCAGCGCGGGAAATTAAACGAAACTGGGGTTTAAGAAAAGCGATTTTGGAATACATTAATACAGTACCAAGATTTTAAAGTTTATAATATTAGAATTTAAATCAAAATTAAGTGAGATTATTACATATATGTGTTTGTATTTTTTTACTTGTATATTTAGTTAGTGGGCCTCAAAATATTTTTTCACACATGTGGTCCGCACCACCAAAAAGGTGGGGAACCACTGCAGTAGAGTATTGACTTTGGATACTCTGAGAAAAAGAGTGCGGAAAGATTCGCATCGTCAAGCAAGCTTAGTTCCTTACGTCAAAAGAAGATGACCGATTTTGTTTCTACTAATTAAGGCGCTGTATTCATTCTTAAATACCAATTCAGATGTTTTTCTTAAGTTAGAAATAAGCATTAATTTTGTTTCTGATTCGTGATTGTTATTTTTCCTTCATTTTTTCATAAAAGTGTTTCAGAAAATTAGAAAAAAGATGTTCAGATTCCCGAGGTTCCACTGTACCGACATTTTAAATTATATTCATAAAACCAGTAGAATACATTTTTTTGACCGATATCAACAATAAAATGATCAGATGTCTCAGGTTTTGTCTTCCTGCCTGGCCTGGAAGAGAGACCTGGCATTGTCCTTTTATTATTATTATTTATTATTTTTAAGTAAATGCATTAAAGCACCGTTTATACATCTTTCAAAGGACTGACGTAGAACGACGTATAAATGAAAAGAAATAAAAAATTTTAATAAACAACTTTGACTATTAAAACTTTAATGCTAATGCAAATTCATTAAAAAGTATTAATTTTAAAGTTTTTTTAAGATTGTACTGGTATATTGTAATGTGGTATTGAAAATAATAATCATATTTCAAAATTAAACATTTATCATAAAAGTGTATAAGATCATACCTTTATCGCATATCTTGAGTATGAATCACACATTTCTTATACGATTTATGTGCATGCAGAAAGTTTAATTTAAAAAAGGAGTATAATTTAAAAAAAAATCTTTATCCGTCGTGCGACGTGCTGATTTTTTATTAGTATTTAGTTCAACATTATGAATCAAATTAATTTCATTGAATGTTTTTACACTATTCTTTTGACAATAGAAATAAGTTCGAAGTTTTACAATGGAATCCATCGCGTCTTTAATGGAAGGTGGAATAACTTCTTGATCATCGCTTAAATTAGCACCGGGCAATTTGTATTATATTAATTCATCAATTGTGAATAATTTCGAATTTATGATATCTTTATTACACTTCACATACAGTAGAACCCCGCTAATCCGAAATTCCGGTTAATCCGAACCGATTTTATTTTCGAAAATTATATGTAATTGAAAAGATTACCTGAAAAGATTTAAATATACAAACTGAAAACAAAAAAGTACTTTTTCAGCATGCATAATTTTGTACACAATGAAGAAACTAATGCAATTCTCCGTAAGATAAGGTCACAGGAGCACATCCATTATTCTAATGAAAAGGGGAGACATATTCTCTTTCTATTGCTTTTGAATAAAACAATTCAAGTGATAGTAGTACTGAATACTTATAACTTACATTTTTTTAGCACACGTCTTTTCTTTTCTATTTTTATCGGAATTTCGGGTAATCCGAATTTTTTGTAATCCGAACAGACACCGGTCCCAATTAGTTCGGATTAGCGGGGCTCTACTGTAAAATTTACTTCGTTCAGTTATTGCTCTATATTTGTGCAGCAATGTCTATGGGTTTATGTTTTTGAATTAACTTCCCTTAAAATCGCGAATAAGTGTGTATGATATCATAGTATCTCTCGCTTCGAACTCATTTTGCCTGTCCAATAGAACGTTTTGTCAAAGAAATTTCAAGCCCGAAATTTAACAAGTAATTTTTTTTTTGCAAAATAAAGCAAATGCAAAATTAATCTTAATTATTTTCCAATACAAATTTGCGACTGGATTCCCAGTATTGATAAATTTTTTTCAATTTTTTATGTTTTGGACCTTATCCAGAAGGTGAAATGTTGCATAAAATACACCATGATTACATATTCCTTTTCAGCTCTCAGATCCAGCTACCAGCGATCACTTACTATAACTGGCCAGGCGTTAAAAAAAATAAATAAACAATGGGATTTTAATTTGAATATGTTTTATAGCTATGCCATTACAAATGGTGAAAACATATATGGAGGATGCCGTTGTAATTTTTTTTTAATTCAATTTTTAAAATATATTTACAGTAGAATAATTTAAGAATACAGTTTCAAATCAGTTACATTACTATTTGCAGATGTAACAGAAACTCTTCGGTGAAATGGGACCTGTGGCTTGACAGGCAATTATTTGAAGGAAACCACTTAAACTGAGCTTAAGATCGCTAAAATGGGAACACAACAGTAGATACCTTACCTTATTTCAATGTGATTTTTGAGAAAATTATTATGTCTTTCCCTATTTTCTATACAATTTGGTATGTTGTTTAGATTTCGTTGTAAAACTGTCCATATCAAACCGAACTGCAAAACTGGCCAACTCAAAACAAAGGCAAATAACCGCCCCCCCTTCCTCATACCTCATTCCTTAAGTACATTACTGAATCACTTTACACTTTACCCTAATGTATCAGTACCATGCAGTATTTTTAAAATCTCATTTTGGGTGGTGAAATCACTTTTCTGAAGCATTTTCTGTTTTGGAGATGGTGGTTTTGCAACAACAAGACTCAGTACGTGGGGTGTGGTGGCTTGGGCCGAGATTTCACCATGAGTGGCTCGCCCCCCTCTCAAATACCCTCAATTTTCCAGTGCAGTTAAAGACATCCTTTATAAGGAGTACCTAAAAGTCTATTAAAAAATGCTGAAGTTCTGGACGCTTAGGTTTCTACTGAACTAAATTGGGATGCTAGTGGATTGAGGGACATGGTGCTTACCTGGTCTGCGAAACTCTGTTCCGCACGGTCATTTCAATAATGGGCCAACCTGGTTTATACATTTCTGTTGTCATTTTACATTTTCTAAAGTCGTTTCGTCTCACAATCCAATTGTTATTCATAACCATTAAATGATAAAATCGCTTCATTTATTGACGCAAATCTTCGGTTATACAAATGTTTTCTCTTTTCTAAATTTTGCATACTATCTACCTCGGTGTTATTGCCGTTTGAACTTTTCTGGAAGAAGCAGGGGATTGAGACTACACCCTTTGCTGTGGATGCTACTATTGGGAATTTTACCTCCCACTGCTATTAGGGTCTACCTTCCATGCACATAAATCATTATGAAATATAAATTATATGTATAATGAAACTCAAAGTGCTGATATTGACCCCGACATATGATAAATGTTTGGTACAGAAATTTGTTTGTTGTTTCCAATACTGTGTAGTTTATACTAGTACTACCATAAAAAACTTTAAAATAATTTCTTTTAAATGAATTTGAGCAGCGTTAAATTTTAATAAATCAAGTTGTTTATTGAAATTTCAGTTACATCTTTTCCATTTATAAACCGTTTTTACGTCATTTCCTTCTGAAAGACGTAAACGGTCACTTACTATTCTTAGAAACTTGGGTCACCAACCGTTGGCCAACACGATGAGCTTACTCGATGATCTTTTATACTTCGATAAATTAATATGGCCTTTAGGTTATTAAGTAACTTCATTTGGAATACTTGTCTCTCAACAACAGCAATGCCAGGGTGAAGAACTGCTTTGAGTTAAGAACTCAAGTCAACAAACTCACATCGACATCAATTTTTTTGATCTAGTTAATTGAACGTTTATGGACATTCTAGCAAGGGACATTCTCTTCCTATTTGCCGTGGTTGCAGAATATTCAAACAGGATTAGGGGAACAGCCACCCTAGCTAAACATACTTAGAAGGTAGATATGTAAACCATTATTCTGCCTACAGTATGTAGCATCTAGTCCGCCATGTTGAATGCGGTTGACACCCTTCTCTGTTTCTAATTCATCAGGAAATTTTCTTTTGTTTGTGACCTATGGTGTGCTTCATTAATTTTGACGACTCTTACACTTTGGTGAAATAAGTATTGAACCAGATATTATTATTTAAAACACTTTGTTAAGATTGCAGCGTGAAAGTTTCATCTTGCTTTTAACAAACTTTATCATCTTGGTTTTTCTTTAATGTTGGTCAGGTCCTATGGGCAGTTACAGGTAAAACATATTATTTTGAAAAATGCCTAGGTTTAAAGAAAGGAAGCGAAGGTCGAGGGAGAGTGATTTTGCTGATACCATGAAACTTACGAACACAGTAGGGGGGGGGGGGCTAGTGGTAGGTGACATTGAGGCTGGAGACTCTAGCCTCTCAAGAAACCCAGTTCACCAAAAACCATAATGTAGCAGAGGCCGCGCATTAAATGAAACGCCCTCCCACTGGTGCAACAGGAAAGCTTGGTGGGAATATCAGCTCAGACGTTCTCGTCGTGACAAGCGGTTCAAATTACAAGGAGGAGTCCAAAATAACCCTCATTGTAGCTTCAAGACGGGATTTTCAACTTCAAACTAAACTGATTTTAATTGCAAGTTTTTTGAAAAATAATTGTGTATAGAAGGGATCACGTCAATGCAGGTGAGCTTAAGTACTACGAAGAAGAAGAATTAACTAATAACTAACTAAGATTAAATAACTAATAGAACAAACGATGGAAATGTGATTTTCCTTTATATTGTAATTTGGCTACAGAATCAAAGTATCATCATTTGCAGACGAAAAAAATTATTCCTTATTTTAAACCTTGTGTTTAGTATGTGGCCATACTACCAGGCATTTTACAAATTTTTGTAAATTATCGACTTAAAATTAGGCTTGTCATATACAAAATTTGCATAGGTTAGATAATTTGCTTTAATCATAATTAAGCCTAATTCAACTAAAAATATAATTTTGTATTAATTTTCCTTCACGTGGCTCTACGCCACCCGTTGTTCCCCTTATCTTATTATGAATGTTTGGACTCTGTCAGGCTGTGCTACAGCAGAGGTGTGTTAGACTCTCAAAGTGTGACAAACCTTCACATTGATTTTTTGCCGATCAAAAAACTACTTTTACCCCTATATTTATTTAATTATTGTACTGTGCATTTTCTCTTATGATATGTCTAGAATGGTGTCTTCCTATTCTCCTTTGATTCGTGGTTTCACCTAATCGTCAAATAATATTTTCAATGTTATCCTTTTGTTTCACTTTGTTGCTTTAACATTTACACTTTCAGTGTAGTCTCCTCTACATCAGCATTTCATTAATTCATTTGAGCAACTGTTTATTTTTAATTCCATTGAGATTTTATGTACTTTCTCAATGGAATTTTAATACATCATCATTTTTCATTTTCAAAACTATTCATTGATAAAACTTGACTACCTCTGTCCCGATAATAATAGTAGTTCGGTAATTGAGTTCATTGTCCCATAATAATAGTAACAAAAAGAAGAATAAATAATAGAGACGCAACATTTATTATCAAAAACTAGATTAAATTAAATAAATAAAATTAAAAATATTACTTCCTAATTTTTATTTTGATATTCGATGAATAGTTTCAATCATCACTAGCTCATTCTGTTGCACTTAAATTGTTTTAGATAAGTTGCACATTCTCTGCAAACTTTTTCGTTTTTCTTTCCAGGATCATCAAGAACTGGACCCGCAACCTCGATCTTTGCAGAAACCTCTTTTTTTCATCTTACTTTTAAATGGGTTGATATTCATGAGTATAAAACAATCTCCGATTTCGATCAGCGATGAAAAGAATTAAATAGTTATAATTCTAATCATATTGGGTTAACTCTAAAATTTAAAAGATGTGGACTGAACACTATACAAATGACAGATGTCATGAAACATTGATTTAGATTGAGGCTTCGCAATTTTGCGCATACAACATAATCCATAAGCTCATTCCAAATAATTGTTAAATATTCACTTTGCTACTTTATTA
Source organism: Araneus ventricosus (assembly GCA_013235015.1). Taxonomy (NCBI): domain Eukaryota; kingdom Metazoa; phylum Arthropoda; class Arachnida; order Araneae; family Araneidae; genus Araneus; species Araneus ventricosus. The sequence continues at coordinate 26,838 of BGPR01000045.1, read as the reverse complement.
TTGCGGAGACGGAATTTAGTATAAAGTGTACCATTTTCCCGTATACTGCGTATATACTTATCTATCGAATACTTCTAGCTAATTTATAATTGTTATACAGTTTAAAATATTGTATCTGTGACAGTTATTTCAAAGTTTTCAGTGCACCTGCAAAAGTTTGAAAAATGTCTCGATAAATTATCACTTTAACCTCTCGACGCCGAATTTTTTTCAAATAACTATTATTTAGATGCAACTTTCGCGAAAATGTTCAACCGATTGAAGAAGAGAATACTTTATTTATAGGCGAGGTGCTATTAGTATACCCTACGATCTGACGCAATTATGGTACTAAGTAAACCAATAGCTTTGCGAAAATCGCAGAGACTGCAGAAGAAAAATGATCACTTCCCTACCCCCCGGAAATGCAGGAACAGTCAGAGGGTTAAATGCCAGTTGTTCAGCCGCATTGTATTTTTGTGAAATAGCAGTGGTGTTTGTAAGCAGCCCTACTTTGAATCAATTCAAATGGTAACATTTTCTTCGACGCTATAGATGCGTCCACTAAATATTTTTTTTTTTCGCAATAAGCGTTGATAGCAAATACTATACCATTAAGTCACTGGGAGTTTTACTCCAAAACAAAACTAATTTGTTTTATCCTTACAATCCACCTTGTAGATAATTTCTGCACGTCCTAATGAATCACACCATGCGCTTGGCTTGAGATCATACATTGCATGGAGGAGAACTCATGGAGGTAAAATGGAGCATCTTTCTCCACGTTTATTTCGCAGTGACTGAAAGAAGGAAAGCACCTATTTTCCCTCTTTTTTCGCTTGATCCCCATTTAGAGGGATATTTGAATTATTCATCCGTAATCTAAGATTACATGCATAAAGTTGTCAGTTATCTTCCAGCTATTATTGAAGTAGGATGATAGTTTATAGAAAGGATCGCTTTTTCGTGTGGGAATCTGGGACTGAAGATACGGATAGCTAACAAAGAATTTTTTAATAAACTTGTCTTCATCCAGGCCTTAGAATTTGTCTGGTGTTGAGCTGGGAAGTTTCTCCTTAGTGTCTTTATTTTTTTTGCATTATAGGCGACATGAATCTGGCTTTCACACAAAGGGTTAAGCGTGAGAGTCGGCGGGAAGAAAATATTATACAAATAATAGTGTAATCACTAAACAAAACAATACAAATAATTGTGCCAGAAAATAATACAATGAATTATAATAGTAATACAATTAAAATGATCATTACAAACTGCATTATAAAATGACAAACAACAACATAAATAAAAATATAAACATACATAAGAGTAAACAAATAAATAACATAATGCAATAAAATAATGCACTAACTAAATAAAATTTTAAAAATAAAAAGAAGAAAAAGAAAACAAAAATAATTTGAAGAAACTAACCTCTATGCTACAGGGCAGAAACAAGGCTGTCACATAGAAACATACAAAAAAATAGTCTGATTGAAAACAATGGGTTAAATCATTTGATATTTTGATTTTGGTTGTAAATTTTAATTGGACATTAGCAAATATTCATTTTTTTTAGTTATTAAAGGATTTTACTCTAGTATGTATAGATTTTACACTAGTCACTTCATGACTGGGATTAAATAAACCATAAGTTTTGCAAAAATTAATGAATTAAAACATGAAATTTTCTCAATTTTTTTTTCTTCTGGACAAACCGCATTGGCTTTTGAACGACTCATAATTGAAAAGAGGGAAAAAGAATATTTATATTAAATTTTAGAAAAAAATAAAAAAACCGATTTCTATAAAACTACAATTCAGAGAAAGAAACATTTCAGAAATACCACAATAATCAAGATCTAAGGATACCTGATAACTGTGATCTGATAGCAGACCGACTATCAGACGATTCATGAGATTCAAAGTAGTCATTCTTTGAGAACATCATTTCAGCTGAAACAAAGGGGTGGCGATTCCCCCTATAAAAATATTCTGTTAAAATAAAGTAGCGTACAAAACAGTGACCTGCAAAAAAATGAGTTCATTGTTTTTGTTAATTAATCCGTTTTTTTTTTAAGCATAAGCAGAATTATTGATTTTATTATTATATTTTTGTAGTTTCCTGTTGCTCTGAATAACTGATAAGTAAATACAGTAGAACCCCAGGATCATCGAACATCTTTTCACATTCATGGTGAAAAGGTTTATTGAAAAATAAAGAAAATATAAATTAGAAAAAACAAATGTCTTTTATTTCACTAAAAAAGAAGCGATTCGGTAATTGTTAAGATGCCAATGATAGCGTGCACTCTTAGTGGTAGAAACAAACTCAGATATCTTCTTTTTTACCCACTCATTGCAACTTGACTTGTGCCCTACTGCAACGTTGCTCTTTCCGTATGGCTTAAAGCAAGGCACTAGAGTCTATTCACATTTAGGCCATAACTCAGAGTGTACACCAAAGAAGTCAGAATTTCACGGGATCCAGACAAGGTCCAGCTCCAATTGGTTTTGAGTCTCAGGTTCTACACTGTAAAAATATCCGTTTTCCCCGGACTTTTCCGTATAGTTTAAACCTGACATTGAAAAAACGGTTTCGATTTTCGCTCCAGTCATAAACAGTTTAAACCGTCAGTTCAAATTCTTTTCGTCATACGGCTTTCAGCATGATAACTTTCCCTTTCTTAAATGTACATTTCTTACGTCATTTTATATTTTAATAGGTTTCATCTCCTTGTTGTTTTATATTACAGTAACAGTATCACTCTCATGAAACTAACACTTAAACGTGTTCTAGCATAATTTATTTTTTTACACCACTAGGCATATACTAGAAACTGATGACTTTAAGAAAAAACTCAAATAGATTATTTTTGCCATTTTATAAGTCTCAGTGATCTATTAGTTTAGAGCTGCCATTTATTTCTATGAACGCGGTTTTCAGTCCCCTTCTCCAGGAGCTAGAAGCTTTGTCACCACATCTTGCATCAATCGTCAGTAAGGTCAATTAAAAAGTATATTAATTAAACCTTAATTGAAATTTATAACTAAGCCTTGATTAATTAATGTTCTAATTGATGATGACATCAGCATTTCAACTCAACTCGAACAGAAGGAAAAACAACTCAACTCAGTCGATGACGTCAATTTACTTCGAGACTTAATTTTTTACTGAGAAAACTTAATTTCATGCGTAAAAACCGTGTGACTCGAATTTACTTAGTAACTTTGCGGAAAACTTTGTTCCTGTAGGTAAAAAACCGTTGTGCCTACAGTTTACTGTAACTTTACGGTTTTGCACACTAACCCGAGTTTTGTACAACAGCCAGTTTAAAACCGTAAACATGTTACAATTTTTTTGCAGTGTATAGTAACCGAAAGATTATTACATTTTCCTTTTTTTTTAGGTTATTCTGCTTGCTTGTAAATAATCTCATCGGAAGTTTAGAAAAAAATTAGGAAAGTTCGACTACTATACTAGTGTTATAAAATGGAAAGGTTAAAATTGCGTCACTTTTTTTTATTATTATAAGTCTCCCTACAGCGAATTTCTTCCTATAGCGGAATTTTAATCAGTTAAATAACATTCAAATATTCTCCAAGTGATTGTCTCTCTATAAAAATTTTCCAGACCTTTATCTTTCGATTTTTGTTATTTTTGAAAGTTGCTAATTTCTGTGCAACAAATCCTTCAATGTGCCTGTTTCTGAACCACTCGCATTGTTCAGTCGTGTAGCTTAAAATAGAGGCTCTTGATAGAGAGGCAATGCAGTTGTGGGGACCTACAGGTTTCTGGGGAACAACATTTCTACGGGTCAAGATTCTAAGAATCGGGGTGGGGTGGGGGTGGAAACAGCAAAATGGATGTACAATACGCATTCTATGTTTATCCATACTAGATCATTATTCTCTAAATTGGTGAATTATCTTCACTTTTGAGCATTGTATTGACAATGAAATTATTAATTTTAACAAATTTATAATAAATACTTCATTTTAATTTGAAGATCATAATTAAATATCTGAACTTACACACATACTAAAAGGTTTGTACATTTACTTAAATAACTGCAAAAATCTCTAATCTCCACATCGAAATTTTCTCTATAGCGAATTTTTCAACTGAACCAGTGATCTCGTTATAGGAGATTCCACTGTATTTCTTCACTCGAACTAAGACAGAGTCTTGAAGTCCAAGTATATTTGCACATTAAATAGTATTAGCTGAGTGACAGATTTCCCAGTCTTCAACACAGACGCTCTGGACAGTGCAGGTGAAGATGATGCATACATTCGTCGAGCTCCATCCACTAACAATAGAATGAGGCCACACAAACGATAATCAATAATTTGAAGGTATTGGGATACTGAACTGCCATTATTTCTCAAAATGAGGAGCGCTATATTCTATGTCATTAAAGATAGGGGAATCCTACAGATGCTAATTTTCAAAAAAATCAATTAAACATGGTTAATGTTTTCCTTTCAATTCTTTAATATAAAACTACTGTCCTGCCCTACTATTTTATTTGATAGTTTATATTATGCGTGTTCCATCACAGTCCGATTCATTCTATTCGTTGTAATGATAAAATATCTCATTTGCCGACGCAAGCTTCGATTATACATTGTTTCCCACCTTAAAATGTGAATATTTCCTCCTTTCTAGTACAG
>BGPR01000045.1:7373-22160 GCA_013235015.1 Araneus ventricosus | reverse complement strand
TTCCACGCTAAATGTGAATATTTCCTCCTTTCTAGTACAGTAGAGCCCCGCTAATCCGAATAATTGGGACCAGTTCGTCTGATTACAAAAAATTCGGATTACCCGAAATTCCGATAAAAAATAGAGCAATACGTAACTGGAAACGAAGTAATTAACACAATGTATAATCGAAGCTTTGCGTCGTATAAATGAGATATTTTATCATTACAACGAATACGAATGAATCGGGACTGTGATGAAACGACGTATAATATAAACGACGTACAAATGAGAAACGTATAAGTGGTGCTTTACAGTAGTTTATATTAAAAGAATTGAAAGGAAAACATTAACTACGTTTAATTGATTTTTTTTGAAAATTAGCATCTGTAGGATTCCCCTTCTATCTTTAATGTACATAGAATATAGCCGCTCTATTTTGAGAAATAATGGCAGTTCAGTATCCTAATACCTTCGAATATTATTGATTACCGTTTTGTGTGGCCTCATTCTATTGTTAGTGGATGGGCTCTTCGAATGAACGTATGCATCATCTTCACCCCCTCTGACATGTCCAGAGCGTTCCGTGTTGAAGACTGGGAAATCTGGTCACTTCAGCTAATACTATTTAATTGCGTAAATATTACCATTTGGACTTCAAGACTGCTTAGTTCGAGTGCGAGAAGGAAATACAGTGGAATCTCCCTATAACGAGATCGTTTGGTTCCAGTTGAAAAATTCGCTATAGAGAAAATTTCGTTATGCGGAGATTAGAGATTTTTGCAGTTATTTAAGTAAATGTTACAAACCTTTTAGTATGTGCGATAAGTTCAAAGATATTTAATTATGACTTTCAATTAAAAATGAAGTAATATTTATTATAAATTTGTTAAAATTATACTAATTTCTATTGTCTAATACAATGCTCAAAAGTGAAGATAATTCACCAATTTAGAGAATAATATGCACTAGTATGGATAAACATAGAATGCGTATTGTCACATCCATTTGCTGTTTCCACCCCCACTCCACCCCGATTCTTAGAATCTTGACCCGTAGAAATGTTGTTCCCCCTGTAGAAACCCAGGTCCCCACAACTGCATTGCCCTTCACATAGCATTCTATTGTTATGCGTTACCGCTGGAATGAACAATGCGAGTGGTTCCAGAAACAGGCACATGTGAGCGATTTGTTTGCACAGAAATTAGCAACTTTCTTCAAAAATAACAAAAATCGAAAAGATAAAGGTCTGGAAAAATTCTTTATAGAGAGACAATCACTTCGTTATATGGAGAATATTTTGAATGTTATTTAACATTCCGATTAAAAATTTCGCTATAGGAAGAAATTCGCTGTAGGGAGACTTTACTGTAATAATAAAAAAAAGGTAGACGCAATTTAACCTTTCCCCCTTATTTATAACACCTAGTATAGTAGTCGAATTTCCTAATTTTTTTCTAAACTTCCGATGAGATTATTTACAACAAGCAGAATAAACTAAAAAAAAAAGGAAAATGTAATAATCTTTTCGGTTACTATACACTGTAAAAAAAATACCGTAAAATTTACGGTTTTAAACTGGCTGGTTGTGCAAAACCGGGTTGGTTGTGCAAAACCGTAAAAGTTACGAAGTAAATCCGTAGGCACAACGGTTTTTTACCATACAGGAACAAGTTTTTCCCGTAAAAGTTACGAAGTAAATCCGTAGTCACAACGGTTTTTACCGTATGAAATTAAGTTTTCTCCGTAAAAATTAAGTCATCGAAGTAAATGACGTCATCGACTGAGTTGAGTTGTTTTTCTCCTTCTGTTCGAGTTGAGTTGAAATGTGCTGATGTGTATCATCAATTAGAAATATTAATTAATCAAGGCTTAGTTATAAATTTCAATTAGTTTAATTAATATAATTTTTAATTGACCTTACTTGGACGATTTCGATGCAAGATGGTGACAAAGCTTCTAGCTCCTCCGAGAAGGGGATCGAAACCGCGTTCATAGAAATAAATGGCAGTCGCTCTAACCAATAGACCACCGGAGACTTCATAAAATGAAGTAAAAATAATCTATTTGAGTTTTAAAGTCACTATAGCTCTAGTGGCGCCACCTAGTGGTGTAAAAATAAATTATTGCCAGAACACGTGTTTTAAGGTTAGCTTTCATGAGTGACAACAGGTTACCGCAATATGTGTAAACAATAACGGAGATGAAACCCTATTAAAAACATAAAATGAATGCAATAAAATTACATTTAAGAAAAGGGAAAGTTATCATACGGAAAGCCGTATGACGAAAAATAGAATTTGAACTGACGGTTTTAAACCGTTTATGACTGGAGCGGAAAACTGTGAAAAACCGTTTTTTCAATAAAACAGCTTTAAACCGTCAAATATACGGAAAAAGTCCGGGGAAAAAACGGATATTTTTTACAGTGTAGAACTCCGAGACTCAAAACTAATTGGAGCTGACCTTTGTTCGGATCCTGTGAAATTCGGATTCTCTTGGTAAAATACTCTTGATATACCAAATGCAATAGACTCTGGGTGCTCTTTGAAGCCATACGGAAAGAGCACGCGGCGATTCGCATGGTACAGGGGCAAACAAGTTGAGGGTAAAAAGAAGATATCTGAGTTTGTTTCTACTCATTAAGGTGCTGTATTCATTCTTTAAGACCAATTAGAATGCTTCTTTTAAGTTAGAAATAAACATTAGCTTTGTTTCTTATTCATAATTGTTATTTTTTCTTTATTTTACAATAAAACCTTTTCAGAAAATTAAAAAAAGATGTTCGGATTATTCGAAATTTCGGATTCCTGGGGTTCTACTGTATTTACTTTCTATCAGTCAGAGCAAATATGGAAACTTCTGAAAATATAATAATAAAATTAATAATTCTGCTTATGCTTAAAAAAAAAAACGGATTGGTTAACAAATCAATTGAACTCATTTTTTATACTGTTTTTGTAACCTTTACTTATTTTTAACAAATGTTTTTTATGGGGGGGGGACGCCACCCCTTGTTTCAGGCTGAAATGATTGTTTCATAAGAATGCCTCTGAATTCAAGTAATCGCCTTGATAGTCCGGGTCTGCTATCAAGATCACTAAGGTTTATTTAGAGCCAGGTATCCTCAGTGATCTTGATATTGTGTTCTAGAAATTGGTTCTTTTTCTGAATTGTGTTATAGAAATCGGTTTATTTATTTTTTTTCTAAAATTACAATATAGATATTCTTTTTTCCACCTCTTTTCTAAATTGAGTCGTTCAAAAGCCAATGCGGTTAAGTCCAGAAGAAAAAAATTGAGAAAATTCATGTTTTTTAATTCATTAATTTTTAAAACTTTTGGTTTATTAATCTGATCAGCAGAAGTATATAAAATCTTCTAATGAAGCAACGAGTAAATCCTTTAATAACTAAAAAGAATATTATTAAGTCCATTAAAATTTACAAATCAAAATATGGATTTAACCGCATTGTATCACAGACTTCCTTTTTTTGTATGCTTTCAGTGCAGCTTTTGTTTCTTGCCCCTGTGCATGAGGTTATGCTTCTTATAAATTTATTTTGTTTCTTTTTCTTCTATTTATTTTTTTAAATTTTATTTATTATATTTATTATTTATTGCATTTTATTTATTTATTTATTTTTAGCTTACTCTTATGTATGTTTATATTTTTATTATGTTTGTTGTTTGCATTTTATAATGCGTTTGTATTGACATTTTTATTTTGTATTGCATTACTTATATTGCATTGTATTGTTTTACACAATTATTTGTATTGTTTTGTATTGTATTACACTATTATTTGTATTGAAATTTTTCTTCCGCCGACTCGTCACATGCTTCACACCCTTTGGGTAAGCTGGGTCGGCGTGGCCTATAATGCAAAAATAAAGAGCACTAAGGAGAAGCTTTCAGCTCAACACCAGACAAATTCTAAGGCCTGGATGAAACGAAGTTTATTAAAAAATTCTTTGAGCCATTGTTTCGTATCTTTAGTCCAGATTCGTTACGAAAAAGCGATCCTTTCTTAAACTATCATCCTACTTAATAATATGCCTGGAAGATAATCATGACAACTTTTTGCATTGTAATCTTCAGATTACGGATGAATAAATTCTAAAATATCCCTCTAAAATGAGGATTCTAGCGAAAAAAGAGGGAAAATAGGTGCTTTCCTCTTTTCAGTCACTGAGAAATAAACCGTGGAGGAAAGATGCTCCATTTTTACCCTCCATGGAGTTCCTGTCATCCATCAGTAAGTAGCAATATATCTAGCCATCATACATGGTGTGATACATTAGGACGTGACAGCAAAATTATCTACAAGGTGGTTGTAAGGATAAACAAATTAGTTTTGTTTTGGAGTAAAATTCTAATGACTTAATGGTATAGTATTTGCGTCAACCCTTATGCGAAGAAAAAAAAATATATTTAGTGGCACGGCATCTATACTGCTCGGAAGGAAAATGTTACCAATTTGAATTCGATTCAAAAGTAGTGCTGCTTACAAACACCACTGCTATTTCACAAAATATGGCCAAGGCTGAACAACAGCATTTAACCCTCTGACTGCTTATCCCGCAATTTCCGCGGGTAGGAAGTAAGTCTATTTTCTACTGCATTCTGCGATTTTCGCAAGCTATTGTGTTTACTTAGTACTATTACAGCGTCGAATCGTAATATACTAATAGCAGCCTCGCCTATAAATAACAATTCTCTTCGTTCAACGGTTTGAACATTTTCGCGAAAGTTGCATCTAAATAGTTATTTGAAAAAATTCGGCAGTCGGAGGGTTAAAGTCGATAATTTATCGAGAAATTTTTTCAAAACTTTTGCAGGCACAGAAAACTTTGAAATAACTGTCACAGATACAATATTTTAAACTGTATAACAATTACTAAATTAGCTAGAAGTATTCGATAGATAATTATATGCTTGGTATACGGGAAAATTGCATTATACTACCTCTGTCCCATAATAATAGTAGCAAGTGAATATTTAAACGGGAATTATTGGCGAATGCAGCTGTAAGTTATGTTGTAGCGCAAAATTGCGAAGCCTTCAATCAAAATCAATGTTTCATGACATCTGTCATTTGTGTGTGTTCAGACACATCTTTCAATTTTTAGGTTAACCTAATTATTACGAATTATAACTATTTTTCTAATTTCATCCGCTGATCGAAATCAATTGTTTTATTTCAGTTCAATATCAACCCATTGTAAAAGTAAGATGAAAAAAAGAGAGCTTTCAAGCAAAGATCGAGTTGCGATTGTCCAGTTCTTGATGCATCCAAAGAAAAACGAAAAGTTGCAGAAAGGTGCAATTACGTTAGCTGCAAAACAATTTAAGTGCAACAGAATGACCTATGATGAATGAAACTATCTGAACATTCAAAATAAAAATTAGGAGCAATATTTTTAATTTATTTATTTAATTTAATCTAGTTTTTTGATAATAAATGTTGCGTTCTATATTTATTTTCTTTTGCTACTATTATTATGGGACAAGTGAATCTCATCAACTGCTACTATTATTATGAGACAGAGGTAGTAAGTTTTATCACTGAATCAACAGTTTTTGAAAATGATAAAAATGATGATGGTATTAAAGATTCCATTGAGAAAGTCGACAAAAATCTCCAATCGGGAATTAAAATAAACGGTGCTAGGAATTAATGAAATGCGATGTAGGAGAATACACTGGTGTTCAAATGTTAAACAACAAAGTGAAACAAAAGGATAACATGAAAATCATTTATTTGAAATTAGTGAAACTTTCACGAATCAAAGGGAGAATAGAAGACACCATTCTAGACATATATAAAGAAAATGCACAGTAAATAATTAAATAATATGGGGTAAAAGTAGTTTTGTTGACGGCAAAATTTCAATGGTGAAGGTTTGTCAACACGGAATGTTATACCTCTGCCGGTAGCACACGCTCGACAGAGTCCAAACATTCCAATAATAAGATAGGGGAACAACGGGTAGTATGAGCCACGTAAGGAAAATTTAATACAAAATTTATATTTTTAGTTAGAATGAGCTTAATTATATTAAGCAAATTTATCTAACCTATGCAAATTGCATATGACAACTAATTTTTAAGTCGATAATTTACAAAAATTTAAATATGCCTGGTAGTATGGGCCACATTAAAAAACACAAGGTTTAAAATAAAAGCGAATAATTTTTTGCCTACAAATGGATATACTTTGATTCTGTAGCCAAATTACAATAATAGAAGGGAAAAATCCCACATTTCCATCGTTTGTCTTATTAGTTATTTAATCTTAGTTAGTTATTAGTTAATTTTTCTTCTTTGTAGTGTACTTTTAAGCTCACCGTATTGATCGGATGCATCCCTTTCATACAATTTATTTTTCAAAAACTTGCAATTGAAATCAGTTTAGTTTAGTTATTTGAAAATCCCGTCTTGAAGCTACACGAGGGTTATTTTGGGACTCTCCTTGTAATTTTGAACCGTTGTCAGATGACGAGGACAAACGTCTGAGCTGATATCCCCCCCATCCAAGCTTCCTCGTTGCACCAGCGGGAGGGCGTTTCATTTAACGTGCAACAGGCCTCATACATGGCGGGGTTTTGGTGGAACCGGGTTTCGAGGCTAGAGCCCTCCAGCCTCAAGGCCGTTACCTTACCACTAGCCCCCCCCCCATTGTAATTGCAAGTTTCATGGTATCAGCAAATCACTCTCCTCGACCCTCGGCTTCTTCTTAAACCTAGGCATTTTTTCGTAAAATAATATGTTTTACTCGCACTGCCCATAGGACCCGACCAACATTGTAAAGAAAAACCAAGATGACAGCTAAAGTCGGTTAAAGGCAGCAAGATGAAACTTTCACGCCGTAATCTTAACAAAGTAAGCTAAATAATAACACTAGTTTCACAATTTTATTCTTACCCGTAAAAGTGCAAGGAGTCGTCAAAAATTATACGAAGCAATCACTTATAGGGTCACAAACAAAAGAAAATTTCCTGAGGAACGAAACAGAGTAGTTATGTCAACCAGTATCTGCACATGGCGGAATGATGCTATGGCTGTACTGTAGGCAGAATAATGGGTTGCTATCTACCGGCAGGCCCTAGAAACACTAGGTGGCCGTTCCCCTAATCCTGTTTGGAATATCTGCACCCACGCAAGGGGCCAGGAAGAGAATGTCCCTTGCTAGAATGTCTCATAAACGTTCAATGGTATTCAAATTGGGTGATCGTACCGATGTCGATGTGAAGTTTGTTGACGGAGTTCTTGAACTCAAAGGTTCTTCACCTCCGGGCATTGCTGTTGTTGAGAGAGAGTTGCTATTCCAAATGTAGTTACTTAATAAACTTGGAAGCGCCATATTAATTTAATGAAGTATAAAAGATTTACCGAGTGTCTATCGTGTTGGCCATTCCATAGGAAAATCTAAGTTTCTAAGCACAGTAAAGCACCGTTTATACGTCTTTCAGAAGGAACGACGTAAAACGGCTTATAAATGAAAAGACGTGTAATCGAAATTTCAATAAACAACTTTGATTATTAAAAATTTAACGCTGCTCAAATTCATTTAAAAGAAATTATTTTAAAGTTTTTTAAGGTAGTACTAGCATAAAACTACACAGTATTGGAAACAACAATGAAGTTTCAAAATTAAACATTTATCATATAAGTCGGGGAAAACAATATTGTATATCTCGAGTTCTCATTATACATATACTTATTTCATACGATTTATGTGCATGGAAGTAGACCTCTAATAGCAGGGAGGTAGGCCTCTAATAGCAGTAGACATCCAATAGCAAAAGGTGTTCACCCCTGCTTTCCAGGAAAAATTAAACGGGTAAATAATGACTGAGGCAGATAGTATGCAAATTTTAGGAAAAGAGAAAATGACGTATAACCGAAGATTTGCGTCGTATAAACGAAGCATTTTATCATTATAATGGTTATGAATAAATCGGGATTGTGACGAAACGACTTGTAAATGTAAATGACGTATAAATGAGAAACGTATAAACTGTGCTTTACCGTATTGGCTGAAAATGACTGTGTGAGAAATAGAGTTTCTACGGGCGATCCAGGTAAGCACCGGCGTCCTCAATCTACGGGCGATCCTACCTAGTTCAGTAGGAACTCATGTCTGTGAGAAACTTCGCTATATTTTTTAATAGACACTTTTGTATACTTTGCAAGGATGTCACCTTTTTACCGCACTGTACCACGAGGGTAGATGGAGATAAGCAGAGACACTGGCAGAAATCTCGGCCCAAGCCACCACCTCTGTACGTGTACAATTGAGTCTTGTTGCTGTAAAACTGACCATCTCCAAAACAGAAAATGCTTCAGAAAAGTGGATTTTCTGTCACACCTAGCCAAAATGAGATTTAAAAAAATACTGCATGGTATTCGATACATTAGGGCAGTGTGATTCAGTATGCAATTTATGGTAATGAGGCATGGAGGAAGGGGGGCGAGTTATTTAAGGTTTTGTTTTGGAGTTGGCCAGTTTTGCAGTTCGTTTTGGATATGGACAGTTTTACAACAATCTGAAATCTAAATAAATATACCAAATTGTATAGAAAATAGGAGACATAATAATTTTCTCAAAATTTTATTGAAATAAGGCATGGTATTCCATTGTTGTGTTCCCAGTTTGAAGTGATCTTAAGCCCAGTTTAAGCGGTTTCTTCTGCACAGGGCTGTCAGCAGAAGTCAAGCCACAGGTCTCATTTCACCGGAGAGCCGTTATCTGTAAAATAGTATGGGATTGATTTAAACTGTATCTTTAAATTATTCTACTGTATCTAAATATATTTTAAAAATTTAATCAAAAAAATTACAAGGCACCTCCATATACGTGTTTTCACCATTTGTAACAGCATAGGCCATAAAACATATTCGTACTAAAACTTCCATTGTTTATTTATTTTTAACGCTCTGCCAAAGCTATAGCAAAGTGATCGCTTAGGCAGCTGATCTGAGATGAAAAGGAATATAATCATGGTATTTTATGCAACATTTCTCACCTTCGATAAGGCATCCAAACATAAAAAAATGTAATTTTCATTAGAAAAAATTTACCATCAATAAATCCAAATGCAAATTTGTGGGAGTTTGGAAAATAATTTAAGATTAATTTGTATTTGCTTACTTTTGCAAAAAATTAATATATTTTGTTAAATTTCGGTTGAAATTTTTGACAAACGTTCTATTGGACAGGCAAACTCGAATGAGCGAGAGATAAGTCATGACATTTCATACACATTTGTCATGATTAATAAGCCATCCAAACATAAAAGTCCCACATAGACATTGCCACACAATTACAGAAGTTGTACACGAATTACACAGATGCATAAAATATAAATAGGTGTCGAATGATACAAATCATTTAGACCCAATCATCTTTACTTATTTATATCTGCTTGTCTTTCGAATGAAATATTGTTATGCCTTTATTTTGTTAAATTTCCCTCGACGGCATAATAAATCGCCCTCTTTCGTACTGCTTACCTCAGGTAAATGGGTGATTATATAATCATAGTAATTCATATATATATTTTCATCATTGGTAATCAGTTCAGCACCACTTTTGGACGATTTTACACCGGAAAGGGGTGTCAGGCAATGAGTCATATGAGCGCATTTCCGGAGTTCTTTGTTAGATCACGCTCAGTAAAATGTAAACAAAACTCTTCCATTCTTCCTCCCCCCCCCCAATTTTGATGAAAATAACTCCACCCTGCGCATGCGCAAAAGCGCGGAGGGTTTCCGAATCCATTGCTAAACAATACTTATCCGGCAGCAATTGATCCGTGTTCTCGTGGTGCCCCCCGGTGGGATTGGTAAGCCACCCAAATATAAAATTGCTATGTTTTTATATTCTGTGTCTATAAAATCGCCAAGGCCGGATAAAGTTTGATTTCTATTAATGCAATCCTTTTTTTTCCTTTCTTTTTGCATTTCCTTATTTTTTAAAAGAGTAGCTGAAGTAAACTTGTTTTATTAATTTTTGTAATAACTCCCCCCCAGTTAATAAAATTTTCAATCATTACCTGTTCTTGCTAGCAAGCCATCTCAGAAGTCTGGTGCAAAAATCATAGTATTTCATGCAAGTTGAGCTTCATCACCGATTGGCTTACTTTGATTTTATACGTAAAAAACAGGCCAAGAAGAAAAAGTCTTCTTTCAGTCGAAAAACTCAGTATTTCGTTTATATAATGAGCTTTTTAAATAAATTGATAAGTGCAAATAGTTGTTACAAATAAGGATAACAATATTTGAAGGGTCTCTTTTGGATAGCTATTCTATGACTCCGAAGTTTGAATCACAGAATTTCATTTCAACAAAGAATTTAGCTTTTCATCATCAAATAGTTTTCCATTAATTTTTATTAATGTACATGCTGCAGCTAAATATCCACTTAACCTTTTGAATGGCACTGAACAAAGCAATTTTTGCATGAAGACGAGGTACTTTAGTATACAATTACCTCTTTCAAGCCGAATGACACTCTACGGTTTTCCTGGAAAGAATACATTTATCAACAGAATAACTTTAAATTGTGAGACGAATCACGTTTCTTTAAATGCAAAGAAAATCAACAATTATAATAAAGGACAAAAAATTGAATTTTTAAAATATATTTTGCTTCTGAGAATAGGAGTTTATGAAGTTCTTAGAATTTGAAAGATTCTCAGCTTTTGAAAGATTCTCAGCTTTTAAAAGTCCCATCACCCGTGTTACCAGGGTTGCAAAGCATTAAAAGATTCTTCAAACTCTCTTGAATGCAACTATCGAGAAGTTGTTTCGATTGTCCGTTTACTAACTTATTGGTACTGATAGTTTTTCTTACTTACGGCTGATTTATTAATTATTTTGTCAAAATACTTCGAATTGTACTTAAGTTTTTATCTTTTATAAACGTTACTTTACCCAAATACTTTTCAACGGATAGGAAAATGGGATTAAATTTTTTTAAAAACATAATCTGGAAATTGTCATATCTTTTGTAGGCATCAGCTTCATAGTTACTTATAAAATCGATTTCAGGATAACTATCCTTAAACCGATTAGAAGGATAATATTATCCGTTAAAATTTGAACTGGAGATTAGAATTCGGTTGAATATATATAACTGTGGATAACTTAATGTTGGAAAGCTAGCTTTATCTTAATATTGCAACTGCGAATGCAAAAAATATACAGAGTGAAAGTTTATTAGTTATTCAGCCATTTAATTAAGGGACAGATGAATATTTAAAAGTGATGCCTGCACAAAAGAAAGAGAGTTATGCACTACACAATGAGACAACTCGTAGCGCCCCTAGTGGCGAAACGTGAAACGTAGTGTCAAGTCTCAAAAAGTGTAACTGTCAGTTAGAAAGTTGCTCAGCGTCGTCGATTTATTAGGACATGGTACTCCATATACAGGAATAGCCTATACCAAAAGCGTAAAGTGCGACTATAGGCTCGAACAATTCTCGTCATTGCTTCGACAGGAGGGTAGGATCTGCGTACTTTTCTGTAATGAAAACAAAACTTACAATATCAAAAGGCATAGGGCAAATTTTAATTCGCACTTTTCGCGTTCAGTTTAGAAGCAGCAGCTAGTATATTAAAGAAAGGATCAAAACGTTTTTCAAATATTGAAAACAGCTTATTTACATTGTTGGTACGCATAGTTATAGATATACTGGATGAGTTTTAATTGACCTACAGAAACGAAATAACGAATAACTGCAGACAGTAATACAAACTCTTTTTTTCAGTTTAAAAACACATGCAAAAGGAATATCATGGATAAGGCTTTTAAGTGAAAACTTTCAGAGGCAACATAATACCACAGCTTCAGGCCCGCGCCGTCAATACACAGCTCCAGGCGCCGGTCAAGTGTTACCCATAAGCCATTAGGTTAAGTTAGGTCAAGTGTTAACCATAATCCATTTTCCTCTAATATTGCCACTGCATAAAGGCGCTCTTTAGATATTTGCACGACGGCGCCAATTACGTTTGGGGCGGGCCTGCACAGCTTAGTCCCCCCCCCCAAAAAAAATTCTTTTGAAATCATCTTGAACATAACTAAAACTTGCAAATTTTCGTACCCGATTTTTACCAATGTTCTAGAAGTATTAGAAAGGGTTTTTAATGTTGAAGACAACTTAAGTAGGAATAGTGTCTCATTTTCATCACAAAGACATCACATCAATTTTTTACTATAAAAATAAGCCCTTCCGTTGAATTTGTCGGTTTGGATGACATATTGAAAAAGGATGGAAGTGACGTTAAACAAGTTCCTTTTATACCTCTCTCATTCATGTATTCGTAGCGACCTCTAATGAGGCTCTGAGGAATTTTTCAGTTCTAAGTTATAAGGTTAATTAAAACTCACCCTGTACATTTTGTGCAAAAAAATAATATTAAATAAATAAATCTTTAAATACAAAGCATTTTTTTAGATTGAAGAAAATCTAGTAAGAAACTTTTTTTTACAATATAAATCAATTTCTGACACAAAAATAAAAAAAAATTATAAATTTAGAAATGTGTTGTACTTACCTTTGTTCTTTTTACGATTTCGGTTGTACACAGGTTTTCCTGAAACATGAAATACTGATTACTTTACGGAATTTATGTTAATGTAATCTATAATATTAACATCTAATAAGATATGAAACAAGTTAGCTTCTATAAATTTCATTGTATTATTCAATAAGTTTCACTAATTACCTGTTGTTACATGTTTCCTTTGGGGTCCAGTGGGTACCCGACAGCCTGAAATGAATGAATTAATTAGAAATTTGTAGTGAAGAAACAAAAGCAAAAGATGTTTTCTTTTTCAGTTTATTTTAGAAGATGTAAATGACCTTAGAAAAGCATGAATAATTACTTTTTGATTCAGTAGTGGAAAGAGGAGGAGGCACAAGTCCAGTTGTTTTAGTCTTTCTTTGACGTTTTTTAGGTTTTACTACCAATTCTGAAAAGAAATAATTTAATTACAGTTTTTGTAGTGTAGAAACAGAAGCAAAAATTTTTTTTCTTAACGAACCAGTTAAACATTAACTAAGAATGATTCTGGGTAACCGTATATTTGTTACGATTTTAGAAAAGTTGCAGTAATTACCTGTGGATATTATTTAAGATATCATTCCGTGCTATGAAAATAGTTGATTTTACGTAGTAATGACGCTCTGGTTCAATTCATTCTTTTATGATACATATATTGCACTTTCCATTGCTTAATTCATGTTTGCTACAGTCTGTCAATTATTTATATATGCGTTCTATTTCGTAAACTGTACTGCATACTTGAAAGGTTTAAGTGTTAAGGATTAAATTACAGAATATATTAATGCCGAAATTCTCAAACAGAAATAGCAGTATTTAAACCGTATTTTTCTTCATTTTGTGCCCGAACAGAAAAATGACAGAATTACCAACGATATTGGTTTTGTTTATATTTTGTAGTTTAATAATAAGATGATAGTGAAAATAATGGTATGTCCACATTCAAAAGGCTCATTAAAAGCATTTATCAAGTTTAGCTCGGCTCCATAGCACATGGCGTTTTAACAAACCAGTTAAATTTTAACTAAGAATGGTGCTGGATAACCTCATATTTTTAACTACGACCTATGACCTTAGAAAAATTCCTATAATTACCTGATTTTTCAGCCTTCGAAAGAGTTGGAGCAACCCTTGCTGCTTTCGGTGACCTTTGACGTCCATCAGGTTTTTCTAGCACTACTGAAATTAATTCATTAATTACAGATTTGTAGTGAGGAAACAAAAGCAAAAAGTTTTTTCTTAACGTACCAGTTAAATATTAACTAAGAATAATTCTGCGTAACCGGATATTTGTTATGAATTCACATTTATTTTTATAGATGTAATTGATCTCAGAAATGTTTCAGCAATTACCTGTGGATGGAGGTCCGCAAATAATACGCAGCTCCTCTTTTATTTCTGCCAGTGTCTTATCTGAAACGAATTCATTAATTAGTATTACAGTGTTGTTGTAAAGAAACAAAAGCAAAAAGATTTTTTCTAAATGAATGTGGTAAATAATATGTAAGAGTAATTCTGCGGAAGTACATGTTCACCGTCATTTCCATTCAAATTCTAAAGTCGTGAATAAACTCAGAAAAAGAGACTAACGAGTAAACCTATCAATAAATATGGGTTCTAAACACAATGATAAAATATTATACATAATAGATTAATTTTGAAAGTTTCAATAATTTATTTGGATCAATGAAGCATGATTTCATTTAAGTAACACGAAGACGTTAATGAATTTTTTATGTTACAACACATAACGCTGGTAGGAAAGAATCAATATCTTTCGCCACTTTTTCTCAATATTTACTTAAGAAATAATGTTTTATATATGTAATAAAATTTTTGAAATTATTTGTATTCTTCAATTTTATTTATCAACCCATCATTTATCAATTAATACATGTGCTTACGATTTGCCAACATGCAACTAACAAGTTTAATAAACTTACTTCGTGCACGTTGAGCTTCGGCCCTGGAGACTTTTATTATCTTCTCTGAAAAAGAAAAGTGTAACACATTGATCACAACAAAGAGATCAGTGTCATTTCTTGAAAAATTCTGGAAACACAAAAGAATAACAGTAATAAGAGTAACAAACAGAATCACAGCTAAGTCACTAATATAAGATGTGCAATGAATTCCAAATTTAAGGTGACTCGGTACACTTAACGTGCATTGACCACTATCAGCAAAACATTTAAATAACAAAATTATTAGCATTTTCTAAAATTTAAGTGACAAT
>BGPR01000044.1:2182626-2233395 GCA_013235015.1 Araneus ventricosus | reverse complement strand
ACACTTTAACATGCTTTTCATATGGAGGCTTTGTATACGACCGTGGTTGATTCTTTCCGAGTCAAATTCATTGCAAATGACCCCGAGCACCGTGTCATTTCCCCAATTTCCTTCTTGCCATTCAGGAAGGGCAATAAACGTGTCACCTGATAAATTAGGTGCTCCCACGATAACCCTGGGAAGTGCAAACGATACATTTGTCTTGAGGAATCTGAAGCTATCGGATGTAATTACGTTACATTGTCCTCTGAATTCCGATAACTGAAACGTTTGTCGTGCAGACTCGGTTGCCGAATGAATTGGAATCATTCACGGCATTATCGTGTGTATTTCCATAGGTTAAAATTAAAATGTACATTTGATTTGGGTGGTTGCAGAAGGAATTGCGTGCGGAGGGTTGAAATCTGTGAAATTAATGGTAAAAGGTGGAAATGATACCACACCACAGAAATGTATGTTAAAGTTTAAAAAACACTTGCCTGTGGAGCAAGATGAAATTTTCAATCGGCCACAAAATTTCCTGAGAGAAGGAAGACGTAGTAAAATTTTAATGATGAAGTCTTCTTCTCTTGCTGGCTCTTTTAAATATCGGAGGGCTCGTGGAAACTTTTACATTACGTTCCGAGTTTATCAACATGACGGACGTTTTGATTCTTTCCGAGCCCTTTTCCTACGATGAGCTTTTCACTCCTGCTGCAGAAATGGTTCCTGCAGAAAGCTGCCAGGCCGAGAAACCCTCCGGTACTCGTCGTTCCAAACATCGGGTCTCCCGTCCTCCTAGTTCTTCAAAACAATACAAGAGGACTATTCAAATTTACCGTCACAAGGAAGGACTGGCCGTGTTGTGTTTCCGAGACAGGTCGTACTGTGTAACGAACGGAATGAAATCCCACGTCAGGGAACACGACGGACGGTACGTGGCCAGTTTGATGGACCAACTGAGGGAAATGAACGTTACGCGTCTG
Source organism: Araneus ventricosus (assembly GCA_013235015.1). Taxonomy (NCBI): domain Eukaryota; kingdom Metazoa; phylum Arthropoda; class Arachnida; order Araneae; family Araneidae; genus Araneus; species Araneus ventricosus. The sequence goes on along the minus strand of BGPR01000044.1, from coordinate 2,232,430 downwards.
TTTGTGACGGACGTGGCCAGTCAAGTCCGCTGGGAATTGATTGCCCGCACGCTGGACGAATGGCATCCTCTCAAGAACGTTCCCGTGGAGAATTTACGGAAAGAGTTTGGAGATTGTCCGATTTGCAAAAAGAATTGCGTGAGGTGGGTGGCCGTCTCTGGAATCAATTCAATCAGAAAGGTGAAGGTGGACATGATACCTCACAACAAGTAACATGTGGTAAAAGTTTAAAAACACTTGGTCGTGGAGCAAGACAAAATTTTCAGTCGGCCACAAAATCTCTTGAGAGAAAGACATCATCACTAAAATTTTGTAATGATACTTCTTCTTCTCCCAGGAAATCTTTCACTTCTTCAACTTGTTAGTCTTTACTACCTGTTGTTGTAATTACTGCTATTCACCATGCTTGCTGGATTACCCATGATTCGTGTGCCCAGAGCTCTGTCTCCCCTTCCCGATGTACCAAAACCACCCGTTGCCAAGGCCGTGTCTTTGTCTTTGGCGGACAAACGCATCCAAGATTACGTTCATCGGGAAATTATGGTCGTGCTGTGCATCCGCGCAGACGGTTTCACCCTCAGCACGGGAAGAGTGTCCTATTCCTGTGACCGTCCGTCCAAGAAACGTTTGAGAACGTGTTTGGCGGAAATGTGTGCACGTAAAGTATTTTTTACCGATGCTAGAACCAAAAGGCATTACAAACGATTTTTTTGTAAACTCAAACTGCCTTACCAGACGTTTCTGATGGACCATCGCAGCGTGCAGTTGGGCATCACGTGTCCGTCTTGCCACCGTGCGTGTCATCGTTGGATGGTGGTGCAAAGAGGTGTTTCCGTCTTTCATCGGATGAAAATGGACGGGATTCCACATTGAATGACGTCAGGGCTGCTGGACCAATGAGAGACTGATTTCAGCTTCTGGCAGAGTATAAAAGGGCTGCTCCGATAGCCAGACCGCATTACATCTGTCAGGATGAATACCGTTCAATATATTGCGTTGGCCGATTGGATGTGGATGAGAGGAAAATGGCTAGTGAGAAGAATTGCGTTTGCACCCGTTTATAAGCCAGAAGACACCCTAGTAATCACGGTAAAGAGTGAATCATGGGGTACCTTTACCTTTGATGAAGTGCAGAAGAATACCAACTTGCACCCCTTGTCTGGATTTGCCGAAGAGCCCGTCAGTGGTCGGGAATATCGTGTGGACTTGGAGGACGTGGCCCCATTCCTCCGGGGCCAGTTTTATCACACTGTCTTAAAGGAGCCCGATACTTGGGATGTCACCATCGGCACAAAGGATATGGCCACCTTCATGTTTTTGGAGCCCTTATTGAGGGACAAGGTGGTGTATATTGGTGAAAAAGTGAATGTAGAAGAGGAGGTGTGTGGACTCGTAAAAGCTGAAAGTGTAAATTGAAACAAATTGGACTCTTGCTTTGGGATTTGATTGGAAATCCCCCAGAAAAATGGGAGAGAACCTGTTGCGGTATATCCGCAACGGTTCTCTCCCATTTTTTTGGATTAATTATTTGGCCAAAGTTGGAATGAAGAGTTTGTTACTCGGCCAGTCTTCCGCGTGATCATCAATGAAATATATGTCATAACAAATTGCATTGCAAGCTTGGCAAAGTATGTTTTGTAACATGTAAAATCTGTGCAGTTATCAATAAATATATGTTGATATGTTTGAGTTTTGAATGCTTTCAATGACGGAAATAACGGGATGTATTGCAAGGTTGGCAAAGTACATTTTGACATGTGAATGCAAAAAACTGTGCAATTATTAATAAATACATGTTGATGTTTGAGTTCTGAATGACAGAATGTATTGCAAACTTGGGAACGTACATTTTGTGACATGTGAAAAACTGTCTGCACTTATCACTATATATATGTTGATATTTGAGTTTTGAATGCCTCCCATAACGATATGCATTGCAAGCTTGGGAAAAAGACATTTTGCCAAAAAAACCAGTTTGACGTGACGTCATGTCTTTGAGAACCAATCAAAACAGGGCCTGCCAGAGTATAAAAGCTGATGTTTCCCTCTGTTTCAGTCAGACTTATTGCTTGCTACAAATAGTCATGTTATCCTTTGCAAACTATGTTAACCAGGTGAGAGGCATCTTGGAGTCGTTGCCGCCCCCAGAAGTAATACCCATGGGGATGGACAGATCTGCTGTCACAGACAGAATATTGGATCAGTTACAAAAGATTGTTAAATCGGAGAGTGTGGAAACCGTGAGAGTGTTTCACGGGTTCAGCGAGATGAACCCGTTTGAGAGGAACGAAGCTTTCCGAGAGCATGCGAAGGAATCCCTGCCATGGGCCGTCTGGAAGACTGACGGGATTAAAGGACTGGTAAAGATTGCAATCGATCATTACCTAAAGAACGGTGGGCCCATGGAGTGTGAGGAAGAAGAGTGGAAGAAACTGGGGGAGTTGATGATGGAATCCATCTTCTCCGCCCGGTGGCCTGTGGGCGCTCTCCAGCCCAAACCAGAGTGCTCCATTTGCACGGAGCCTCTTTACACGCAGATGAAGCTTCCGTGTGGACATGCCTTTCACATGGAATGCACGGTAAGATGGCTGGAGAGGAGCAACTCGTGCCCACTGTGCAGGGCATTCTTTTGAAATGTTGCTTTGATTCCCCAAAAAAATGGGAGAGAGTCTGGTGTCATGCCAGACTCTCTCCCATTTTTTTGGATTGGGGGTATTGCCAACCTTGGAACGAGGCACCGAAAGACATTTGTCTGTGCAGACTGGTGAGTGTGTGCGCAAGCAAAGACAAACTGTTGGAAGAAACTGTGGACCAAAATCGGATATAATGTGAGGAAGGAGGGTTGTGTGAGCGGATAAAGTCCAACATTGGAAATGTTACAGTCATTGAGATGAAAAATTTGATCATTTTAATGGGGATAAAACCATGCTTGAATAAATGTTTAAAACAATGCTTCCAAAATGCAATCATAAAAATTGATAAACAGAAATCTGAGCAGGAGAAGAGGAAGTAATCAAAAAAAAAAAAATGTTTTAAGGAATCTTTCTTTCCTTCCTCTTGCCTTTAAATATCTGACGCTGGCTCTGCTGTAGTTATTCGGTTTTTACATTTCATACATCATGTGGTTTAAACTGAAACTGAACGCTTTTCTGCCCATCGTCAGTATTTTGGTCGGAAAGGATGGATTGTTGTACATGAAATTGGTGGAGATTGGAATACTACTCGGGAAAAGAAACCCCTACTCTTACAGGACCTGTCTCAAGCATTTTGCGGTTCAGGGAAAGGACGTTTTGCCACTGGATGGATACGATGTTCCTCACAAGACCATGCATGCTCATCTCGTGACCCTCGCCCTGGCTTACCAATTACTTTTGGACCAAGACGTGCAAATGGCTAAATTGCTCGTTGACCGGCTGGCAAAAGGGTACGCTCGCAAACACGGCATGCGCAAGTTTGTGCTCCACGAGGGCAAAGCTCCGCTCTTGGAATGTGTGGACGAAACGGACGATAAGTGCATTTCCGTGCCCGAATGGATTGACAGTTTTGTCAGAGATTTGGAATTGTATCGGCGGGAAGTGGCCAGGAGTTCCTCGGAATCGGCGATGGGACCTTCCACCAGCGGCCTGCAACAATCGGCGGGGAAAAGGAAATGTTCGGAAGAAGACGGTATTCTGAGGAGATTATTGCTTCAAAAACGGCCCTCTGAGGAATACGTTTTACCCGTGACTAATACCGAACCTTCCCCCGTGGATGATGAACCTTCCTCGGATTCCCCCATGGATGTTGCAATCAAGACTGAACCCATGGATGTTACAATTAAAACGGAACCTTCCTCAGTTCCAGAGAATGTTACAATTAAAACGGAACCTCTCCCCGTGGACATTGCAATTAAATCTGAACCTGCCTCGGATGATGACATTGAAACGGAACCTTCTGAAGAGCCTGTTCCTGAGGGAATAAGTTCCGAAGAGCCTGTTCCCGAGCAACAAAGTGCCGAGGAAACGAGCAGAAAGCCGCAGTTGTTGTATGCAGTGTTGAACTTTGAGAACATTACGTTTTCATCGGCAACAAGAGTGTTTCCGGAACCCGGAGATGTCATTGTGAAATTTCAAACGCCGCCTTCCCGAGTGTTTTTTGTGAAAGGGGAGGAAGACGGAATGTATTGGATTAATAATCACAGGAACTAATAAGCTTAATGTAAAAATGCAATTGGCTGGGAATGAAAAGTTTTCAGCAGAGAAAGAACACATCATCATTAAAAAAAAAAAAAAAAAAAAAAAAAAAAAAAAAAAAAAAAAAAAATTGAAATCCGCTTTTTGCATATTTCATGGTTATCTTGTGGAACAATTTTTTTTTTTTTTTTTTTTCACCATGTTGGGAAATTGTCTTCTTCAGCCCAATCAATGTCTGCTGTTCTGTCCAATAAATCTGGTCCACATTCCAATCTTGGATCATCGTCTTCTGGTGGACATGATGTACGAACTTTCATTTTTTCCCAAGGAACTTGAACGTAAAGTGGTAAATGTGTACTGAATGAACTTTCGTAAACCCCACACACTAAAACACCATGTGTTGAAAATATGCAATCAATTGTCGTTCTGTGTGCTGTTGTGGAGTCAGACGGATTGTTACGTAATTTCATATAGTAAATATTATCCATTATGTCACAAAATTGATTTCCGTGCTGAGTATTGATGTTGATGTTAAAATCACCTGCTAAGATTGTCTTGTAATCCCGATTTTTGCTGTCCAAACTTTCATCAATTGCATCGTAAATGTCATCGTCCGATGTTTCTGGTTTGGCGTATAATACAGCAACACGAATCTTGGTCTTGAAATTGAGAACCATAACATGAACACCCGTATCATAGTTTGGAAATTTTTCCACATCTTCCACCAATGGCATTAAATTTTTCTTTACGTAAACGGAAACACCGCTTGGTTTTCTTCGTGAATGATGGCTAAATAAATGGTGATGATGAAAGTTATTTAATGGAAATTCATCTTTCACAACTGTCCATGTTTCTGCAAATAGCAAAATATCACTATTCATGGTACATGGATCGGCAGCAATATCCTCGTAATGTGCATTCAGCGATTGTACGTTGTGGTACATGATTTGTAGTGTATGAGGATCATTGTGCTGGTGCAAAAAAGCATACTTGGGTATGATGGAATTTTCTTTTAATCTTTTCATCTCCTGAAGGATGGGATCATCTTCTTTGGGAGTTGGGGGTTCAGTGTATTGGCCTAATATATATAATCCTTTCATGCTCGTAACTCTGGACAATGCAACGTATTGCAAAGATCGTGTTAATTTGTGGTTAAATCCAATAGCGGCTGCTTGAAACGTGGCTCCTTGTGATTTGTGAATAGTCATTGCTTCAGCTAGTATGAGTGGAAATTGATTTCTGGTTACTGAAATTGCGTTATTATTGGAATGGTGTACCACTTTTTTTATGCGATCAATGGGTGTCCAATTCATTTCCATCTTGTTTTGAATTGCATAGTGAATGACTTGCCTACGTTTTTCCCTTCCAATATCCTTTTGATGAATGAATTCCAGCCAAGCACGCTTTACTTCTTGATAATCTGTTCCTTTCACCGAACAATATTCAAGTCTTTGTAATATTCCTACAGCGCCGTTGACCAAACCATCTGCTGTATCAATATTGTAAGTTAACATGTATTTGGCTCCGGCTTTAAATTGAATCACATATTCCAAGTTACCTGTTTGTGTTCGGTCAAATTCTTTCAATCTTTTAAGTGCTTTTCTTTTGGATTTTTGGGAGGCAGTGCCTGAAACAGAATCGTATGCTTTACTCAAAACAATATCACCCACGATGGCATTGAGACGTAATTTGTTTGCTATGTCCACATCACGATTGGAGTGATACAGTAATGTGGCATTTTTAGGTACCTTTTCAAGAGTTGTTTGCTTTGTTTTCAGAAGTTGCACATCTCTATCGTTTAATTTACCCATTGCCAATCGGTTGAGTAGTTCGGCATAGGTTTTATCATCTTTTTGGCGCATAATTTCATCCAGTTGGTAAAATTGAGTTAAATGCCATATGTTTGGACTGAACTGATTTAAACCTGACCTTTCTTTAAAAATTGGTGAATCTTTTACTGGTGGTAGCTGATTAAAGTCACCAAAATGTAAAACATGGAGTCCTCCAAAGGGTTCCTCATTGCCTTTAAACAGTTTTAAATGTGCGTTAATTTTCTCGTACATGTTTGCCCCTACCATTGAAATTTCATCAATAATGACACATTTCACGTTGGAATATTTGACGGCATATTCTGTAATGCTACTCGAGCTCAAACATGAATTTTTTGACAATCCTATCCCTAAGGCATGATGCAATGTTTTCCCCTTAATATTTGATGCAGCTTTACCTGTTGGAGCAAGCTTGAGCACTGTGGGATGAGTCGGATCTTGATCCGGTTTTTCAAACCACCTGATCAAGGTTTGCTCAATAATATCAATTAAAAAGGATTTTCCAGTGCCTGCAGGTCCTTGAATCATCAAATGTAAGCGTCTCGTGGGAGTACTTCGTAAACAACTTTTCAAGTCCTGTACGAGATCTCGTTGATTTAAGTTACATTTCCGAAATAATTCCCTGTATTTGTCATCAGGATATTTATTATCTGGCTGAAATATTGAGAATTCTTTTCCATACGATGCCTTCATATCAAGAGAAATGTCACCAAATAACTCGTTTTCATCATATTCCAGGACGGGTTCATATGTTGTTAATGCATTTTCAGTTATTTCTTCTTCATTTTCTTCAATGGCTCTTAATTTGTCCCTCTGCATTAATTCTTCCTCCAAATCCAAATTTTCGTCAACCACAAATTCTTTGCGGTTGGCCTGTATTGCTTCCAGATTGGCGTTGTAACAATGTTTAAAATCCTGACTCAAAATGTCCTCTTTCTCATCCCGCCAATTAGTAAAAAGCATAATTTGTTCCCGATAATACTCGTCTTCATTGTGAGATTTCTTAAATTTTCGGTATTGGAGAACTTTCGGCTTTGTACGGCATTTTGCATATTTATTACCTTTAAGTAGTTTCATTTCTTCGGGTCCAGTTTTTTGCAATTCATACCATGCTGCAAATTTTGCCAAACAGTCTTGCTCAAGTGATTTTGGACGTTTTGTATAGTAATCAATGATATTTGATTCGTACACGTCACGACTGTTTGGATCCAATTTATTTAAAACATCCTGTGATTTCACCATTCTTGTCCTCTCTTCCTGCCTAAAGGTTGGAATGAAGATGGAATCTTCCGACATTTTACTCATTGGTAATTCCAAAATTGACCAAGCGGCTTCTTGAGCGCTTATCTCAACGGAATTTATGAATTGATTGGCAACTGCTGTTAAACACTCTTTCAAACTTGATTTTTGGCTTGACACTGCCTCAACGCAATTACGGAGAATTCTTGATAATCCTCGTCCAGGTTTATTAATATAGTCCACTAAATATGACACAACTGCGTATTCATCCAATATGAACTGAATGTCCATATTGGCTTGCATCAAAGACAAAATTTTTGGATTATAGGAATTTATTAATACATCGTCCACATTCCTACTTAAAAACACCGTAGGACGATTAATCCCAGACCGAATGGCAAGAAAATATTCCTCATGAGACATATTCAGATGTTGTAAAAATTCTTTAAAGGTTGCCCCTTTCAAAGATAGCTCTTTTAGTTCCAGTTGAGTTAAAAATTCACGGATTCTCTTAAATTTTTTAGGATCTCGTTCTTTGTCCTCAAAAGCCAACGGAAGCAATATGCGGGTTCGATCCATAGGGAAAAACGGTATATTGAAGCGGCAATACTCGTTGTCTTGTTGTCGGGTTTTTTTCAAGCATGTGAATGTATGTTTATGCCTCTGAACTTGAGAAAACGGATGTTTTCCAGAGCATGTCATTAAAGTATCAATGAATTTTTCCACTTCTTCAGTATTTGTTCCGTCAAATTGTGGTGCACCTCCGAGCCACAGCATAACATGAAAATGGGGACTTCCTCTCTGTTGAAATTCGGTTCTCTGATAAAAATGTGTAATTTTAAAGTTTCCAAAAGGACCTTCTTTGCAACTAAAAGTTTTCCATAACTCTTTTACTTTGTGTTCAAAATACAATGCACAGATGACGGGATCTTTACTGATGAGCTCGTTTTTGGATGTGGTTGTCATGGTTTGGAATTCAGATTCTGTTAATATTCTGTTGTCACGAATAAATATCAAATGCTTAATCAGATCAAACCAACGGTTTTCAGCAGCAGAAAGAGTAAGAAAAATAGTCGGAAAACCAAACTGCCTTATTTGAGCACATACCCGACTTTTTTCTTGGGCCCAATGAGCGGGACTGCTTTTAATGTTTTTCATGAACTTAAATGCCAAGTTCTTGTATTGTAAATTATGCACAAAATCAGGATTCGTGAGATTTTTTGCAGTTATCTGATCTTCATCAAACACTTTGTGCCTCAGTTGGATGGATATGCAGCTTAAAAGTTTTTGGTGAAGCAGTTTTTGGTGACTGTACAAAATCTTTTGAGGTGTTGCCCCTCGCCTATCCCAACGGCGCAGTTCAGATTTGATGATTTCAGCATATGTTGGAGGTTTAGCGCGAGTGAAGTACCGAACTTGCCCACAATATATTTTGGGATAAGACAATTCCTCACCTAAATCGTCAAAAACCAATGAAACGGGCACTTTGTTTTCACCAGGGGCCAAAGCAATTCCCATTTTAGTTAAAACGTCCCCTTGAACGACTGTTTCCACTGGTTCCGGATTAAGATAGGCATTGTTTTCAAAGGGGTCATTTTCCCAATCAATATCATCAATCTCAATTGTTTCTTCCTCATTCGCGCTGTCAGTCATTTCATTTGGACAATTGTTACCAGAACCCATATCATGTTCCTCAATTTCTTCTTCCTCACTTTCACTGTCAACTATATCAACCACGCAATTATTGCCAGGATCAAAGCATTCATTTTCAAATTTCTGTAACCATTCCAAATCCAGGGATACATCTTGTGATTGATACAATGGTGTTTTCATGAGATACGACGCCGCCTTAAAAACTTTCTGGGGGTTGATTATGCGGTACATGTAGTCACTTTTGTAATGTAATCGTTTTTTCAATTTTACGTGCACTGTTGCCGTGTCATTGATGTTTTTAGGCAATTTTGAGACAGTTTGGTCCAAATTAATAGGTACATTTACAATGGTTCCCTTAATTCCAAGCTGCCTATCATAACTACACTCTTTAATCTGCATGAAAGGAATGCGCAAGGATACTAAACGTTCTTCCAAATCGTTTAAAACTGCAAGGCAATTAGGTTGTTCTGGATATTTGAATCCATTTGACACGGCCAACGGAGGAACTTTTCCCAATCGTATATAACTCATGCACGAAGTACAAAACTGACCTTCATCTGCCAGCGGAGGGAAAATGCATTTAATGATCTCGGTATCAACCTTTTTATTTTGAAGTGCACGCTTTGTATGACATACCATTGATTTTCCAAACCACAATCGGTCACAACAAATGCATCGGTGAATGGGACCATCTGAAATATTCTTGAAAAAGTCTGATTGAGCTTTATCCCACAACTTCTCTGTAATAGGATTGGAATCCTCACAGAGAATGGGATTGCAAGATGAAGTCGACGGTTGTGATTCAGAATCCAGGCGCAAACGCTTTATGACTGTATTGGTAAGGCTTTCTGTAACTTTACGTTTTCTTCTTTCACGCTGTAAAGCCAATTCCCGCTGATATTTCACTGGGTCAGATCTGGATATCTTTTGGCATTCCAATTTCTGTGCTTTCCTTTTCATTTGTTTCTCAGTTGTCTCTGTGGATTGGGGTTTTCCTAATTTTTTAGCTCTGCGTTTACGTTCTGCCTCTCTGTGTTTTTCCTTAGCTTCAGGCCTTTGTTTGCTCTTCCTCACAGATTCTCGGATACGTTTTTGAGCTTCTTCGGGTGGTAATTTCTTACGACCCATACTCTTTATTATTTACCCATGCCAACATCACCGTGGTATTCCATGGTATTCACGTTAAAACCTTCCCAAAACAGAAAAATCACAAAAAAACCAAAAATTATGTTATAAATTTCATTTCCTTGCTGATAAACTGTACAAATATTGACAATTTTTGTCATTTTTACCAAATTAGTCAAAATCAACCCCCTACCCAAAACAACATCTTGTTCCACAAGATAAAATTTTGGATGATTCCTCTCCTTTATCTTCTTACAGACTGTAACAGTATTTCAATTGCTCTTACAGCAGTGTCTTGTTTTTACGTCATTTTTTTAAGAAACATATTCCCATCCTTGTCGTTAGTTTTTCCCAATCTTGAACGTTAAAAACCTATTGCCTAATCTTGAAAACGACTTGGAACGTAACCAGTTCCAACCGGTTTGTTTCAGCAGTTTTTAAGATACATATTCCCAACCTTGAACGTTAAAAACCTATTGCCCAATCTTGGAAAACGACTTGGAACGTAGCCAGTTCAAACCGGTTTGTTTCCCCGCTTTTACTTCCGGGTAGCAGAGTATAAAAGGACGCACTCGCCACACGCTCTTCACTCGTTGCTGAGACCGCATTACCGCTCAGTGCTTCAACTACCATGGATGCCTTTCCTACCGAAACTTCTCAATGCCTGGTGGCCGTGCCGCAGCAAAACGGCAAGTGGGATGCATTTGAAAGCTTGATGGATCAGGGCCGAGTGCAAGCCTTCATACCTTATCTGGATTTGGCTACGAGCAGAATTTTTCATCACCCGGCGCAAAACTGGAGTAAAAATTCTCTTTACCGGGACAACTTTAAGAGGTGCGTGCTGGAGTCTGCAAAAGTTCCATTCTTTGAGGCCAACCGGGTCAATTTCAGAAGGGTTTGCAAGAAACTGAGATCGAACCCGACGCAGACTAAAAAGAACTCGGACCAAAGGATAAGCTTCAAGATGGACAATTTGTTTGTCGTCAAGCAGTACTTTACATTTGGTTTTTGGACTGTGCCTCCAGGAGTGGGACACGTGTTTCAGACGTCTGCCGCACCCATGCTCGTGTTCCATTTTAACGAGCAGAGGGCTCTGGAGGCCATGAAAGACGTTTACACGCCAAAGCCCTGCAAGATGCGCCGCAGCCTGGTGGAACGGGACGAATATTTGTACGACCGATACGTATTGAGACCTCGTTCCACCTACGTCGTTCCTCCCGGGATCAATTATTTGATCCTGACGGTACAAAAGACCATGTTTGCCGTGGACGTGATGGACTTTGAAAGTGTGAGGGAATTGACCGATTTCAGGACGCACTCGTCTTTTAAACTGGACGAGTACGACCTGCCCCCTCCGAGCCCGAAAGGACCCAAGATGATACGTCCTGAGGACAGAGTTGGGCAGGCGCCGGTTAAAAGGCAAAAGACTGTACGTGAACAATTTGTGACCGAAGAACCTTTGCCGACGACTGAAATCATACTCAACGCCACGGATAAAATTTACTTTTTTGAAAATCCAATTATTCAAGAAAATGCGTGGAATGAAGTCTTGTACAGCGAGCCACCCCAAGAGGATATTAATAAACTCTTGGAGGAATTTGCATGTGCACTTGAACCTATTCCATGCGTGCAAAGAAATGTCGTTCTGCCTTCTGGTGTACCCCCTCCACCGGACAATTATTTTTCAGAAACAATTGCAAATCCACCTGAATTGCCCGTTGTTGGGGGTGAAGCGCAAGATGACTCACCGTTGGACTTGAGAACGCATTGCACTGCAGGTCCCAGGAAACAACACGTATTTTCAGTGACGTATCCATTGGACCTGCGTGTCCGCCCCTAGTTATTTGTAAATAAATGTATATTTTTCATGTGATTGTATTAATGATTTTTTTGTAAATAAATGCATTTTTAAGGTGATAAATGAGTTTGTTTTTATTTCATAGGGACTTGAATTATTTGTGCATCCACCTGAAAAAAGTCGTTTTTCATTTCTGACAAATTTTTGAAGGGGTCACGGTGCTCATATATTTTTTCTGCCGACTGTAGTCGTCGAGTTGGTTATTTGCATCATTAATTAGTGGACCGTACAAGTGGTGACCCGGACGTGATCTTGTCCTCATCTTGTTGTTTCTAGAGCTTCGAGGCGTTTTACCATTCAAGTGGGATCACGTCAGCAGACAACATCGACAGACTAAAACTTGTGATTCAACTGGCAGAGATCCAGCCTTTTCGAGTGATCTTTTCCATTTAATCGTCTTATAGACTGCATAGGGGAGACCTGTGGCGCTGCGGTCGAGACTTCATACAGAGAAGTAAACTGACGAGATCGAGTTTGATGTAACTACAAATAGATGCGTAGCTGTGCAGCAATCCAGTTTCGATTCATTCCTTGTTTTGTTTTAGATACAGACGTTGCTTTTGATACGTGAATAAAGATGTTGTTTATAACCGTCCAGTTGGTTATTTGCATCGTAAATTAATGTCGCTTCAGACATCACGCCATTTGAACACTTACTTTAAGTACTACAAACATTTATTGTTGATAAGGCGTCCTACTTGACATTATCGTATCTATTATGCTGCGTACGACTTGTAATGTTGTTTTAATGTAAATTTGTATTCTATTCAATCTGAGTTGAACATATTATCTGTTGTATCTTTTTCTGTTACTTACTTAATGCACCGACAAAGAACCCTCTGAAGCGGCCCATTTTTTGCTTTTCCCATCTCGTGTTCTATTGCAAAAATGACTTGTTTCTATATGCCTAACCTGCCCTGGCCTTAAAATTTGTAAAAGACCTTTCAATGGATATTTCGGCTCCCTAAATTCAAAATTTAAAAAATATCATAGCGGAATGAGAAAAATATTGCTTGATGATGACTCTGAATCAGAGAGTCGTATTAGGGGGTTTGTTGAGCATGTGGATACAAAACTTTTAATCCAAAATAAATTTTTAATATATTTCTTAACTGGGCATGGACCATTTCCTTACTATCTTAATCATTTTAAAATCCTTAATATCCCAATTTGTACCTGCAGGAAAATAGGGGATGCAGATAACTATGTTTTCAACTGCATACACACAGAAAGTTGCCATCCTAAAAAACCAACACATCGTTTTAAAAGAGAGTGGTTTAAAATTTTATACCGTAACAAAAATGCAACTTTTAAAATTCGGGATATATTCCATATAAGTGATTACTGATACAATAGACTTTCCCAAATGTATCATGGGCACAACTGACTTTCTTTCTTTTTCCTCTTCTAAATCATGCTACGGAATTCGGTTTTTTGTATCGGATTTTTTTAAATCCTAAATTGTGTTAAAGAAATTGATTTGTTGCTTCTTTTCTTTATCAATTTGTTTTTGTTTCAATTTTTTTTGTCTCTCTTTTCTAAATTGTGTAACAGATTTAGTTTCCTTAAAAAAAGACACTTCTTGTTTCTTTTTTTAAATTTTATTCACTATTTATTAGATTTTATTAATTTTTCATTTTTTGCTTATTTTATGTATGTTTCCTAATTTATTACGTATATTTGTATTTAATTATTATTTATGTTTGCAATTATATATGTTTGTTTGTATTTTATTGTATTTATATTGAGATTCGTATTTTGTATTGTATTACATATATTGCATTATTTTACTTATATTGTTTTGTATTGTATTACCTAATTTTTGTATTATATAGTATACTCCTGTTATATCGTATTGTACTGCATTGGAATTTTTCTTTCCGCCGATTCGTGACATGATTTACACCCTTTGGGTAAGCAGGGTAGGCGTGGGCAATAAAAGAGCAGACCTTTCTTAACACCCTTATATCTAGCTAACCCTATGTAGCCATAATACATAGCGGATCTTTGGTAGAATCTGGTGTCGAACTAATGATCTCTTAGCCTATGCTACACCAAATAGTTCAACTTTCGTAATTATCTTGTTTATTATGAACTAGCTTCCTTTGGAGACTAGGATTATTGGCAATCCTGTCTGTTAAACTACTAGTATGGAAAGCCTAAATATTTCAAATAATCACTTTTTTTTTTGATAGACAGAAAAGTATCAATTTAATGAAAACTGAAATATATGCGAGAATAATTTACCTATATCTAGGCATGTTTTCAAAATAAAAACTTTTTTAATAATAACAGCTTTAGTTAAATATCAACGCATAGTCATTTTGAATAACAAAAAGTCAGTAGGTTAGGGAAATTGCAAAATATCTACGTCATCATATATCGTATGAAAGAATAATATCGTTACAAAAATGTAATGTCGCTTTCCTGCCTCGCTAGTCTTATGGTGGAGAAGAGAATTCTACAGGGGTACATATGGAATGCCGCTGGCAACAGGGCCTTAACCCCTGACCTTGGCGACTTTGGCGACAAAACGAAGGACTTCAAAGATACTAGGATTTTCGCGATATCTCTATTAGGAGCCGAGATCCGGATTTCTCCAGAGATTTCCATGTGACGTCACGCCCTGTAAGGAGCACTATAAATGCTCGGCAGTAGGAAACGACGGGGAACGTCTCTGGAGTGCGAACGCCTTCGAGGAATCACTTAAAGTTTCGTCTGCAGTGCGAGCTGGGAAACTAGCCGCTGAGCGCTATTGTTCATGCTATTTCTGTTATTATTAGTGAATTTTTGTTTGCTTCTGTTGCTAATTTGTGCAAGTGCTGTGTTTCTGCCGTTACTTGTGTTTCGTCGTTTCTGCATATTCGTGAAGAAAGCGCCATTCCCCGTTAACCTGCTTGTTGACTCTTTCACACCGGACGATTTTTGTAACAATATGATGGTTTAAAAAAAGAGGTAATCCAATAATGAAATTAAAATTTCCGGAAGCTGTCGAGGAAAAGCACTAAAATTTATCTCAATTTTTTTAATTCAATAAAATTCTAATTATTTTTTTTTAAAAAATTTGGCAGATCTAACTATATTGTCTGCACTATAGAGCACCAATACTCGCACACACACACGCATTCGCTCTCATTAAAGTATAGATTATTTAACAACAAATTATTTAATTTGCAATTTAAAAGAATTTGAAGCCATGACTGAATTGCTGAAAGTTCTATCCCGTTTTGCGCTTGACGTTTTCAAGCAGTTAACCCAGCTACAAAATAATTATACAAAACTAACTTTTATACTACATTAAAGTAAAATTTTCTTTGAGTACTCTTGATAACTGGCGAGTCCTTAAGAATAAATAAATAAATAAAATAGTACATCTTCGCGTTCATAAAAGATCATCCCCTGTCCAAGAAATATAAACTTGTAAAAAGGAATTTTTGAAAAAATAGAAATATAAATGGAAATAATTTTTTTTTTACAATTTATAATTTTTTCAGTGTTAGGAATTTGGAATAAATTAACTACTGCAATAAAATCAAAGCATGGTTATTATTAAATTATTCATTTATATTTGTAAAAAGGATTATCATTTATTTAACTAATTGAGATTCTTCATTTGAGGTCAGTGTCATAACGTTCCTAAAGGAATTTAGTAGAAACTTATTAGCTTAAAACTCTTTCAAAAGCGGTGGTTTCTTATCGAAACCACCTTTTCAAGGGCATTTTTTTTATAACTAGGCGATAATCAGTTGATGATTTATTAGAAAAAATGCGTTTTTAGAATGTAATAAAAGACAATAGATGACAGCACTTATTTATATTCCTTTTTTCATATGAATTTATACACACATTAACATCATTTTTCCAAAGAAAAATAAATCGCTTGAGCCCTTAAAAGGGTTAATATTTCTCTTCATTAAAGTAAGTTTTTAAATTTATAAATATTTATATCCATAATACTTGCTTCATGAATGCTGAAAGAAAACGAATTCATGTTACTTAGTTGTGAATTCCTTTGAAGTTGGTTAAATATATATGCATGTGGAATACGCCTTAGGGTAGCCAAACAAAGTTAATCTTATCTTAAAATAAAGTAACTTTAAACATTCGTGTAGCAAATAGTTTCAATGAACATTTTACCATTAATTAATCAAACATTTTAAATGTCTCCTTCAAACATCAGTTCTCCTACTCACCAGGTAAACATCTCCAATACATTTGACATTCTAACGAAGTTCATTTCAGAAAATCAAAAACTTTTAAAACTCTATCTAACCTTGAGTCAAACAAATTCAAAATCGTCTTCAAATGTAACTTGCAAACATCGCGTTTTATATTCATAGTTGATGTCGGTATAAACTAATTAGCTGCATTCTGATTAAACATGATACATGCTGATTATCTTTGCTCAAGACATCAACTTCCGGATTCATCAATTCCAGAACTTTAACGATTATTTCGAGACAAAGAACCCGGGAGCGTTTTCTGGAAAATCGAGTTTTCCATTTCCAAGACAACTTCATAACCTTTCTGAGGCGAGCTATTGAAAACGGAAAATGTCTCTCTCTCTCTCTGATTTTAATTAAAAATATTTCTCATTGTCAAACTTTAATTTAAATTGAAGTTTACTGTTCGCTTCCGTCAAACATTTCGAGTTATATCCGCTCTGGATATAGTGATAACGATCGGTATTTGTTTTAATTTAAGTTTGGGGGAGTTTTCTATTAACTGACGGCGACTCCGGTAACCAAATGTAAAATTTGTATTTGCTGAAGAATTTCTGTGAGTATTTTGACTTTTTGCAGGTGGAAGAAAGTTTAAATTTTTACAATGAGTTTTCTAATTTCTAAATGTTGAACAGGAGATGATTTAAGAATTGAAATTTCGCTTGAAGACTCTAAAGTGTATGAATTTAGACTAGAAATGTTAACAAAATACAGATGATTTTTAAAAAAACAGCGCAATTTTTAAACCACTTGGACGGAATATTTGCTAAATTATCTTATAATCTTTGAACATGATAAGCATTTGTCGCCATATGTGTAACATGCATAATGAGTGCATAATAGCATGCTTTTTTTAATGAAAAGGGTAAGAAAGTACCCTAGCGCAAAGATCCAAAGCACTGTAATTCATTAAGCGGAACATTCACCGCTAGTTCCCTCCATTTTTTGGAATACAGCAGCATGCTAAACCCCCTACATCAGTGTAAGAAACCGATGAGAAATGGTGTAGACCTAGTAAAATGTTGGAATTCCATCCGGTTTGGATTTTTATTGGGCCCAATAGGATATAAACTAGTGTCTATACGATAGTGGGTTAGGGAGAACTAACCTCTCTCAGAAAAGCGAAAACCATAAAACGGGAGATGGAGAACGTGGATGGGAATAAGTCTGGAGAAACCTGTGAATGGCCCACCAAATTTTATAAATTGAAATGCCTCCAAATGGATTGGATCAAGATGAATTGGATCGGTGGTGAATGCCCAGCTTTCAAAGACCGCGTGGGACCAGATCCCTCCAAAAATATGTCGCATAAGTAAGCCTGGTGCATGTTAAATCCTTCGAGGAGGATCGTCCTCTTGCTGATTGAGAAAGTTTGAAGAAAGGGATGTATCTGCTCAAGTATTAACCCTTTGCACTCGGAAACGAATAAAATGCATAATTATACACGTATGCGGGTAAGGATTCATTTTAGTGCTTAGGACAGTGCCGTCTTAAGTAATTTGAGCGCCCTGACCTAGAGTTATTTGGCACCCCATCAGAAGCTCATCTAGGAATTTCAGCCCTATGGACCAAAGAAAATACCTACGAAATGGAAAGCCTAGGAGATCGCGTTGCCCGTAGGTGCGGTTGGAACGGTCCGACCTGTGATTGACCACAAAAATTCGACCGCTCCCAGCCGAAAACGATCTTCAGTGCGAAAAATCGACAACATTTGGAGAGGTACGAAGAGACAGCTGGATATCCAACCGGTTCAGATATTCACCGCTCCAGTTGAACTAGTTGACCATAAATCAACACCGATGGTAGTGGTATCAAGGAAATGTGTTGGGGGAGTCTTTGCTCTAGGTGTGTGGTTCACCGAGGAAATCGGTGAAGACGAGTGTGGATGATAGGAGCGATTTGATTTGCGTTGCTTGGAGCGGCCATGAATTACCTGCCTAAATGGATCGGCTGAAAAATGAAATGGCGTGGAGTGCCACACAGTGCAATTGTATCACATACAGTTTTTTTTCCATCCTGTTCTGCCCTGCTCAGCGCTACCCGTACTGTACCATGCGGCTTAATGTGCGCCATACGTAAGCGAGAGGTCGTGTATGAATATGACGAAGGTAAAGCACGATTTATTTCGAATAATCAGATACAGAGATCACACATACAGAATATGTAGATACAGAGTTTCATCTGGATCTGCATCGCCGCTGAGTTCGAGTGGAGTAAAATCAATAGGAATTTGTTCTTTGTAAATTTGTGAAATATTTTTGTGAATGAGAGTTTAAATAGTGTTATCAGTATTTGGTCTGTAGGCAAGACTCAGTGTATAATAATTCAGAATAGAAGATCAGTTGCCATAAATCTGAGATGCGACCTTTCTCTGTAATTAAACCAAAAGATAGCCCAAGTACTAAATCATTAATATAAGCAAAAATCATACTAATCATATGTTCAAAAATGGTGGTAATAGCCCTCTCCAAATGGAGTGGAATGGTGAAAAAAAATGTAGCGGATGGAATTAATGGTGGGCAAATGATTTTAAATAGTGTTATCATTATTTGGTCTATAGCCAAAACTCAGTAAATAATAATTCAGAATAAAAGATCAGTTGTCATATATCTGAGATGCGACCTTTCTCTTCTTTTAAATAAACCAAAAGACAGCGAAACTACGAAATCATTAATATATACAAAAATCATAATAATCATGTGTAATCATAACGTAGCGAAATTTGTTTTCATAACTTCACAGCCACACATATAAGGTAACTTATATAAAAACTCCAGTTCAATACCATTAGTGTTCAGAAAGATATCGGCATTGTAACTTGGTGGAATTCGGTACACTCTAAGAGAAGCTGAATGATAAGGGTTCTTGCACAAACTGATATTTTTAAAACTTGAATCTTTGAACATTAATCGGCGAACTGTAATTTAAATTATGTATTTAACTTATAAGCATACATGAGTATACTGGATATTCAACTTTCATAAAATTCAATGTAACTGTTCGAAGATTCAAGTTTAAAAATATCAGTTTGTGCAAGAACCCTTATCAGTTAGCTTCTATATCAGTTGAATTGCCTATATCTTTCTGAATACTAACGGTATTGAACTGGAATTTTTATAGAAGTTCTCTCTATATATATGGCTCTGAAGTTATGAAAGAAAAATTGTGGTAAGTGTCGCACATGCTCAGTAAAAAAAATTATTTACTATACAAATGCTCATATTTCCTGTAATTTTGAAATTCTTTAATTCAAATTTTAAAACAATGCTTCTTTCACAAAATGTCAAGTATTCTGTAAGTCTCATACAATTTGGCGGAAAACTCTGCATGTTATAACCAAAAACCCAGCGGAAATGCTTGGGATTTTTTAGGAAAACCTTCATATCTTCCCGAATATTTGTGCTGTGTTTGCGAAAATACATGTCAATATTATGCACATCAAACATAATCATTGATAAAAGTTACATCTCGTTATCAGCTTTCTACGAAACAGGATGGGTCAAACTCCAATTTCGCCTTTATTCCTTTCTGGTGCCCCCCCCCCCTCCCCAATTGCCTTCGTGACCGAATCTTCACTGTAAAATGTGAGTTCCGATGATAGTCTGTCCCACGATTCTCAGCAATTCCTTGCAAACCATAGTATCCATATTAATTCCAATTTTGTAGCATCTTCAAAATTGTGCATCATTTTTGGACAACAGTGTAGTGTTGTACAAACCAAGGAGGACAGGCAACAATATGTGACCAGAACGGATTGCAGGTGATGTATTCGATTTAGAAAAGCTTGCATAAATACTGCATATATTAGTTTTAAAATTCTACCAAATATGTTTCTATTTATCTATGAACATCCAAAGACTAGGTATGGGAAAAACCTATCGGTTTAAACCGAAAACCAGTCTTTTTTTGTTTCGGTTAACCGATTTTTTTCGTTTATTTGTTTGCCCCTTGTGGAAAAGTCTCTATTTCGCACAAGATTATCAGGAGAATTCTTAACTTATTTAGACTTAAAAAAATGTAATAATTGATAAAGTACTTATCTACGTTCCAAATGATGACATCTAGTATTTCAACATCTTTATTTCCTGTGTCGACCTGGAGATCATGTTGTATACACACTAGCAGCAGATAATGGTACATTAATCAATCCTAAATATTCATGTTAATATAATGTGCCTCTCTTCGGCATTCAACCGAGTGCACATGAGTTCTCTAGCTCCACAAGAATGTGTCCTAAAAAATGTGTGACACCTCACAGTGGGAGCGTCGCTGATAAAACTAACTTTCTCGCTCACAGCAAGCACCTAACTTGCAAGAAAGGTTAAAGGTTGAAAGAGGGTGCTCCCCCATCCGGCCAGGCCCTCACAGGGTTCAACGGACTGGCCTCTCTTACTTTTGTGGGGAAGTTCGCAACACCCCTGTTGAAACAAGTTATTTATTAAATTCAAAAACCGGAAAAAGTAGAAAAATAAGCTATCAAAAGATAAGCTCGATTTTAAGTTCGAGTTATGAAGTTTTGAATTTCAGCATCGTAGACCAATAAACGGCCACCGCTTCCTCGAAGCGTACATTGAGATAGTTTAGAATAGTCATAGTCAAGCTTCCATAACTCTATTAGTTTTGGTCGCAGAAGAGTGGAACATTTTGTTAAAAATTTCAGTGTGTCAAAAATATTTTAATAAATATGATTTACAGGAGCGAGAGACTGTATAAAAATTTAGATATGGTTTTATTATTATTATAGTAATACATATAGACGCAAACAACTCAAAATACGATTATTTACGTCTGTACTCTCAAATTTATTTTTTTTATTTGTCTACAGTACTTAATACAATTCTTAAAATTTTGTCTACAATACTTACTTATTGTATTAATTAGTCATTTATTATTATTACTTATCGTTTTAATTACTTATTTATTATTACTTATTGTTTTAATTACTTATTTATTATTACTTATTGTTTTAATTACTTATTTATCACCATTACTTATTACATTAATTAATTATTGTATTAATACTTATTTATTGTATATTATTATTAATAAAAAAAATCTATCTACAAACGTTGCATTTTTTTTTTTGAAAAAAAGCCCCGAAAACCGGTTTTTTTAGCGGTTTTAACCGCCGGGTTAAACCGGTTTAACCGAACACCGTTTTTTTTTTTTTTTTTGCAATTACCGCCATCTCTACCAAAGACCCTTCGGTTCATTCTGAAGATACCCAAAGCCATCGACAACAAACAGCATGAAACATTTTCAAAATACTTGACCAAAGATGGCGTCGTGAGTATTGCTTTTGTTTCTCCCAGCAAATAATTTCACCTATCTTCTAAACGCTGTGGAAACCCAACCCGTAATGAAGATGTCAGTCACCGAACAGGTCCCAATTCTCGTCCAATTAGAGCTTGTTTTCGAGACCTCACCTTCATTTCGCGAACCACTCCTTGTGGGAGGGGTGACACAACTTACAAATCCCCCTCTTTCTTGTTAGATTTTTTTTATAAATCAATTTACAGTTGAGAAATACTGAGAGAAAAATGAAATCTGTATGAGAAATCGCGGATTTCTTCAAGGAATTCCACCGAATTCCGTTTTCTCATAGGAAATAACTCACGACAGGCCATTAAATTCTAATTTCATTTAATCTCTTATAAATTCAGATAATTTCTGGAAATATCTTCGCTCGAACTATTTGAAGATACGGGTATTAATATTCGGATGAGTTCATTAAATGCAGAATGTAGGATGGAGAGTTCAGGGAATTAATTTTTGATCGCGGTAGGACTAAGTAGTCGATCGAAAAAATTTGCAAGAAAAGTTGCTGTAAGCGTCGTAATTGTGGGTTAAATTCATATCTGATGACTTTTAAGTGGATTGGACTACGTATGCTTTTATAAATTTAACGCATTTAACTTTAAGCGAATAAATCATATCTTAATAATCTAATTTATGCTTTGACACTGAGAATGCTTTACATCTAAAATCTCTGTAGAATATAGCTAGAAGCAATATCGAAATAGTAGCAATTAAATATTTTTATCATGAGTTCTTTTTTAAATACGCTTGCATTTTTTTATTAATTTTTGAGGGAAATCGATGAATTTCTCTCTCTAAGGAATCTAAAATATTCTTCCAAACTGTAGTCCAAATAATTTAATGAAGAAAATTATTGATATGTATTTAATACATTTTAAAAAGTACAAGTCTGTGCCTCACAAAGCTCTTATCCAACTACATTTACTTTCTTTTTATTTGGTTTTGAAGCAAATTGATCATTCATGATTTATTGAAGCAATTCCTTGGAGAGAGAATTATTCATTTCAATTCTCTCTCAGAGCATTGAGAAAAATTCTTCTGGTTGATTTCAAGTCCAAATAATTACGTAAAGAAAAATATTATACCTACTTAATGCATTTTATAAAAGCAAGTTGGTGTCTGACAAAACTCTCACCCAAACACGCGGGTGAGACTTCTTCTTTTGACTATAGTAGTAGACCAAATAATTAACTGAAGAAAACAATAATGTTTATTTAATACATTTTAAATAAAAAGTGCGATTTAGTATCTGACAATGTATAATGCATTAAGGATATTTGATGAAATTTGCTAAGATTATTTGATTAATTTTCAATTTGGAATTTTAAGCAGAGTGCGTTTTTTTTCCTCCGATTACATTGTAAAAGACTCTTCGATTCGTTTTCTTTTCCGATTACATAGAAAGATTTAAAATGAAGCAACAATTTCTTTATTGAGAGAATAAATAACTAATAGTTATAAAATCCTGATTTGATATTATTTCTAGAACTGGCCATTTTTAATGCCTGCAATCTTTCATTCATCAGAATAAAATGATTCGCTACATAATTTCTTTTAACAAAATTGAAGAATAAAATATAAGTGGAACATTTATAGAGCATTTATTAAATCCTTGCTTTTGAGTTTTTCTTGTTCGCAAGATTTTAGTTTATTTAATGCCAATTTTATTTAGATTACGAATTTTATTTTTTTTTTATCTATCTTCCATACTTCTTTTATATATTTTATTTTTATAGGGCTATAGAAAGCGTTCCATGGAAATAAAATGTTTGGTTTTTAAATATAGAGTTTTATTGCACAAAATAGATTTAAAACTAAATTTCATTCAAATGTATTCAATGATTTTTATATACATTACAATCACATATAGGGCTATCTATCTAAGCTTAATGACACATAGATTTTATTTCTTGGGATGTCACAGGCTATAATAAGTTTCGAGAAATCTGCGTTCCGAATCTGTAGGAAATAAACCTACATTTATTTCAAAAATTTAAAATTAAAGATTTAAATATGTAAATTAAATATATAATATATAATTAATATATAAATTAAATATAAAAATTTAAAATTCTATTTTAAAAATGTTTTTCAATCTAATAAGTATAGCATAGTGCAGATATTTTTAAAAATTTATTTTTTGATCCTCTTATTGAGCTAAATAAGTAGCAAAATCAATTACTTATTTATGAAAAAAATAATGGCAATTCAACAAATTTTGATGAAATGCTTCCAATTAATTTGAATTTTTAATTATGTTTATTTATAAATATTGAAGGAAGTAAAACAATAAGCTTAAGCTCAATATCTCGTAAGCTGAACAATTATTTGCAGGATATGAATATGAGAATATATAGAGAAATAGAGTTATAAATTCCTTTTATTTATTAACATTTCTTTTAATTCGTTTACGTATTTTATGCTCCTATTAAATTTGGAACTCCATTCCTTACAATACTTCGATACCCGATTGAGTTTTGGAACAAAGGACCGATTGATTAAAAGCTGGCCAGTACATTATCCCTCAGAAAACGGTGCCACAACATGTTGACCACTAATCCATAATGAAGTGAACCAAAATAAACAATCATTAAATTGTTTTTCACTTCCTAATAAAACTTGGCAAAATAATTTACCCATCTATAAAATCCTAGCAATAACAAGAAAATAACATCAAACACAGTATTGGAATCGAAAGCCTAAAAATAACTCACTACATCTTCCCACTATAAAGCAACGTGACCCGCTCTGGAAAGAACAGTGAGTATACCCTAGGGAGGAACATTTATTTCGAAAATTCGAACAACATTTTGCGGTTTTCGGAAGGGGAAGGGAAGGTGGAGGGGTGGACCACCGGCGTCTCAAATGATGGGTTGTCAAGGGGTGTAGAAAACAAAGTGAGCTGTCTGCAAACAACACCCCGCGCGACACAAACAGGTTTCTGTTATTTTTTTCGAACCCTCATAGGCGGCGGAAGGTATTGAGACGATTTCTTTTATGTTTTACTGCTGGATTTTGTTATGTGTATTATCTTTGGGGCGTTTAGGGTGGGGGATTATGTTTCGTAGAAGTGGAGGTACCCTTCGGGATGATAAAATTGGAGCAATCGAGTCATCGTTTGCTTGTTTCTATTGTGCTAGTAAATTGCATGTTTGAGATTTTAAATTTTACAAAAATATTCTTCACAACAGGGCGGCAGGGGGAGTAATTAGGGGACCCTTCACCACCAGTGGGGGCAAGCACTCACCCATTTCCCCCTCCTTTGGCGGGAAATTAAGAGTTTTGTCGATTAAAATCTTAACCTGTCCGGAAGGGAGCTGTGAAAAAAGCTGGGTATCAAAGAATTTGGTAATTTAAATATCATCTAGATTATATGAAGAAGTTTTCTGCGTTGTTTGTTTACATTAAATGCCAGCACTACGTATTTCCGGTGTAATGCTAAGTCAATGGAATCTTCAAAGCGGAAGCCCAAAAGCCAGGCAAATAAAGTCAAGGTTTTTAATGCAAGTAAACGAAACAGAAAACTCGCCCATAGTAAACGGTCGAAATAAACTATATTTGTCCGAATTTGACGACCGAGTGCCGGTTAAGTTGGCAGAACGACAGATATCTGATCCACTTGTCGCAAATTCAGTCTGCAGTTTGTATCACATTTTGCAAAATACGCGACAAGCCGACCAATGAGATGTTGCATGTGTTTCGGGCAAGTCATTCGGAACAAAATTTCGGAGAAGCGATTGGCGACATGAGAACATTGATAGCATCGGCATGTGACAGTGTCCAAGCTTCGACGTCTATAGATCAAGGGTTCGAATAACGCTTTCGCCAAAGATCAGCTGCGTGTTTAACGGGTCTATTCTGGTACCCCCGGTTGGGTTGGGAGACGTCCCGGGAAAATCTACGTCTCCCAACCCAAACGGGGGTATCAGAATAGACCCCTAAACCTAGTTCCTGCTAAATCTGACCCTTAGATTACACCTTGGTGTGAGACTGACGCATAGTTTACTGCACCACCGAGGCTGCTGTTGAATTTAACCGTCGCGTCGTCGTTGAGACAGAAGTCCCTAAGTCCAAAACTGTAGTTTCGAGATGTGGTCAGTTTAAACTTGATTCATTTTGAGTCGTTATGATAAATAGTCAAAATTATTATACAGATATCTAGCTCATACGGTTGACTTACTGATGTTTAGGTACTACACTGTTACTACTACTGTACACTACTGTTTACAGGTTTCTATCGCGAAATAATTAAGTGCAAATTCTAATTGTCTACAGTAGTCCGTCAAAAGGTTTTTGCCTGAAAGAAGACGCGTCGCGTGTCAAACGTCCTCCCGTTTACTGTGATTTGAATGTTTGTTTTATGACAGCTGCGATGTGGCCATCGCCATCTGACAGCCTTTCAAAGTGACCCGGTTCATTCTCTTTATCCTTCATGTATGGTATGAACCAGTATCTTTTAGCTTTGAAATGGTACTATGGCGCCGACGACGGTATCTTAGCAACAAAAGCTCGAATGCAGCGGATGTCACGAATATTTATTATAGGTAAGAAAATACTCATAAATAGATGACTTGATTACAAAATCTTCACTATTACACAAATATACGGTGAGAAATCGTCACCAATGGACCTTATGCATGTGACGTCACATCCTCCGACACGTGACCTGCCGGCTGCAGCCATTGGTCAGTCTTAAACAGCTGACTCAGAACTGCTTTTATTTCTGAGTCACTTATAGGCCGATCGTTTTGTTTATTCCTCCACAGCTGTTTTTCTATACTCTCGAAACCAAACGGTGCATAAGGTCCATTTGACAAAACGAATACTATTACACTGAAATCTAACAATGCCACAGAATCAATGGAGAAATATTCTCCTCTGAGGCTAATAAGAATGATGCAAAGTTTGAAACAGTTATACGCTATTCTTTTATCCTAAAAGCATTTATTAACACATTAAGCGCCATTTGTATCCAAATGAATACAATGTAGGTCACTTGTATTAGCTTGTTTACTGCGGCCTATATTCCTGCAAAATCCTAAGGCCCAAAGAAAAAATAATTGTAATATTGCCTCTCAACATGCTAATATAATAGAATTTCGCCATAAAAAAAATTAAACTTTATTTTAAACATTAGCAAAAGCAAACTTAACTTCGGCTGAATGACTTCCCTTAGGATATCATCAACCGAAACTAAACTTCTGGATTTAGGCACTTGCTACATTTTCCCAGAAGGGATGTGTGCTAACAAGTTGAGCTTCAACCCCATAACTGGTTGTTTTTCTCAAATACCTAATTAGATGACACCATCTATTTTAGGAATGTTTTGTCATTTTAATTCCGTTGAACAAACCAAAGGACAGTTGAAATATGTATGGATTCCACGTAATTTTTGTATTCAATTACAACGTTTGCGAATGCCTTTGTTTTAGTTTTTAAGTTTAAAATTGAGGTAATTCGATGCACGTAGGGCGTGAGGGCAAACCAGTTAAGGGGTAATAGAGACACTCTTCACTCCAGGTTTAGACACGTGATCCCTGGTAACACAATCCTAACTTGTACTGTACTTTTTGTTTAAATGAACGATGAAGGATGACAGAATAACGCTCAAAGGTTTAGGATTATACAAGTGGTGAGGCGGTCGTAAATTATTGGACTCATTTCAAAAATTAGAATAACGTTACAATTGCTGCTATCTTTAATGAGAGAGCAAGTCAATTTCTTTTTCAGATTGGTGGCGTACCATTACGGCGTTCTAAATTTGCTATAGCGACAGATTTCCATACGCAATGGCTACCGATCAGCAGAAGCTGCTAAGCGTTTTCTGATTTCCTTTTTTAATTTTTCTTGAATATCTCGAAAACTATTTAGTTTTCGAATTTTTATTGATTTAACAAATTAAAGACCGTAACATTCCTTACAAACACATGCTTTTACTTTTCTTCTAGCTTTAATAGTTTCGCGGATAGTTGCTCTCAAAATGGGATATGTCTAATAATTTACGACCAGCAAGACCATCGCAACGGCGCGTTACCTATATGGGACAAAACACTTTTTAAAATGCGCTCTCATTTTTAAAAAAACCCGTAGTTGTAACATTATTAGTTTTTCTATTAATTTTTGAAATGTATACAATAATTTATGACCACCCTGTATCTTCCCCCTGTTTCTACCAGAACTCTACCTGCAATCTCGTATCTTCATCTGTTCCCCCTACAGGCGGAAGTCATTTTCAGAGGTCTCTTCTATAGGAATTCCTTTACCTCAGGGCCTATATTCATTGTTAGTGATTTGAATGCCGGAAGCACTTACAAGGCTTATATAAAAAGATCACATGAATCGTCACATGGGTTGCTTTAGCTTTAAAGATTTGATTACGACAATCAGGTGTTTTGTGGCGCAAGAGCCTTTCGTTTGGCTGTGCTAAGCCATTCATTTGGCTGTACTAAGCCATTCATTTGGCTATGCTAAGCCAAACAAAAGTGAAAGTGATATCAATGTAAAGGGAAATTAAAACACTGGTGGAACGGCAGGAGTAAAAAGTTATCGGGAAAAAAAACCCAATTTAAATCAGTGAATAGAACTTTATGGACTCAGAAACGCAAAAATGTGATAACGAAGTGTTTCAGCAAGTAAATTCGACAAAGAAATTGAAGGTGCTTCAAAAGATTGAAAACGCTGGTGTTAAAGTTCGGGCATTCTGATAGTATATGGTGAACATTCATATGACAGTTGCATCGTGGATACATTGGTGCTGTTTCTCCTAACAATTGGTGATGGGGTGAATCTAGTATGAGCTATACTCATTAGAATTAGAAGGGAATCTGATTTCCTGTTCGCAAGAGGTGGTCATAGCTGTACTATAGGTTTAACAGAATGACGTTTGTTATCCGTCTCCGAATCCCACTGCATCAGCCATTTCAAATAAGGAAGCATTTTTTTACGTGCTTTCTTAAATCCCTTACAGGGATAGTGTTATTCATTGGGACAGCTGCCGCAATGAATATTACGATTTACTTGACGATTAATCTCAAGCAATACCTGGTAAGTGCCATTTAAAATATTTAATAGCACTAAAATTCTCAAGTTTCCTTTTTGATTTATTTCGTTCAAACTGAAATGTTTGATTGCGTAAAATATATTAGGACGACGTTATTTGTCGTCTACTAAATTAACAAAAACTGAACTTGAACAATGTTTTTTGAATTTTTTTTTATTTTGATGGCGTACGAACCAAATTTTAATTAAGCTGCGCAGCTTGAACAGTTGTACCAGTGCATTTATGATAAGTCGATATACGAATCCACAGTACACAAATATTGCTGAGATCGAAAGTAAAATAACCTTATTGTTTCACCTATGGATTAGTTGAAAAAAAAAATTTACGTATATTCTCAATTAAAATATCACTGTTTTTTTAAGAAATTTATTCTTATATTTTGAAAATTTTGGAAACAATTCAAAGGAATGAAGCACTAATTATTTATTAATTAATATTAAAACTGACATAATTTCGGTTATTTTTTTAAATGCGGAATTATGTTAGGATAAATATTTTCACTGCCGGACGAAACTATTTTTAAATTTACAGTTTCCTTTAAAAAAAATGAAGCTTTCTGTACAAAATTACGACTACAGATTTGAATTCTGATAGTTCCAAAGCTGATGTTTTTTGCTATACAAGTCTGCTATTGAATAGTATTTAAGAAAAGAGCAGTTTTAATAATAATCAAAAATTCCTTTAAAAAAGTATTACACCTATTCTCTTGATTTATAGCCATCAGCACTTACCATCGCAAAGAATAAATTTCAAAATAAAGCGTAATTTCGGGTTGTATTTTTGTTTACAGTACGTGCAATAGAGTACATATTACGTAATTTTTACAATATGCGCAATAGCTAGACGTATAAAGATTCATTTTTATGTTTTATGTACAATTTTTATAACCCATTTGGGTTGAAGTCTACAAGTTGGAACACACTCTTAGTAAAACGGCGCCATTGCGCCAAAACAAGATGGTAAACAAACGTGCATCGGTCACAGTTAAAAGTTAATCGTTTAATCTTTTTTCGAACCCATTACGTTTGTGGTTTGTCGTTGCACTATCTCCCGTTTTAAATGTAGAATTTCAGCAGAACTACTAGCTTTCCTAGCTCATTGAATGTACTGAATCTGTTACTTTTAATTATTTAAATGAAGCAGGAAAAGTAGCGCTCGCGATGCCTGCGGCATCTGAAATGGGCACCGGACAAACTTTTTTAACTTCAAAAAACATCAGCGGCTTCGCTTTCAGCAAAGTGGGATCCTAGTAGCTTCGCTAGCTTAGTGAATGTACGGAATCAGCTTCTTTTAATTACTCTAATGGAGCAGCAGAACATTTGCCCTTAGTAGCGTTCAAAACAAGTACAACTTCAAAAATTCCATGCAAACCATTTTTATTACAAGGCAAAGAAAAAATCTCTCAATTATATGGTCGGAGAAATATATAATCACTAAATAAACCCAAGTTCTATTTGTCATTTATTTACTAATTGAAATCATACTAATTAAATTTCATTTTATTATTTAATTAAATATTTAATAAATATTTTAAGTTATTTAAAAATCAGCGTGTTATGTATACAACTCAAATCACGCAAAACGCTTGCCATGACGTAAGCAATCTAGCCGATGGGTTGCCAATAGAACTAATCCGCTCGATTCCTCAGGTAACCATATTGGCGATGAAATTGGTGTGTTCCAACTTGTAGATACCAACCCAATTTGAATGGGATTGAGCTGAAAAATGCAAATCCGACTTACGTTAAAATATAAAGTGCCACTTAAGTCTATGATACCTTGTACATTGAAACTTCGGCGACAGAGAAATATTTATAAAGGAAATTGATTTCATTTAATGGATTTTAGACCCGTTTTAATGCTACGCGAAAGGTTGTGGTGATAGGTGTCTTAATTTTTATTTGTGATTAGATAGCCCACATGCATAGCAAATCTATAAGGGAATCGGCTACCATCCCCTTCCCTTCTTGTCGAGATTAATTTAGTTAGATGAAATTTTTTTAAAAAGCTAACAGCAGATCTGTTTTTTTTTTGGACTGACTTTCTTAATATTTGAAGACTAAGACTCGTGATACATTTGTTTTGCCTAACTTACTGACGGCGAGTTTAAGCCGTCATTCAAACCTAGACAATATTTAACATTCCAGCAGTCACGTGTATGTGGGAGAAACTTATTTAGTACATCGTATTACATATTTATATCGTTCTTTTACAAATTTAAATGCAATTTTTATTTATATAATCTGCGTTTAGTATGCAGCTAATAAATGCAGACTACATAAGAAAAAGTTGCATTAATTTTTGTAATAGTACATGATATAAATATGTAATACGACGCAAAATACAAGTATCTCCTACATATGCGCAACTGACGGAAAGGCTATCATGTACATTCTTGTTCATGCGAGAATGTTTGGTATCAGTTGCAACAGAGTGTTTCTTCCAGTGCTTCGATGAACCTTGTTTGCAATACACTGCCCCATAATGTCATAAATGAGTAATATATTTTATGAAAGTGATAACGGAAGTTTTAATAAAAGGGGAAATTTTGAAAAATATGATGAAGATTCCTTGAAATTATTTATTTTGTGGTTTCTTTTATAAATTCATATTTGATTTACAATTCTAATTACTATCGATATCATATTGCTCAAATAAATTCTCGCAAAAAATTTACTGCTTTTATATACTATTCCGTGCGTCACCGAATTAAATCTGTTCCAAACGAAAAAATAGTTTCAAATTAATTCTTACCCAAAGGTTAATTTCCTTTTCGCTCTTTGTACTCATATGAAGAGTCTGACTCGCCATGTTGAATGTTGCATCGTTTTCAGATTCTTAGATGATTATTATAGAAGTCGTATAATAGCAAAAATTCTCCCATTAATTTTTAAGAATGAAAACAAATCATCAATTATAACTTTCAGCTTCCTAGGCCAGTGCCCTTTTAATCAATGGACAAATTGGACTGTTGTCCAGGAGCGCCATTGAGCCAAGGGCACCAACAACTTTACTATACTGATTTAATTTTGAACCAAACATTTATTTAGTACAATTTTAAATATGAAAGAGCTCCGATCTGCCAAATTCAAAGGCGCTAATCGGAGAACAGGTTACTTTTTTTCGCTGTTTGCTCCTCGATATTTTATTTGGTAAGTATTTTCTTTGGTCCATAGTTCTGAAATCCCTAGATACGCTTAATATGGGTCGCCAAATAATTCTAGCCCAGGGCACTCAAATTTCTTAAAACGGCACTGTCTTAAGCACTTTTCGCAGTGTCTTGGTATATGAGGAAGCCAGTGCCAAACTTCGAACAAGAATGGCTGAAAAGAGTTGCCAATAACCTCGTCTCCAGGCATAAAATTCGTAGGATTGTCAAATTCATAAGCGAAAACAGATCTTTTCCGGCTTCCCTAGCCTTCAACTTTCCAGCGAGCTGAACCAACAAGCTCCAAATTCAGAATGGCGCTAGAGTTTGCCCGACTGGGGGGGGGGCTGATTTGCCCGATAGGGGGCAC
The DNA here is from genome assembly GCA_013235015.1 of Araneus ventricosus. Classification (NCBI taxonomy): domain Eukaryota; kingdom Metazoa; phylum Arthropoda; class Arachnida; order Araneae; family Araneidae; genus Araneus; species Araneus ventricosus. The sequence continues at coordinate 2,200,434 of BGPR01000044.1, read as the reverse complement.
GATCTCCCCGACAGGGGGGACGAGTGTAATGAAATTGGTCTCAAATTTTCGCCAGATTATTATTTATCAGCTACAGTTGAATACCCCGTACAAAAATTTTCCGCGAAGGGGGGCACAGCATCCCCGACCCCCCTCTGGCGCCACCCCTGTCCAAATTACCGGACATTCCCCTCCCCCCTTTCTAAAAAGAAAGGTAAAACAACATCTAAAGAAAAGACTATTACGAAATAATAGTGTAAAAGTGAAATTCCTGTGCTGTTCATAGTGTAAATATTTCTTTCTTTTTGTTTTCTTTTTTTCTCAAATAAAATTCCCGTGTCTTGCCCATGAAACCGTTCAGCGTCCGGTCTGGTCACGCGGGTAAGAGGCGGCTTTCTGTTCTGTCTTAAGCACTAAAATGAATCCTTAAACTCGCATGTGTATATTTATGCATCTCATTACTATTCCAAGTGCAAAGGGTTGTTACTTAAGTCGACACCCCTTTCTCCAATCTTTCTAAATCAACAAGAGGATGATTCTCCTAGACGGATTTAACCCCTTAATTGGTTTATTTTCTCAACTATCCAATTAGATTACACCTTCTCTTTTGGGAATGCGTTGCCATTTTAATGCAATTGAGAACCTAATGGGGAGGTGAAATGTTTGATTCCACGTAATTCTTGTATCGAATTAAAACAACTGTGAATGACTTTTCTTCTAGTTTATAATTTTAAAACTGATATAACTCGATGCACATACGGCGTGCGGGCAAACCATTTAAGGGGTTAACATGCACCAGGCCTACTTAGGCAATGGATTTTTGGTAGAATCTGGTCCCACGTGGTCTTTTAAGAATTAAAATATTTTTCTTAAAATTGTATCGGCGGCTATGTGGTATTTTCTGTCATCTACAGAAAATAGTTTCCGTTTGTCACGATAACAAATTGAATTCGCAAATGGACTCCTAAGCTAAATTTTCAATTGCTCTAAAATTGATCTAATTTGCTTCCTGAATGCGAGTATCTAAACAACCCGAGTTTCACTTTCTCCCATTTTCAGAAGAGAAATCCCGATTTCACATAAAAGGTTCCACTCAAACAGCTCAATTCAAATGCGATATCAAACGCCATAATACACACGTTAGAGAACAAGCTCTAATGCACCCGGAAATAGTTGCGAACCTTATCAAATTACATGAAGCATTAAATATGTCAAATAATCTTTACCGAAATAGATTATGCCTGTAAATCACGTAGCATAAACATTCGGGAATGAATGTTTCTCCTTCAAATTTATAAGGAGATTAAAACATTTAAGGAGAACGAATGCTCAGCTTGGCGCGTTCACACGACCAGCCAAACAGATGTTTGAATTAAACAACAGAAAGTATTCGGCCACATACAATGGCTGAAAGGCAATGTGCAGGAATAATTCGAAATAAAGTGAGAATGAGTGAAACTTGCAAGTTAATTAAAATCTGCTTGCGTAGAATATCTTGGAACGTAATTGAAAGATGAGAGGATAAGGGATAAATTAGATTTCACAGCGAATGGCGTTTGAACTTGACAAATGTTTAGCTACAAGAAAGTTTTTTAACTCAAGAGATTTGCGTTCATGGCAGGAACTGAAGTATGCGCATTTCATTATACATAAGTAAACTTATTCCATATTACTTAATTCCATAGACCGATTATTATTGACATTTGTTTAAAAACAGGGAACCACGGTGGCCGAGTGGTAAGGTCTCTGTTGCGGACGAGATGGCTCCGGATCCAAAAACCATTTAAATAAAGATCTTTTCCCATGTGTAATTTGAGGCCGCTATGGCCTAGCGGTAAGGTGTCAGCCTCGAAGTCGGAGGTTTCAGGTTTGAAACCCGATTCCACTGAAGGTTTTTCGTGTATTGGGCCTGTTTCACATTAAATAATATGTAGGGGATCAAACGCCCTCCCGCTGGTATGGTGCGGAGGCTTGGAGAGCGGTGCCAGTCAAGGTGTTGTCCCCGTTACCTGCCCGCCATTCAAAATTACGAGGTCCGTCCCAAATATTATGTTATCCGTTAAGCAGAGAAATAACTCATTACGCTAGCAGCGTATCAACAACTGTAGTTGCTTAAATGAAAAATAACTTTAAAAAAAATGTGGCTTTAAAACAATTCTGGATTCACATAAAAATAACCAACCATTTTCTATGCAAGGCGTTTATTAGTAGAACAAAGAAGTGAGACTGAAACAAAAACTCTCCTTCAACCAACAGTTATAAAAGGTTACAGTTAAGATAACGTGCACAAATGCTTAATACATAAATTAATACAAAAACGCTCCGTGGATATGACACCAAAATAGCCATCGTGTTGCTTCAAAACGGGACGTTTATATAACAAAACTAAAATAAACTTCTCTGAATTCTGATTTGTCCATTTTAAAAGCATTTATTTAATAAGGGCAATTTCCCTAAATTTGTAAATATTTATATAATCCCTTACTCATTTTGCGAAAAATTACAAGTTGTATTTATGTTAAAATTACCCTTATTCATAAAATATTCGCTTGCTGACGAGTATCATAAATTGTTTCCTTGTAATAAGCAAAATATGGAGTAAAATTCAGCAATATGTGTATGATACATTTTGTAAAAAATTATTTATTGTTATCTTTATATATTGCTTTTTAAAAATGTTATATCTGCGAAGAATAAAAGCTCTATTCTATGTATGTTTAACAAACAGCCATAATGATGTTCTGTTTTAAACTATAGAATATGAAATAAATGACAAAAGATATCAAAACTTATTGTAGAATAAAATGCTTAGCCAGTTTTCTTGATATTTCTTAACTATATTCATTGCAGTAACCATTCAGCGCAACATTTTTAAAATAAAGAGATTTTTCTGTTTATCAATTTTATAGAAAATGTAGTAAAACAAGCATTACTAAAGGAGGATTGACGTTTTGAAATTAATGGTTGGCTTTATTTCTTTTTATTTTAAAATCAATCTTGAAAATTGTAATTTCCCTAACGCTCAAAATATATTTTCCAACGAATTGTTGTTTCTTAAATTCTTGTCTCAGAACATACGTAAATATAAATAAACATTTAATTAATCCTGATCATGTTATAAGATCTTGGAAGCAATGAGGCAAGTGATGTTTTGTGGGAATATTGCAGGTGTAGTAAATATATTTAAAACCAAAGTAAATAATAAAAAATATTTTAAATCTAAGATTTTCAAATCTTCGTTACTTTTTCTTTTCATGGTTAAATTTTCTGAATAGCGAGAGAATTCGAAAGCTTGAATATTTTCCTTTGAAGAAATCTTTTTATATGTGAAACTTTTATGAGCGAGATTACAGAGATACTGATGTTAGATTTCGATGACAGTTTATAATATGTTAAAAATTTTTGTTTGAAAACTAAGCATCATAATTCCTGCAAATTATTGACTTCATTTTTAAATAAAACACTTCTTCATACTTTGTTGCAACTGAAAATTGTAGCAAGTTTTCAAATTTCAGTTTGTTTTTTTATTTTATTCAACTTTTATAAAACTCAAGCATTTCTCTCGCCAAAAACAGCAAAATTTATTCCTTAATGCAAAATGTTTTCAAATTCCAGTAGAAATTTCTACTCTGATATATTTTAAAAATTTAATATATATTCTCCTCTAAAGAAACATTAAAATTCGATCCTTGGTTCAAAAGAAAGAATTTTGTGCTCGTAGCGGAAATTTTTCCATACCTTAGTTGTTGCCAATAGAGAGAGATAAAAATATGGTTTTATGATGTAACGTTCTGTTCGGCATCATATTGCTTTTATTTTATTTCTTTCATTATCAATGTGTTTTGCGTTTGCATACTTTATTCTATTATTATTTTTTATATTCTACTATTTTATTTTATTTAAATTTGATATTGATGTTTATTGTGTATTTCTGCTTCTCCGCATGCTTTATTTTAGCGTCTCCGCTAGGCGGTGCTACTAGTTTGCTTACAGTTTTGTTACTATTGTTTGATTCTGCTCGGAAATCCGCACTGACCGGATGCAACTTTTTTTTTCTCCTACCAAGAGAGACACATTTTGGCTTCGAGGCGCACTTGTTTTTTACTGCAACATGCAGTTTATGCCAATTCTCACTCGTTAATCAGTGGTGATTTATGAAACTGTACATAGGGGAACTGCTGGTAGCATGGGCCAATTAAGGAAAATTTAATATAAGATTTATATTTTTAATTGGAATGAGCTATAACTGTTCAAAACCTTTCTTTGAACACTTTCCTTCATGTTGATTATACAGTCAAACCCCGTTATAACGAACTCTCAACGGATCGATTTGGAAGTTCGCTATAACCAAGGGTTCACTATATCCGATTTTTCAAATATTGTTGCACAAGATTTCCTATAATCCTTAAATGCATTTCTGTGCTGAACAAATTAATTACACTAAATTGCAATTATTAATGGTCTAATAAATTAAAATAAATATTTGTTCTTAAAAAATTAAGCAGTGAAATTAATTGTATGACAATAAGAAGTGATTTTTCGTTAAATAATTGAAACTTTCTGAACTTGAAAAGTGGAAATTTTGCTTCACTAATATCCGAATTCCTTGGTTTTGAAGATCGTTTCTAACATTTGAAAGTACATTAGTAGCATAGTTGTTCGGATGGGACCATTTGAAAAATTCGTTCTAATCGAGGGATCGTTATATCCCGGGTTCGCTATATCGGGGTTTGACTGTATTAAACAAATTCTTCTAAGCTATACAAATTACAAATGATTATTAATTTTTGAGTCTATTATTTACAAAAATTTAAATTTGTCGGGTAGTATGGGCCACACTAAAAAACACAAGGTTTAAAATAAAAACAAATATATATCTATATAGCCTAAAAATGAATATATTTTGATTCTGTATCCAAATTACAGTAATAGAAAGAAATTATCTTGCATTTCTATCGTTACCTTATATTAGTTTTTTTATCGTATTTAGTTATTTAATTAATTTTTTCTTCTTTGCAATGTACTTCTAAGCGCACCGTGACGGCCGGATGCAGCCCTTTCAGACACTTTAGTTTCTAAAACAGTTGCAATTGAAATTAGTTTAGTTATATTAACGTCCTGTTTTGAAGCAACACAAGAGCTATTTCGGGACGCACCTTGCAATTTTGAAACGCGGTCAGATGACGAGGACGACGCCTGAGCTGGGAAGCCCCTCCCCTCTCCAAACTTCCGCGCTACACCAGCAGGAGGGCGTTGGATCACTGTGTTTGATTTAAAGTACAACAGGCCCCATACATGGCGGAGATTTGGTGGAGTCGGGTTTCGAGCCTGGAGTCCTCCCACCTCAAAGTCGTTACCACACCACTAGGCCACCACTCTTCCTCTTGCAATTGCAAATGGCATCCGCAAATCATTCTCCTCGACCATACGCTTCAGGCTTCTTCTTGAACTCAGGCATTTACTCACATCGCCCATACTGCCCGACCGACATTAAGGTATCCGAACACGTTCGAAAGTCGATTTTCGACGAAAATTCCATTTTTTTAATTTTTGATGTTTTCGATAGTTCATTCATTTACCTTTCTAAAACATATTTACTTTTGTCGGTGCGTTAATTAGAAGATGAGATATTGTTTTATAACAAACCGAAAACCGGAAGTGGGCGTTTAATTAGCCGAAAGTCGTCATTTAAAGGGACAGAAACCTGTCAAAAATTCTTTTAAACTCCTTTTTTGCAAGTTAATATGATGTCAGTATATTTTTAGGAATTTTTTTCAAAGTTTAGATACATAATTTGAGCGCGTGGAAAAACTAAAATTTGATTTTTCTCAAAACTAGATTTTATGCATATTTTTCAAACTTCAAACATGATAACTCAAGATATTATCATTCGATTGTTCTGAAATTATGTGAACACTTTCTTCAAATGTTTCTCTAGTGAATGTACTAGAATAATGTATATTGTAACAATATTTTTTAAATTATGGTCTTTTATTTGAAAAATGACATAGAAAATTTGCTGAAAATCTTATAATGATTGTTCGATTAGCTCTAAAATTTTTATTTATCCAAAGAATGTTAAGATTCTAGTACAAGCACTAGTCCATAGTATGTACTTTATTTTAGTATTAGTTTTATTTGAATTAATACAAAAGTTTGACCTGTAGAATGTTTGAAGTTTTGGGAAATTTCCTCTAAAAAGCAGCAGAAATTCAAGAATTTTGTAAATTTATAATAATTTATACTAAAAAATCATACGCTAATATTAATCTTTATTAAATTCGAATCTAAAAAACATATTTTGGTGTTTCTATTTCACAATTTAAGAAAAAAGTGCTCCGAACGTGTTCGGATTTAAAAAGAAAAGATGGTGTCGGCTAAAGTCGGTTAAAGGCAGAAAGCTGGAAGTTTCACGCGATAATCTAAATAAAGTAGGTTAAATAATAACATTAGTTTCATAATCTTATTCTTACCCGTAAAAGTGCAAGGAATCATCAAAAATTATACGAAGGAACCACTTATAAAGTTACAAAACAAAGAAAAATTTCATGAGAAACGAAATAGAGCAGTTATATCAACCAGTATCTGCACTTGGCAGACTGATGCTATGGCTGCACTGTAGGCAAAATAATAAACCGCAGTTCCCCTAATTGAATATAAAAAGTTCTATATTCGCACCATTATATACAAACACAGTTTCTTAATTCTTTACCTAAAAACTGCACCAAAGGCTAAATCATCTTCAATTAACGCCAGTTCCAAAATTTTATTTGCAATTCGTAATTTACCAGCAACTACGCACTGCAATCTCATCATCAACACGTTTGAAATTGAAAAAATGATTGAGATACTTTGAGATTTGAAAACATTATAAGCAATTTTCATCGATTATTAAGATATTTATTACCATAAGTAGTAGGAACATTAATTGAATAGTGAATATAAAGATTGAGATTGTATAAATCATCGTAAAATCCATAATAACAGTTAGACTTTAAAAACTAAATAAAACTTACACTGCGTCGTAATTCCTATGTGCATTGCTACCATTTTTTTACTTTTTTCAATTAATTTTTGATTAATTTAGTAACTGACTTATAGTATTTTTTGTATTACAAAAGATGTATTTTTAATAAAGAAATTTTGATTAAACAATTATTTTTAAAATTCTGTTCAAAATCGTACTTTTTTTATTATTTTTCTATATTCCCAGCAATCATTTCAGTAGATTTACAAATTTGTTGAAAAAAATAAGTTTAGTTTTGGTTATCATGGAAATAATCGGAGTAGAAATTAAAATAAAAAACTAAAATAGCAAAACAATGGATATTGTTTTTTGATAGAATTTGTTACACATACACGTGCAAAGCTTTAATAGAACGAGAATTTTTAGAAAATTTTAAGTAAATAGATGTAATACAATGACGAAAAAAAATGAGTGATATGTGAAGAAAATAAAAACTGAACAGAATTTCTAATAAACCAGATGACTTTAAAATATATTTAATTCCATCTCCCTTCAAAGCAGTTTTAATCGCAAAGCTTTTTTTATTTCCAAAGAATACACATTTTTATAATATCATGCCATTCAGCGAATACATATCACCGTATTTTTTTTCTGCAACGACGAGACATTTATTTAAAAATCTTCATTTATGAAATTCCTCTCATTGTGTGTGTTTATCGGTTTTTTTCTGTTCAAACCTTTTAACAAAGGATTATGGAATTCCACGTGTTATTTATCTGTTTCTACTTTCGAATGATATTTTACTCTGTTTTATATTACTACACTCATTTTTCATTTTTCAATATTTATCTCGTTTTCATTTACCTGCTAAATCGTGAAACTCATCCGCCCATAATTACTCATTATTTTCATAAGCAGTAAAGCACCGTTTATACGTTTCTCATTTATACGTCGTTTACATTTATACGAAGTTTTCATCACAGTCCTCATTCATTCATATTCATCGTAATGATAAATTACTTCATTTATACGACGCAAAGCTTCGGTTATAAGTTTTCTCCCATTCTAAAATGTGCAAATTTCCTCTTTTCTAGTATATGAAATGTGATAATGATATCATGATGATATATCGAAATGATTCGCAATCGATGAATTAATAGAAGAAAAATTGCCTGGTGCTAATTTAGGCGATGATGCAGAAGTTTTTCACCTTTCTTTAAAGATACAATGCACTCCATTGAAAAACTTCGAACTTATTTCTTTTGTCAAAAGGATAGTGAAAAAACAGTCGATGAATTCGATTAATCACGATGTACTTAATGCTTACGAACAATCAGCAAGTCAGACGATGGTTAAAGTATTTTTTTTTTTAAATTAACGCTTACCTGCATGCACATAAATCATATAAAGATATGTGTAATTAGTGATCAAGATATGCAATAAATGTATGATTTTTCTCACTTTTAAGATAAATGTTTAATTTTAAATATTGTTTCCAATACTATGCAGTAATATACTAGTACTAACATCAAAAGCTTTAAAATTAATACTTTTAAATGAATTTTCATCCATTCAATTTGTAATAATCAAGGTTGTTTAGTTAAATTTGGATTATACTTCTTTGCATTTATACGTCGTTTTATGTCAGTCCCTGAAACTACTCGAGAAGGTTCGTTAAACTAATCTTTCGCAGAACGTCAAAAACCTCACTCGAAATAATGGAGACCTCTTCTGTGTGAATGGATAATTCTAACACAAACATCACTTCAGTATCTAGTTCATGGTTCCGAAATTAGCTACGCATCCCACCCCAGGCACCAAACCGAACCATATCAAGGCACCGAGTCGAAGTTCACCCCTCACGCCTCTAGCAAACCCAGACACCACCCCTCCCCCGAACCGGGATGACCCCCCACGGATTGCCGCAATTTAGAACTCTAGCACCTGTCACCACACGGGGAGGCTCTTAATGAGTTCCATTTTGTTTCAGAGGCATGTCAGTGGGTGATGTTTGAGTGACAAGCACCACCCTTCCCGGAGGAACTCCAACCCATCGTTCATTGTTTTCCGGGTCCGGTGGTTGGCCGACAACTCGGCTGTCTGATTTGAGCAGCCGGAACAGAGTGGACCACAGATGGTCAGATAGGATCAATAGTTAGATTTGTAGTATTTTGGATTGAATTGGATTGGTGGATTTTAGCCGTCAAAAGGAGGTGAGGTGTTTTTGGTGTGGCCGGAGGTCGTGGCATTCGTTTGGATAAGGCATCCACCCTACAATTTAGACGTCAATTTCTTGTCAGTGGATTGCAGAACCCAAATGCAATCTAGGAAAGTGTTTTTTCGTTCTGGTATTAGTGAACAACCCTTCCCGATTGGATTCATACAGCCTGTGCCTAAAATATATATGCAGATCAAAAATGGCATTCCAAACTAAAGTACGATTCATTGCATTCTAGAAATGATTCAGTCTACTTTTACTGATTGATTTATTTGAATTATTAGTGAAAAACTTGAGGCAATATTTAAAAATCGTATACAAATTTAAAAAATTGGAAAAATTGCCAGTCCATAAGTATAGACATCGTTGTATTTTAAATTTAAAATATATATATATATTTTTAATTACTATCTTCTATTCGAAATCACTTTTTCACTAACGATTATTGCTTAACAGTTCTTCTAAATAGGTATTTTTATATTTTTGAGTCTTTTATAGTAGTATAATTGTTTAGCTTGTTCTGGATTTACTACTGGATATTTTTATAATTTCATGGAAACGTCGAGTGCTAAAGAGATTTAAAAAAAGACAAGGTTTTATAAATTTTAGAATTTCAAAAGCCAAAAAGAAATATTCTGAAGACATTCTAAAGGATTCAAAGTGATCTGTGTGGAGTAATCATTGTTTTCCGAATCTAGTGGTTGGACAACAGCTCTGCTCTCCGATTTGAACAACCAGAACAAAATGGACCACAAATGGTCAGATAGGATCAATAGTCGGATTTAGAGTATTTTGGATTGAATTGGAGTGGTGGATATTGACCATCAGAAGGAGATGAGGCTCGGACCTATGATCAGATAATCCCCGAGGTACTCGCGTCGTAAGGGATTTGTGGTTAGTCTGAATTGGACCAGATGCGCCATGCCCACGACGCGTAACTAGGCAAACTTTCTTCGCGCCGTCTGGTCAATGAACCGCTTTTCTGTAAACCTCTCGGCACTCTACAGGTCAGCAGCAGTTTACGAGAGTTTCCCTTCTCCCTGTTTCTCACCAAGCGCGCGCCTGGGGCCCCCGGGAAGAAAAGGGCCCCGACGGTATCATTTCAATTTTGAATAATATTTAATAGTAAGCATTTCATCGAATTTTATGAGCTCACTGAACTCCAAAAAGGAAACAAAATTTCATAAAAAAATTCGAAATATTTTTGGGTACAGAAGTTTAGTGTTATATTTATAGCTTTATTAATTACAACGCAGGTCTTTTCGTTTGATTTGAAAATAATGTTTTCGAAATGTGAAAAAAATTTGCTTCTTTAAATTCATATTCAACAGAAAAAGTAAATGTGTTAGTCAGTGTTCTATTCTCATTTGTTATATTTGCAAAGATTGTGACTACCAATTTATCTCCTTATATTTAATGCAATAAAAATAGAATATGGCGTAAAAGAAATGAAATTTTTGTTATAACAATGCATCTGAAGCGTTGCTATTAAAGCAAGCCCTATTTAATATCCTACACAATTTTCATGTAAAAATAAGAAGAAATTAATAGTCTATTTAAATTTTATAATTCCAACAACTGACCGTTTTTTGATGACAATATATTTTTAAATATTTATTATCTTAAAAAATATGTTCTTAAAATGAATTTCTGTATTTCTCGATTTCTTGCGTTTTCATTTTTTAAACTAAAATAAAAATGTTAATTATCTGTCTTGAAAAGAGAGTCAAGAATTATTGTTAAGTTCAATTCCCTTAATTTCTGCAATGGCTTATTTAATATTATTACGCCTCTCTCTATATATGAAACATGAAGAACTAAAGAACATTTGAACTTGACATTTAGTTTATAAGAAGTTATAATCGCTTTCTTTCGATGCAATGAGTATAAAATTTTTATAAATTTAAACTTTGTCGCTTTACAAGTTATTTAATAAACATGTAGCATTTCATCAAACTCAAAAAATAATTTACCGTTTAGAATTAATATATAATTTTAATTCGAATCAATTCTTAAAGCATCATGTTGATGTTTTATGTGCTTGTATTTGCCCATTTGCTAGTTTTTATTAAAATCAGGTTCATGTTCTATTATAATTTATCTACGAGATTTTTTAAGTTTGGCGATTTTCTTAGTGTATGAGAAAGGTATTTTAAACTTATAATGGATTATTTTGAAAAAGCTATCTGGTTCTTTAACGTATAGTAAAATAATCTGAAAAAGTCTCAGAATGAGTTTGATTTCTTATTAATCTTCAATTTAAAAATATGCTGATAAAAAGACGTTTAGACGTTAACTTCTTGTCAGTGGATTGCAGAATCCAAGTGCAATCTAGAATGTTTTTTTCCGTCTTGGAATTAGTATACAATCTTTTGTGATTGGATTCATAGATCCAAATAAAAAGGAAACTTATTCTGAGCAAGATGTCTTAACTCTATTTTAATTGAAAATATTGTAACAAAAATCGTTCTGTGGGTGTATTTTGTAAACAGTCCAACGCGCAGGATAATGAAGAATGAAGGTTTATTCACAAATATGCAGGAAAATACTTAGCATAGGTAACTTTAAACAATAGATCTTGCACAGATTAGCAACGTAAACAGACAGCAATTCACAGGTAATAACAGTTCAGCACTTTGTGATTTAGCAACACAGTCAGCAAATCACTAATAACGACAAAAACAGCACTTTCAAAGCGCTCAGCTCAACAGCTTTCTAGCTCGCACTGCAGACGAAACTCCAAAGTCGTTCCAGTCGACCAACACTCTGTGATCCAAGCGCGGTCTTTTTATACTCTCCCCGATAGGCCGTGATGTCGCATAGCATTTTCAAGAAAAACCTGAATCTCGGCCCCTAATAGAAATATCGAGAAAGTAATGGTCGCCAAAGTCAGGGATCCCGGAATGGCCGCTACCCGTCACTCCATGCTTACCACTGCAAAACTCCCTCCCCAACTATATGACTAGAGAGTCAAGAAAGCGGTATTACATCTTTGTAACAATATGTAAGGAATTCTGCTTTATCTTAGTTCATAAACGAATATTCAACGAAAAAGTGCATTCTTCTTTTCAATTAATCTTTTCAATGGAAATATTACCTGACATCGCCCTAACAAACAAAAAAAATTCTATGCGCGACGTTCGAGCATGAACTCAAATTTTCATAATATAAAGATTTAAAACTTTTCATTAATTTGAAACTTCAACTTCGTAAAAGAACAACTGGACCGCGGTGGCCTAATGGTAAGTGTCAGCCTCGTAGCCGGAGGATTCCAGTTTCGAAACCCAATTCCATTATAGATCCTTCGTGTATTGGGTATGTTGCATGTCAAACGTTCTCCCGCTTGTGGTGCGGAACTTTGGAGAGGGGGTGCCAGCTCAGGTATCCTCGTCGTCTGACCTCAGTTCAAAATTACGAGGTCCATCCCAAAATAGCCCTTGTGTTGCTTCAAAACGGGACTTTAATATAACTACACTAAACTCTAATAAGAACTAATTATTATCTAGTGGGCTTTCAATAATTAAAGATTTTGAAAATGAACACTAAGGACTCTTGAGAAACTTAATACATAGGTGCGAGCATTTTATAGATTCTGAATCTAAACCGACTGTGTATGACATAAATTTGCTTGCCATCATCAAAAAGTGATCTCCTCTTGGTCAAGCTGTTAGATACCGGAAGATATAGGACCCTATAAAGATGAAGGTGAAGGAGTGCATCAGTTTTGATAACCTTTCGTGAACACTTTTGGACCTTCAAACCCTTCATGATAGATTGAGAGGGCATTCGAGTCATGCAATCAACCGTTCACCCGAAATACTTGCTGCTTGCTGCTCAGCAAAACGCCCTTTTCTCTTCATTCTCGTTTTTCATAAGCTTAAGGGAAATACCTCAAGTTTACTTCGATATTTGCAAGAGACGTGGCTTTTATAGCCGAAAGCGGTCGTTCCCCGTCATAAAGATGGGCCATTTTTTGGTCTCTGCCCATTTTATCTTGTGGATTTGGTAATGGATATACATATAACAGCCATATATTCTACACGTCCCATTGCTGGTTCTTGCACAGCATATCATAGAAAACGATCGTGGAAATCGGACTATTAAAATCGGTGTCTCAGAAGGACTTCCTGACGATGAATTGCTGTCGTCTTGACCATCCTGATATATGGGGTGATTATTTTAGACCTTTTAGATGATTTATGGATTGAGAGGGTATTCAAAGAACGGGAGTCCATTTTCCTTTAGGAGACAGAAAAATTCCTAGATTTCCTTTGTCACATGGAATATTTAGTTTTCCTCAGGAAAATACATAATAAAACGAGAAGTTGATGTTCTTTAACTTAGCAGTTAAATGCATCGGATAATAATTTATTAGATGTATTGGACTGAAGATACAGCTAATTATTTACCCTCGTATGAGTAGTTACATCTGTTCATAAATTTGTTATTTAATGCATTTCATTTTTATTTTCGGATTACATGTAATATATAAACCAAGCATGTTTCCTTACTGGTGATACAAATGTCTGAGAGATAATGAGAAAAAAAGCCTCGCCTATCGCCTCTAAGCCTAAATAAAATTTTTTTTTAAAAAAAATTAAAAAAAAAATTAAACTGAATTTCCATGCCCCAAGCGTATATAGTGTATTGATTCCGATATAAAGCTTCAGCTAATCCAGTGGAAGAAGGACAGATAAGTCCAACAATCGTATCACAGAAATAGAACATAATCAAATGTTTTTCGCATTCATTAAATAAGTTGGTAATATTCGAAAGATATTAGTGCATGATCACGAACCAAACTACTTTAAATTTTTAAGTCGTACTGATAATGATTGCAAATGCTTGATATAAGCCAGTAATGTTAACTTACATAGCTACCAACACAAGTTGAATCGTCTCGCTTCGGACAGCATAAAAGTCGAGTCTCAGTTATACCATACTGTTACGAAAATCGTCCTATGGGTGTGCGGTAAATCCCGTACAACAAGCAGGATAACGGTGAAAGACGCTTTATTTAACGAATATTCCAGAAATTCTAAGTACAGGTATCACGAAAACTGGTGCACAAATTAGGGACACAAGCAGACAGCAAATCACTAGTAATAACAGTAATAGCATGAACAATAGCGCTCATCGTCTAACAGCTGACCAACTCGAAATGCGAAAAAGACTCCTAAGAGATTATTGATTTCTTGATCGCCCGATATTTAAACTTTTTCCGACAGGTTGCGACGTCACATAGATTTTTCTAGAAGATTCTCCATAACCCGTTTCCTAGTAAAAATAGAGCGAAAATTCTAGTATTTTCGAAGACCTTCATTCTTTCACCAAAGTCGCCTATATTGTAGTCTGAATGGTCGCCAAGGTCAGGACTGTCTCTCCAACCATAAATGAATTGATGAATGGTGAATTGATTACTGTAAAAAGCAGCTTTTTGATGGGGATTTTCGCCATACCTGAGTTCTTGTGCTTTACACTAACATTGCTGGAAAATGACGTTATGGGTTCGTAAGAATACAGTTTGGTGCGCGTCGCTGTTATGGCATTGCATATAAGCAGCACCTCCCTTCATTGCAAAATTAGTTTAATTGATTCAAATAGTATATAAATAGAGATTAAATTTGGCCGCAAATTTTTACATAAAAATTGAAAAATCGTCGGATATTGGAGAGCTAAATTGATAATGCAACAATCTGAAATAACAATTAAGAATTATACAAGTGTGATATTTACATATTTTTAATCCATAAGTCATTCCAAATACAAAACCATGAGGAAATTCCAAATTTTTCTAATTAAATAATAGAATCAAAACCTGAATTTATTAATGAATGGAATACTAAGAAGAGACAGATAATTCTAAGAAAGAATTCCAGCACTTTGAAGCATCAGTATAATACCGCAGAGCAAACAAAAACTAAAAAAAAAAAAATATTTTCAGTCCAAAGATAATTAAAACAATCCATATTCTTCAAATCAAAATTTTATTATAATTAAAATTTTCAGGAGTGAATTAAAATAGTAAGGAACTGAAATATTTTTCCTTCTTGGCTCTAAGAAAGTTAAAAGTATAATCTGCATGCTTCAAATCAAAATTTAAACCTTAAATGCCCAATCTTGGCTTAAAGCAACTTACCCAATTTTGTCTTCTAAAAATTTTATTAAATCAACTTACAACATATATAATGGCAGCCTGAATGCTGATAAAGAACAAAATATTTTTCTACTTGAGGCTGCATCTTTTTTGCTTTGTTTATACCCTTGAGAATATCATATTTTATTCTGCAATGTTGAAGGAATTCATCATCCGCATTATTAATTACTAAAATCCATCTGTGTTTAATAATATAGAATTTTATCAAGGAATTTTTTTTTGCAATTAAAACCCAGTGTTGTTAGTTTGTAAGAGACTATTTTTCAGTAATAAACCATACTTAAAACAAAATAGGATTTTTTAAAAAAATATTTTCCCCATGTTTTATTCAAGAAATGAAAGACAAAAAATTTTTTTAAATCAATTTCCAAAAAATCGGGCTTTTAACAGTTAAGTAAGTCTACCTATACCAATTTGAAGCATTCATAATGCTCTCACCACTATTCTAAAAGAATGCTGGAAGGAAATAAAAAATGCAACGAAGTTATTTAGATGCTTAAAATACGCAAAAATACAATTAGATTTTTCAGACTCTTAATGAGAGGAAAAATCATTGCATTATTTATTTATCCAAAATAAGACATTGCATTCATTTTATTCGATCACAATTCATGTATTGAAAAAGTAATTTAAAAATACTCTTCTACATTAAAGTATTCTCTAACAGAAGAAGGAAATACATTTAGAGAAAATCGCCAAGGATTCGATAGCAGGTAAACAACGTTGAATTCACAACTCATTAATTGATTTTATGGTTGAAATCCGTTTCTTCCCCTAAATATAATGAACCAATATTTTTTTTACCTCGGATAGAGAAAGAGAATCTTAATTAAAATAATCTACATTCTTCAATTCAAAATTTAAGTTTAATTAAAATTTTGAGGAATAAGAATTAAAGTAGTGAGGAACTCAAATTATTTTCTTGGTTCTAACAAAGTTAAAAGTGAAATAATGCTTAATCCACATGCTTCAAATCAAAATTTAAGTTAATCAACCTATACCATTTTGAAACGTTTATAAGGCTCTCGCCACCATTTTAGAATATGTTGGAAATAAAGTATCCTTCGAAGTTATTTAAATGCTTGAAATACACAAAAACACAATTAACTTTTTCAGAATCTTAATGGGAGAAAAACTCATCGTATTATTTTTCCAAAATAAGACATTGCATTTGTTTTATTCGAGCAAGATTTATATATTGAAAAAATAATAATAATAATACTCATCTTCATTAAGGTATTCTCTAACAAATAAGAAAAAAGGATTCATTAATGAAAATACATTTACAGAAAATCGCCAAGCATTCGATAGAAACACCGTTAAATTCACAATTCATTAATTGAATTTCAGATCGAAATCCGTTTTTCTCTTCTAAATATAATGAACGAATATATTTTTACAACAGCTAGAAAGAGAATAATCTTAATTAAATAACCCAAACTCTTCAAATGGAAATTTAAGTTTAATTAATTAAAATTTTGAGAAATGAATTAAAATAGAGGCCAACTCAAATTATTTCTTGGGTCTCAGAAAGTTAAGAGTGAAATAAGGCTTCAAATCAAAATTTAAATTAGTCAACCTATATCATTTTGAAGCGTTTATAATGCTCTCAACGCCAATCTAAAAAAAATTCGGAAGGAAATAAAAAATTCTTCCGAATTATTCAGATTCTTAAAATATACAAAAACACAATTAGATTTTTCAGGCTCTTAATGGGAGTAAAACTCATTGTATTATTTATTTACCCCAAATAAGACATTGCATTTGTTTTATTCGATCACAATTCATAAATTGTAAAAAAGTAATTTAAAAATACTCTTCTACATTAAATAATTTTCTAACAAAAAAAGAAAAAAAAAAGATTCTTTAGGGAAATACATTTATAGAAAAACGCCAAGCATTCGATAGCAGGTAAACACCGTTAAATTCACAATTCATTAATTGAATTTAAGATTGAAATCCGTTTTTTTTCCTAAATATAATGAACGAATACGTTTTTTTACAACGAATAGAAAGAGAATAATCTTTATCGGATTACTTATTTAAAAAAAGTATCCTAAGCAAAGAAAAACGGAAAAGAATGAAAAATATCCATTGTGCCCATTATTAAGTAAGAAACAGTTTACTCTTCATTTCATTTCAAATTGCTGGCACAGTTATTAGTTTATTGTTCAATTAAGTGTCAAAAATAATGAAGTGTACTTACTCCCTTCTTTATTGAAACGCTTTAATCGAAGCGCACGGGCATAAAAAGACTTGTGTTATTTATTTAGCCAAACAATGGCACAGACACAATTACTGTGTTTTTCAATCGGCAGCCATTTTTTTCCCTCTCATTCTTTCATCTTGCCGTCATTATTCCCATGAAGTGGTGGAATAATGGGGAATAATGATACATCCCGGGTGCTATTATATGTAGTGGTTGCAGCTATAAATAAAGACGAGTGTGATCCATAGTTGTCAATTTTGAATGGATATTCCTTTTTT
>BGPR01000044.1:2123986-2182616 GCA_013235015.1 Araneus ventricosus | reverse complement strand
GCTATAAATAAAGACGAGTGTGATCCATAGTTGTCAATTTTGAATGGATATTCCTTTTTTGGTTATTATGAGATTGATTGATCGGCCAGCGATTTTGACAAGGTTCGTATGCTTGTTAAGTGCATGGGGAACAATTGAACAGGAATTTCATTCATCAATTTTGAATGGATATTCCTTTTTTGGTTATTAGGAGATTGATTCATTGGCAAGCGATTTTGACAATGCTTGTATACTTGTTAAGTGCGTGCAACAATTGAACAGAATTGTTGTTGGTATTAAATGCATGAGGAATTTGTATTTTCAGATAATGGCTCTTTTCTAGTGATACTTGTATTTCAGGAATGTGAGAGGGCGGAAAATTTATAAGAATGACTGGCCTCGGTGACCTTGTGGTAAGGTTTTGGCATCGGAGCCGGCTGGTTCCAGGTTCAAAACCCGATACCACTGAAGATCCATCATGTATTCGGCCTGTTGCACGTGAAGTCATACGTAGGAGTTCAACGTCCTCCCGCTGGTGTTGTGAGGAAGTTTGAAGAGGGAATACTAGCTCAGGTGTCGTCTTCGTCATCTGACCGTGGTTCAAAATTACGAGGTCCATCCCAAAATAGAAGGAAGGACTACACAAGGGGTTTGAAAATTTGCGGTTCGCAAGAGTTGAACTTGGTCTTTCCCAACACTTTAATATTTTTCTAGATCCATACATATTTTTGCGAATTAGAAAATTTTAAAAGTAGTATACAGAGTGTCCATTCTAATTTTGGCACAATAGATAATTTCTAAACCCTTAGAGGTAGGCATGTACTTCGATTGGAAAAAGCCTTTAAATGACCTAAAGATTTATATTTTATGCTGTTTGAGTCAATAATTGTATAATTGTAAAAATTACGAATTCCAGATTTTTATACATCCCCCCCGGCCTTATTAATCAGATTTAGTAAAATATTTTTGACGCACTAAATAAATATTTCACTCTTCAGCAACTAAAACTAATCGGGTTATGAAACTACGAATATCATTATTTTAGACCATTTTAATGACCATGTGGCGGAAGATTCTCCGATCGGAGGCATGTATTTGCTCGAGATGGACTTTGACTGGCTTAAAATGATCAAATTCAAAGCCTCATAACTCGGCCAGTTTTAGTTGCAGAAAAGTGAAACTTTTTTTGTTTAAAATATATTAAGTAAAGAACACTTTCCTAAATATGATTAATAAGAAAGGGAAACTGTATAAAAGTTTATTTTTAAAAAATTTTTCAGCAGTAAAATTATTGACAGAAACAATATGAAATACATTTCTTAATATAATTTAAATAATTTTCTTCAATTCGAACAATATGTCTATCTCTAACGGTTTAGAAATTAGCTACTGGGACATGATTAGAATAGACATTATGTATATGACTAACCCAAATGAAATTAGGATTGGGGTTCTAGTTGCCTTATTTTACGTGGTAGAATTTTGAGATATTTCAATTCGAACAATATGTCTATCTCTAGCGGTTTAGGAATTAGCTGTTGGGCCACGCTTAGAATAGACATTCTGTATATCACTAACGCAAATGAAACTGGGACTGTGGTTCTAGTTGCCTTATTCCACGTGGTAGAATTGTGAGATTGCTCTAGAGATGGTTATATATGCCCAAGAGATATATGGTACAAAACAATTAGTAGTGATGTAAAGCTGGACATTCATGAGAAGGCTGTTCCAATCCATTTGGAGGACTTCTCCGTAGACCGTTTCCATTTTCATCCCAGCAATTTAGGCTGGTCATTCAAGGGTCAGACTGCGCCAACCTCACAACCATCATCAACGGACAACCCGATTCCCTAGGCTATTGCTCTTCCTCCCCCCTCTTTTAAACCGACTCCCTACCCTGATTTCCCCAGACTAATTCCCACTCCCACTCCTCCTACTCCACGGGGGGTCGCTTTCTGGAGAGAGCATCCTTCCCTCCTTGCGGTATTTATGGCCGAATGCGTAGCCCTTTTCCCCGGGCTACGTCAATTCTCATCGGACTTTTACATTGATGAAGGGTTTGGGTATGCTGTGCTCCAAAAAAGGTGGAACGGCCTAATCGTGAATGTCCCGCTTGAGAAGCGACAAAACATGTAATGCCGTGTATGTATTCCTCTAAACAGACTTAGCGCAGTAATTCGTTGTTTATCCGCAGATCGAGTTAGTAGAACCAACTATTATAGTCGAATGTCTATGGGACTGAGTGTATGACACGTAATGCAGATTCCGATGGTGCAAGGATTTTTACTCTAATAACTGTGACTGACCAGTTCGTGGCAAGTCAGCTATGCTTGCATTACCGTTTTAAAATAATTGCACCATTATAAAATTGCATTGCACTCAACGACTCAATTACTACATCGCCATAAATTGTTTTGTACTGGATATATCCTAATGTGTTTTCATCTTATTAGAGAAATCTAGAAGTTTACAACGTGGAATAATGCCCCATACCGATTACCAAATAAGCAATATACGCAACTGCCTATGGGCCACTCAACTTTGAGGGACCCCGATATTATTATCTATTTTAAACTGTTTTCAGAATTTTCTTTAGATTTACAAAAGCTGTGTACTAGAACTTACTGAAATTAAAATCAAACATCATTTAAATTTCAGAACATCTTGTGACAATTTTCATGTTTTCAAATGTGTTAGTAGGTCAGTGTGTCGCAAGTCAACAGTCCTGACGATCTTTGTATTGAAATATTTAAATTGCGTTAAAAAACGTTTAGTAATTTTTTTCACCATTTTATCTAAAATTATTTTGCAATTTTAATTTTTTATGCTCGAGATTCTAAAACCATTTTTTAAAAAGATGAACCTCAAAAATATGTTTCGTTATTTCAGTATATCGCAGTATTGAGTTTATATAAAGATTAAATTAAAATATCTAGTTTCGAAAGTTGGGATTTTGGCCCCGAACCTTGCATTGCCTATAGGTCTTAAAGGTTTTACTCCTGTCCTGAACATTCCCACTTCCATTGGGATGCGTCATATATTATGTAATATTATTAACTATACCTTTATCAAAATAAGAAAAAAAATCGCAAATTCTTGCTTTTAAAGGTAAAATTTCTGCTTGTACGATTTATAGTTGGTAAATTTAGTTGGCATTAAGAGTTTAATTCTTTGATTTACATTCAATAAATTCATATTCGGCAACGATTTCTGTTGGAAGCAGATGCAAAGATAATGAAACATTAAATGTAAAATTTTCTTCTAATGAATCCTGAAGACTTTTCTTAGAAATTATTGAACCTCCATTTTGTAGGTCTTTTATGGCAAACTGCTTCAGTCGAATATTTAGACAGTATTTTTCTTCCAATTTTCTGTATAGATTTGGTCCACCATAAGTCTCCAATCAAGTACACCAATTATATCTCAGAATTAGCCGTATCAATATTAAATGGGAACAGAATTTATTCCTTTAGACTGCCATTAATACAATTTGTTATCGATAACTGATAACCAACAGATTTACAGCTGAAAAATAAACAAGGCCCTAAACAAACATAAACTGGAATTATTCAATCCATACATGTCGAATTTTGAATGTTTAAGATGCCTTGAGCTAGAGCAAAAATCAGAAAAGTTAAAGATTTATGTATAAGAAAAGATAAAATTGTCAGTAATAAATTTTGAAAGGATCCCTTACAGCCTACAAAAACAAAATTCTGCAAACCTCATTTTTTTATATTATTCATGGAAGTGGGGGAAATATGGGGGCTCGATACTTTTTAGTAGCTTTCTGACCAAAATATCTCAAGGCGGGGGTTGACTGCGGAATGGCAATAAAATTTTAAAAGTTTTCTTCGCTTCAAATAGCAATTTTCTGCAGCAGCGTATTTCTGGAGAGCTACTGGAAAAATAACCTCACCCCACGGAAATTCGTTCCATATTTTGAATATCTTTGGCAAGCGGATATGTGCATCTCAGCCCACTCTTCTGATACCCAAGAAAATATTCGATATCGGAATTTAATTTTTGCTTCGAATATGTGATCGAAAAACAGCCAAATTTCTGATAAGAAATCTCTCTTCTGGCTGTGATCCGCCAAGAAATAGCTCTTGGGAAAATTGGCTTTATTTTTTAGTTTGTGGTTTGCAACAAGAAAATAATTGTTGTTTCGGGAGGTGTATAATAGAGATGTGGAGGAGATATTAGCATTTTTATGAGAAATGGCTTTCTGATTTCCAATTCTCTATCAATTGTTATTTATGCTTATCCTTTGTTACAGGTAACTGAAAAGAAGATTATCCTCGAAAATAGATGTGTTCTTAAAGTATAAAAATTTCGTTTGCTTGAGTTTTAAAAAGTTTTAATGCGTTTCGTTTTTTACCTGGCTTTTCGAGTTCTTGCGACAGACTTGATATGAAACCGAATACTGAATATAAGCAAACATATAATCTTTAGAAAGTATATGCGTGCTGACGCCATTAATGACTGATTTGATATAATGCGCCACATAACATTTTTTAAAACATAACATTTTGTTTTTCATGCTAATCCTTCGTTACAGTCAGTGGCTGTTTTTCGCACAGGTGTTAGAGGCTTTCGCCTGGTGCCTTGAGAATCCAGGGGGCCTCAAAACCCATTTGACGTATACAGCAGTGCTAAGCTGACGACGAATTAGCGATATTAGGTAGGGGATCTCGAAACCTATTCGATGTATATGTCACCGTTAAAGCGTATAATTCAGTTATTCTATAGAATAACTAGTTATTCTATAGATTAACTGATCAAGTCAGTTAAAGTGTAAAATAAATTATTTATTTCATACTTTACCTAGTTATTCTATGACATAACTAGGCATTCTATAGAATAACTAATGACAGGCCGTTAAAGTGTAAAATAAACATTCTGACATTAAAAAAAGTTCGCTTTTTTATAACTTTTGATTGCATATCAGCCATAACCGATGGAAAGTTAAAACCACTATAACAGTGTCATAAAACTGTAATGTCGCTTTCTTGCCATATTATTCTTATAGTTGGAAAGAGAGATTTACAGGAATACGTATTGAAAGGAAGTCAATGACAGTCGACCTTGGCGACAAACTTGGCGACTGTTTAGGCAACTTGGCGACAAATTTGGCGAATTTCGCGACAAAATGAAGGTTCATGAATATACAGGAATTGTCTCGGTACCTCTATTAGGAACGAAGTTATGGACAAATTCCACTATAAACGCAGATTCAGTGAGCTAGCGAAGCTACTAGGTTCCATCTCCCGCTGCTAGCGAAGCCGTAGGATGTTTTTAAAGTTAAAAAAATTTGCCCGGCGCCCACTTCAGATGCTGAAAATACAAATAACCAATGACTAACAAACAGGCTCATGTCGGCTATTTTACACTTTAACGATGCGTGGACCGTTATTTTATAGAATAACTAGTTAAAGTGTAAAATAAAAACTGACTTGATCAGTTATTCTATAGAATAACTAGGTATTCTATAGAATAACGGATTTCATACTTTAACGGTAACATATACAACAGTGCTAAGCTGACGGTGAATTATCGATATTGGGTGGGTGGGGGTCTCAAAGCCCATTCGACGTATACAGCAGTGCTAAGCTGATGGTGAATTAACGACATTGGGTAGGGGGTCTCAAAGCCTATTCAAAGTATATTGTAGTTCTAAGCTGACGGCGAATTTGAGACATTGGGCAAGGGGAGGGGTCCTTGTCAAGTCAGTTTTGCTCCTATGGCCTCACATTTACAAAATCCGAAAATAGTTGCAGCTATCTGAAAAGAAGATTATTCCCGACAATAGATGTGTTATTAAAGGTTAAAAATTTCATTTGTTTGACTTTTAAAATATTTTAATGCTTTTCGATTTTCTTCTGGCTTTTCGAGTTCTTGCGTCAGAGACTTGTTATGAAACCAAGTACTGAATATAAGCAAATATGTAATCTTTGGAAAATATACGAGTTCTGATGCCGTTAATGACTGGTATGATATAATGCGTCATACAATATATTTTTTTAAAAAAATACCTCGCATATAAGAAGGGTTCGGAGTTAAAGTAAATTAAGACTCTGAGATTCATTTTTCAAAACATAAACATCGAAGTTGATCGATTGCATTTAAATTAGCTTTCTTTTAATTATTCTACTGATGGTTCCCAGATACGGAAACCCTCCACGGTTTTGCGCATTCGTCCGGGGGAGTTGATTTCCCCTAAATAGGGGTAAAGTGGACAGAGGAGATGCCTACATTTTAATTAATAATATACAGAAACGCTTTATTTTCATTTTTTGATTTGCTGCAAAGACTAAATGGAAAAAAGCACCAACTAAGAAAAATACGCTTAATCGGACGAAAATCATGACTTATCAAAGAACTCCGGAAAAGCGATCATCTTACTCATTGCCTGTCACCCCTTTCTGTAGTAAAATCGTCCAAAAATGCTAGCTTCGGACTCCTGAAATGAACAAATTTAATTATGGACTTGAATCATTATTACACAAAAAATCGTCGCTTACAAAGCAACACCACCTATCTCAATTTTTTGAAATTTCAAAAAGGAACAAAAACTTAACTTTTTGCAACCAATAATTAATATTTTTGAAGTTTTTTCCGCAATTTGTATGAATATGCGGTCTCATGTTTACAACAGTTGTTAAAAAGTTCAGAAATATTCGTTATTGTTTTCGAAAAATTGAGTTTTTTCTTCCTCTTTGAAATTTCAAAAAATTGAGATAGGTGGTGTTGCTTGTTGAGCGAAGAAATATAATATTTCTACACCACCATGGCAGCATTAGCGCAAAATTGACAAAACATGGCCTTGAGTAACTTTGACTCTGAACCCTCCAAATGTATATATGCATGTAGTTTTGAAATTATTGAAAGTATTCTATTACCAGTCGATTTCGAAATTCCATCCTTACAGGCATGAAATTTAGAAAAACGGAATCTTATATTCAAATGACTTGAAAATAAGAAACGACACTTCCCTGTTACTTCATCAAAATCTTCATCAACAGCACGTGGAACAGGTAGATTTTTGTGGCCCATGGCCCCCGATGCATTGGTTGAGCTGGATTGTTTAACTTCTGTATTCCATAGAAAGCCTCAGTTCAACAGAATATCTCGAGGATTTCCAAATTCATATCCGAGATGGGAGACATAATATAAGTAATACTTAATTGCTCTTAAAGAACACGTTTTTATTTGCGTGAAAATGCAAATTAAATACAGTTTCGAAATCTATAGCATTGTATTCTGAAACTATATAAAATTACCCAATAATCAACATCTTATTGTAATTGTTTATTTACGGTGAAAATAAGAGATTTTTTTAGAATAATTTAGTTTAAATTGCTTTTTTCTCATATTTGTCTCATTCTTTCAAATTCACCAGAAGGATTTTTTTTCCTCTCAACATTCTCATATACTTACACAATACTGTTAAGAGCGTGGAAGTCGCTCTTCAGCGATGTCAGTATTATGGTTGGGAAGAGAGTTTTACAGGGTAGGTATGGAATGACCGGCAGAAGCCAGGCCTGGACACCTGACCTTGGCGACAAATTTGGCGATTTTGGCGACAAAATGCGGGACCATAAAAATGCTGAAATATTCTAGATAACTCTATTAGGGACTCAGATTCAGATTTTGCCAGAAGAATCCCTGTGACGTCACAGTCTGTAGAGAAGATTATAAAAGAACCGTGCTCGAATCACAGAGAATGTGTGTGTTGATAGACTGGGATCGCCTTTGGGGTGCGAATGTCTTTGGAATGTCTCTTTGGAGTTTTATCCGCTGTGTGAGCTAGTAAGCTGTTAGACGCCGAGCGGTATTGAAAGTGCTGTCTGTCTGTGTTGCTGTCCTGTGCCCATTTAACCGGTGCAGTAACTGTAATGGTGTCAGGCACGGGAGCACAGGGCGGCGTTCTGTCTGTGTTGCTAATCTTTGCAAGTGCTGCGTTTTTTACTGTTATCTGCGTTTCGTGTTTTCCGAAATATTTGAGAATAAAGCGTCATTTTCCGTTATCCTGCTTGTTGAACTTTTTTCACCGTACATACACGGAACGAATTTTGCAACATTTGGTGTCAGAAGTGGGATTTGTGTATGGTGAACACGAGATCACAAACGAAGATGGCTGACAACGTTAAACTTCTAGCTTTGCTTGCCGACTTAAAGAAAGGACAAGAAGAGATTGCCGGATTGGAAAAGAAGATGGAAGCTAGTTAGATAAAAATGAAAGATCTAATCCGAGCAGGACAAGAAAGAATGAAGAAATGGAAAAAGGGCAATAAGAAATAAAGGAATGGATAAAGGCATATGAAAAGTAGAAGACGTCCAAGCTGTGAAAAGAGACATTGAGGAAGTGAAGGGCGATGTTCAAATGAAGATCACGGAAGTAGAGGACAAAGTTCAAAGGAAGGTCGGCGTCCTCTAAAAGAGAATTAGTGTTCTCTAGATTTTAGACCAAACGATTTCCCGGCAAGTCTAGAGCTCCTGTATTTCAGACCGGCACTCAAATCCCTGACATTCTACGGGGAAACGTCATGGACTGTTTTCAAGACTCAGTTTGAAGTTGTGAGCTCTACGAATGGATGAACGGATCGTGTGAAAGCCAATCAACTTGTGGCCTCTCTCCAAGGATCAGCGGCGGAGGTTCTTCAAGGAATTCCAGCTGATAAGTTGACGGACTTAACGACCATTGAGGAAACTCTGGAATCACGATTTGGACACAGCCATCTTATCCAGGTTTATAGGACTGGATTAAAAACAAGACTACAGAAGCCAGGAGAAAGCATCCAGGTGTTAGCCGCAGATGTGGAGCGACCCATGAGCCTGGCCTACCGAGTGCCCTCTGGATGTTCGGGAGAGCTTGGGGGTCCAGCTCTTCGTTGATGCCATCAGAGACGATGACAAACAACTTTCCACGAGATTGATGGACTTTGTGGATTTGAAATCGGCCCTGGCATATAGTATGAAATAAGAGGCTGCGAAAACTGCTTCGAAGATCTCCATGCACGCAAGGCCATTAAAGATGGAGGATAACACCGGGAAGGAAAAGGATGAAATTGGTAGAATATTGAAGAGTATCGAGTATGCATTGCACCAATTGCATCCACAATTTGACAAGTAAATACAATTTTGTTGTCATGACCATTCACAAAACTTCTTTCCTCCAGTTCGTTCCTCTTCGAATTACTCAACTCTCATACACACGGGCAAATGAACATAAAGGAAGATCTATCTACGCTTTGAAAAATTAATTCCAAATTTTGAGACTCATCAACAGGAATCACGTTTCATAATTCCATCCAGCCTTTTCCAGTTTTGAGGTGTTGATTTCACAAACACATGGATACTGTCTGTTCGCCAAATTGTGTAGTTGACTTCGGTCGCTATAGAAACAGGTTATCATATGTAGAATCCATTACGAGTACGTAGACGCTCATTCAAGTTAGTTACATTGGAGCACCTATCTCAAAATGGGAAGGAACGTGCAACTGAAGCAAAACCGAGAAGACGAATGTGATCAACTACCGTCGCAAAATGGCGCCCAGAATATAATAAAACCTCGACTTCCATTGGATTCCTCCTATTCCTCCCTAACATAAACAGTTGCTATAGCGACCGCCTTTAACTAGACAACTTGGCGGACAGAGTTTTCGCGGCGGACATATAGTAGACAAATCGGGAGACAGTCGTGTTATTAGTTTGAAAGGTAGCATTGGATTTTGCCATTTGTTTGGCGCAGCTTGGCGAAATTTAACGCTGGCTCCATTAGACGGCAACAAACTACCCAATCGATAGATTGAATATCATCTCTATTATATCACATTGTCTGTCAAATTTGCCAAACCATTTTATTGATACAAAACTCTTATATAGATTAGCTACATCTGCTTTCAAATTGTTTGTTTTCACAATAAGGCGTATGTCGCTAGTGATTCCAGCTGATACATCAAAATTTCGTATGTATTGATGTATATGGTTTTTGACATACGACATCTTGATATAACAGTGACAATGTCAAAAACTCTCTCTATATATATACTTGCCACAATATGCAATAAAAGCTCTAGCTCGAGAAATATGTTACTACATCTATCAACCCATTATATATAAAAACAAATTCAAACAAAACGGAGCCGAACATTTTTTAAAGTTCTTAAAATAAGTTCACACTTCGAGATATACTACTTTCTTTACATGTAAAAGGCGTATCACTGGCTAGAGACCAACTAAAATGTTTCTTTCAAAAGATAAATGCCTTTTCACAAAACCGGAGAAAAGTACGCATTTCGGGGAAAAATTCCGTGAAAGATTCGCTTTGGATTCCAAAAATAGAATTAGAAATAACGATGCAAAAAAGGAAGTAAAGGCCCCCTCGGAACATCGCCTAACCTCCATTTAACCAGAAAACTATTTTAGGGCGTTAATTACATTATTCACGCGAAAATCAAATAATGTGGATTCGAAAGAAGAGGAAAAAATCCACGTTACATAAAATTACAACTGAGTTTAATTGGGCTTCATTATTTCTAAGAGCGCTTGCGTGCTGCCATTTCGCTAGAGACAAAGGGAACATCAGGATGCGAGTTTAAAAACAAGATTATCTGTTTCGCTCTTCTGTGAAAATTCGGAGAGTAATTTTATTCGAAAACAGCAAAGCGCACCGAAAGTGTACTTTAGCTCTCCGAAGAAGTTAGACTCGTAAAGAAAGGGATATGGTGGGTATTTTAAGAGTTTGCAAAGCAAATTTTAGAAATTATCTTTTAGTAAGCACATGGAGCAAAAGCTTGCGGAATTCGCGTGGAGAAGGAGATAAGAAGTATCTTAGGGAATGTTTGAGAATTATTATCAATGACAACTAAATCTGTGAGAACGTAAAACGCTGTGAACTACATGTTTCACAGGTAAATAATGCAATATTATCGTCGCTTAACAAACAACTCCATCTATCTCAAATTTTGAAATTTCAAAGAGGAAGAAAATATTCCATTTTTCACAACCAATAACGAAAATTTCTCAATTTTTAAGCATTTGATATGAACTTGAAATCGCATGGTAGTACCAGATACGAAAAAAAAAAAAATCAGAAATATTCGTTATTGGTTGCGAAAAATGGAATATATTCTTCCTCTTTGAAATTTCAAAAAAGTGAAATAGTTGAGTTGCTTGTTAAGCAACAATATAGAAATCATCTAACAAAAATTGTTATTGATTTTCAGAACTATATTTTATACATGTATATTAATTACTTAGTGCTGAGCGCAAATTTGTCGCATAAGGATAGGCGCATGCGCACTAAAAGTCAAAGAGACTTTGTGTCGAACGAACTGTGACAAATCAATTTGAAATGGGAGACGAGTCAGTGAACATGTTCCGAAATCCCCGAGACTATAATTTAGTTAATGATTAACTGATAATTTAAAACTTTACCTTTTTATAAAGTGTTCTGTGTTTGTGCTATGCTAATATTTAATACTAATGTAATAATTTTAATAGAGCTGGCTAGTGTTATCTAAAATATGAAACAAAAAACACATGTACGTCTGTTTGTCAGTCAAGAGCTCCTCCTAAATTGTGAACGGTCGCGACATAAAGTTTGCACGCGACGTTATGGGAGGCATTTCTAGGTCAATTGTGCTATTTCGAACTGTTAGATTGCAAAAATGCAACTACAGCATTTTTCGGCTTTACCAGTACTTTCAAATAATTTAATTTTCGCCACCAAAGTTTCTTTCTAATCTTGTGGCAACTTTGGCATCTTTTAAATTATCAACGGAATTTTTTTACAGTTTTATTAAATATCTTAATTTATCATATTTATTTTTCTAGTAATCAACTTAATTATTAAACGCTTTAACTTTTTATGTAATTACTTTTATTTAACGTAACTATATGCTCGCCATTTTGAACGGCGGAAGCTTTTGTGTGAAAACTGGTTTTGAGCGTCTCCTGGCTGGAAGTATTCCTTTGTCTAGATATATTGCTTTAAGATTCTGAACTGAACGCTTGCACCCTGGAGGTTCGAAGCCGTTAGATTTTTATTCCTTCGGTTCTCGGTCTCTCAGACGTGCTGACAGGCTTATAATAAAATGTGTTAGATGATATAGTACAATCTACCAAGGATGAGAAGCAAGATATATTTTTAAAAGCCAATTTTGGAAGGAAGACGATGCGTTGAGCGAACGGACTTTCCTTTATCCTGGACCACACCAAAACGACGTTCTTACAGTGGTATGCAGAATGTGATAAGAGAGCTAATCCTCTGAATCGACGACTTTTCGCTAAGTGAAAAAAATCTACGACTAAATTCATCGAAACCAATTTAATGACAGTAAAAAAAACTGCATTTCAACAGCAATCTTCTGAAGGAGTGTTCACCGAAATGGTGAATTGAGTGGCAGTACAATATTGCATTTTAACAAAAATTTCAAATTGTGTCTGGACATGCCAAGAGCAGTAGCTCAACAAGGCAGCTGAAAAAAGTCTTCGTTTGTAAAATGAGTGTGTGACCAACAAATTACAATTTCAACTGAGAGATCTCTTCCTTTAAAATAATTTTATTTTCTTAGTATCTTTTTTAATTCAAAAGCGCTGCAGACTTAAAATTAAAAATTTTTATTATATTTAAATAATTAACAAAAATTAAGCCAGTTTTCAAGCTAATTTTTAGACATTTTTCGTCAATAACTTCTGAAATATTTATTGCACGAAAATTATTTTTACGCAATCGTAAAGGGCAAACAAATATCTTTTTAATGATACTAATTCCGTTTCTGTACGATTTTTCTCTACTTATAATTAACGTTTCAAAATTTATTGTTAGCGGTATTTGTAACAACACTTTCTATTCATATAAAATTAAATTAAAGCCAATTTATTGTTTCATCTCTTCCTTCATTCACTTGCATTAACTGTTGTTATAGTTATCATGAAAAAGAATTGCTTTCTTTGGATATTTTCACTACAAGGCAGACTTTTTATTCCCGGTTTTATGTCGTAGCATATACCTCTTTTAAATGATTACACAGTAATTCAATGACATTAGTTAATTACTCTCTCTATGAGATGTTTTGTTTAATTTTCAAAAAAAACTAAATAATCCTTATAAGTGTTTTAAGTCTTTCAAGGTTAATTAGTCCAGTTCCTATTGAAGAGCGAAAAAGTAGGGAGAAAAAAGTATTTTAAAGGCCTAACTGTCAAAAGAGGTCTTCCTCAGCGGTGAATAGTATCAACATGAAATTTCGGCATGCCATTCTGGGGTCCATTTCTAGATCAATTGTGCTTTTTTCAACTTATTAATTCTTAAAATATTTAGTTAAATAACAAAAACCAAGCCGATTTTCGGCGTTTTTTCTCACTTTTTCGCTAGTAACGTCTAGAATATATATTGAACGAAGATCATTTATGTATCATCTTAAAAAGCAGAAAATTTTCTTTTTACTCATCTGAATTTAAATGGTATACGTTCTTTCCCCAGAGTTTTAATTAACATTTCGAACTTCATTTCAAACACAATTTGTAACAATGCTTTCTATGTATTATTGTAATTAAATTCAAAATAATTTATTGTTTTATTAAATTCTTCATTCTCATGTTTTTACCACTATTAAAGTTATGATAAAAATATTGCTTTCTTTGAATATTAGCAGAAAGGCAGAATTCACATTTATTTTCACTTTTATTTCATAGCATGTATTCCTACATCTTTCAATAAGTTTGCACAGCAATCCAGTGACGTTAGTTAATTAATATCTCTATGCGATTCTGCATTTAATTTTGACAAACTTTTAAATGATCCTAATGAGTGTGTATACTCATGCAAGGTTATTGAGCCCGGTTACGGAGGGAGAGAACCTAAGGAGATAAAGAAGGAACACTATCTGGTGATTTTACGATCAGACGCACAAAAACCCAAAAGAAGAGAATGGTACTTCAGATAATGATAATAAAAGCAATGATACGAAGGGGCTTCGGTTGTCGACGTGGTAATGACGGGGAAGGAAAAATGGAATTCCTAATTTGCTAGACTCGTGCCAGTTGGTGGAAAAAAGTAGTTTAAGTGTTGGCCGAGGGGGTCAGACGACTCGGGAGAGGACGAACGAAAATGAGTGAAAGGTGCTTCTGAGAAACACTGTTTGAAGTTTAAATTTTTACAAGTTCATAGACTTGAAAATATTTTTATTCCCAGAAATGTAGAGTATAACAGCTAGTTTTATATAATCAAGTCTACTTAGCTGCACTTAAATTATAACAGTGTAGCTTTTCCTATACTGTCAGCTTAAGATGTCACAAATTTTAGAATTTAAAATTTAAGAAGAAAATTATAGTAATTATCTTTTAGTCAATATATGAAAATGAAGAAATATGAAGCTCATGCAAACAAATATTTTAGGATACGTTTGAGAATTAGTATTTAGAATTTGTGAAGTATACTTTAGAAATTACCTTTCGATGAGCATGCAAACAGAAAGCGCACTTAATTTTTCGAAGTTCCATAGAGATGGAAATTAAGCGTATTTTAAGATACATTTCAGAATTTCTATTTTGAGTTCACCAAGAAAATATCAGATAAAACTTTTCATCAAACTTGCGAATAGAAGCTTGACTCGCATGTTTACA
The DNA here is from genome assembly GCA_013235015.1 of Araneus ventricosus. Lineage (NCBI taxonomy): Eukaryota > Metazoa > Arthropoda > Arachnida > Araneae > Araneidae > Araneus > Araneus ventricosus. Next base: position 2,168,006 of record BGPR01000044.1, on the reverse strand, counting down.
AAGAGAGTCTCTTTTTAAAGATTTGACTCTAGTTTCGAAAGATATTGTAGATTACACTGGATAAGTTTCAGAGCTTGTGATGCCAATTTTAGAAATTATTTTCCAATGAACATGTTTTCACGATTGGATATTTAAGAATATACTTTCTAACTTCTACCTAGAGCTTGATGTAAGTTTTGGAATTTCTTTCAGTGATTTTGTGGACATATTAAGAATGGTGAATCTGATTCATTCATTCTGCTTTTATATGAAGGTGATATTATGTTGTTGCTCACAACTCGTAATTCTACTTTTACACTAATATACGCGTTCAAATGGTCAAACTTTTGCTTTTTTCAGTCTTTGAAATCGAGTAAAAATGATAATTATTTCTCAGCCTAATTTTTAGTCAAAGTAAATATTTAAATTTTCAGTGATTTGATTGAAGAAATAAATGGAATCGAAAAGAATTTTTTTCCGAATAGTGTGATTTCAAAATTCTTTGAAATAACAAATTTGAAGTTTCTGTTTCCGTAATTATTTTTTTATATTTTGCAAAATGTTTCAAAACTTACAAATCTAACCAATAGAGGAACCATGTAGGAATTCAATTATTTTCATTCTTAGAAGAGCAAAGGACAGGGTCGGATTTAAACATCTCTACGCCCAAAGCAAAACATATTCTGCTTCCTCTCTCAAAAAGTTAATATATAATTTTCAATACTTTAAACAATCTTTGAAACATAAAATCACTTAATAAAATCTTTATAATCCTTCAAGCATATTAAATTTTTAATTCAAAATTGCACTACTTATGAAATAACACAACACCTACAAAATTACTTCGTCGAATTTTTTGGAAATCGTACGAAATACCTACTAGAACTTCTTTGTTCATTGTGTAAAATCTATTTACATTAGCTTATCAGGAGTAAATATTTTCTTAACTTATATATAATGTAAATGAGAGTTTATTTATGTCTAAAGACAATGATGAGACGACTCATTGTCTGACATTCAATACATTTTATTTTCTTGTTGACACTGAGATGGTGTTAGACATAGGATATCATACACTTATCAAGCATTACAAACACATCATATCATTTATACAATAGTTGGGACTCAATTAGCAGGAGTTCACACCACGTCTCACTATATGTGAATCTGTCCCTAATTGAAAAATACCATTTGAGACCTTTACTTAAAAAATTTCCTACCGTGCGCTGTGCTCAGAAAAAATTGGCACCTTACGTTAGAGGGTCGCAGAGTGAACTGAGTTCCCTACTTTCATCTCCATACAACGTGTACCTGTCTCAACGAGATCAGGCCACTTGAGATTTTACTTACGAGTCCAAATGCGTCCTGAAAAAGGATGACACCTTCCGCTGGAGCGTCGCTGAGGGAACTGACTTTCTAGCATAAAGCAAGATGTCAACTTACAAGAAAGGTTGAAGGAGGGTTCTCCCCCTTCCGGCCAGCCCCTCACAGGGTTCAATGGATCGACCTCTCTGACTTTTTTGTGGGGAAGTTCGCAACATTCATGCTTTTGTCCGTGAATAGGCTTGAAGGTTCTTTGAAATGGACAAATCTTATTAAATCAATTTTAATCCAAGGAAGTGCAAGAGTAAGAGACGGTAAGGTCCACAGAAAAACGCATAAAATAGTGTATGGTTCAATATATTTAATGTAACGATGTAAATTTCAAGAACATAATTTTATATGGCCTTTTCAAAATAATACCGAAAAGTTAGTAAAAATTTGGTGGTTATTCCTTCTATATATGAACCCCTGACGGCTGCGCTCTAGACCACGGCCTAGGTTGCCAATATGGAAAATCTGGTCCGGGGAAAGGATCACATTCCATTAGCACGGCCTTAGTTAAGAGTCCATGTGTACGTTTTAGAGCATGCAATGCTTCTTTCATGTGCAACCAAAAGCATTACGTGTCTTGCAAAATCCCTATCGTAATCGTGACACTTTTGTTCTCTCATAGATGAAGTATGAGAAATTATAACTTATGTATATCCACAAATCTAATTTCATAGCTTGATTAAAAAACACTTATGATGTATCTCAATGAATATTATTATTATTGCGTTATTTAAATATACTTTTTCCAGAATGGTAATGCACACAATTAATGAGGAAATTTATAGAATGGAATAAAATTTGGATCGTGAAACACAAATTTCTTCCCTTCTTCAATATTATACACCTTGAAACATTTCTTTAAAAGTGTTTTATTTCAGCTATACGAGTTAATGTCATATTAGAGTTGTCTTTTGTTTTTCTATAGTCCACTGTGCTATAGACACCTGAAACTTGTGGTAAATAAAACACAGTTTTATAAGGTATTTGTGTAACAACAGGTGCATTGGAAATGCAGTATGCAAAATCTTAAATGCATGGTGGTTTATTTTCTCAGCTATCTAATTAAACGTCACCTTCTATTTTGGAAATGCGTTGTCATTTTAATTCAGTTAAAAGACAGTTCAAATGTCTATGTATTCCACATAATTTTTGTACCGAATTATTACGTGTGATCGACTTTGAGTTTAAAATTGCGATAATTCGATGCAAGTATGGCGTACGGGAAACCAGTTAAGGGATTAAGTTCCGTTAATTTCGAAAACGATCTCCTCTATTTACCTTCGTTCAAACGGAACTGGTACCCCTACGGGACCTTATTCTTCCTAATTATCGGAAAAGCCAGGCAATCCGTCCCAAAATATCCCTTCAATCACCAGACGATAACAAATTGACTTCGGAAGACAACCCTCTGGGCGGGCGATTACCAGGAGGTGTGAAGAGTGGAATAGATGGCAAGAAAACATCAAGACATCCCCTATCGGAACGACACAAATAGCAATGGTCGAGTGCACTGAGTGACTCGGGGAGTGAAAAATAATGTTGGGGTGGTGTGATAGCGGAAAAAGCGATTATAGTGACCCGCTGATGAATGCCGTGGTGAAACACCACCAGGCACCGTGGCGCAACAAAGAAGAGGCATTTTTCACGGCGCTTGGTGACAGATTAATAAGGCTGCTAACCGCAGCAGAGATAGTTCAACGAAGATGGATACTGCAGTCACAAGCGTGCGCATAGATAAGCAGAGACAATGTGTGGAAAACTAAATGGTAACAAGCACGCGCGTGACATTTTTCTGGAAGTGCTATTTAAAACTACGCAGTTTTAGCGCAGAGAATGCGAAACTTCAGTTGTGCTTTTTGTCATGGCTAATGAATTTCTTAATTGTGCTAAAATCAAGAGCAGAACTGCGAAGGCCAGACAGTCGCAGTAAATATGCATTTGCTCGTATTGTTTCAATGTTAGGACAGGAAACATAGGAAACAATCGGGTTTATAGTAAAGCCCAAGTAAAATGAATGTGCATAGTACGAAGCAAATCCTCCTAAGACTGAAAGTTTCACACATATGAAGACAGCACCATAAAATAAACTATTAGGACATTATTAGAGTTGTAAGAGTTGGGTGTTTGTTTCACCCGAATTTATTTAACCGCCTCAAAAATAGATGACACGGCCTACTTGGGTCATTAATTTTTGTTTTAATTCATACAATGACGTAAAGAACATCTGAGATACTTAAGCCTGTCCAAGGGACTTTTGTCTTTTAATTAATAGCTACTTAAATAACAGAAATTCTGAAATTTGATCGTTATTGTATGTAAAGGTTTTAAGTAAATAAATGTGAATAAAAAATTAGAAAATAAATTTTGTCTATTATATTGCTTTTCCGGTAAAATTTGATGCATTTTATGCATGCATTTGCACCATTTACCAATAGAACTATATCTCTAACATACATGTGGGAAAATGGAATTTCTTTCTTCTGTTGTTGACTACTAAAAGAAATTGCTGGATTTCAAAACTCTTAAGCTTTACGGAACTTGGCATTAAATAATTGCTTGCAGCGCACGGACACAGAGATATATTAGATTCCAAGTGCTTTATAAAAGTGTCGATGTACAATACACTCTACCTTCGAAAAATGCGCAACTGAGGAAAATTTTTGGTCACTAACTTATTTCATTTTATCCAGAAAAGCATCCCAAATTAAAATGGCTGAATGATATTTTTATGGCAAATATGAATTCCATGAAGCCTAATGAAAATATCTCGTACAGCATCCTATAGGTTGCGAGTTTGCCATGACTAGTAAAATAATTTATCTTTAATAACTTTTGTCCATGAAATGCATGAGCAATAATTATAATCACAGTCAAAGAATGTTGCATTCATACTTACAAGTAGATGAAGAGTCCTTTTCCGTATCTAAAAATATTTTCGAAAATTAGAAAAGTAAAGAGCCGTCGCTACAATACTACGGTAAATGTGGCCTGTTACTTAATGGACGTCCCCGTCCCCGTTAAAGAATACCCCGTAGGAGGTACGCCCCGTTATTGGAGATGTGGCCAACACGATCACATCATTATTGTACAGTCGCGGGGGGAAAAACGAACCACCCAGCATTTTTCTACCATCGTTCATCGGAAATTAAAACAAAAGGTACCAAATTTCAGGAAACAATATCTACTAAAAAATTCCTTATCTAAAAATTTCAAAAGAGGTCGTCTAAATATTTATAATTGCACTAACTTCAAAATTTCCATTGGCAATACCCATTTTTGATGACATAAATAAATTCCTCATCAAAAAATACCGCAAGATATCAATTTTGGTTAATTCATCATTAAAAGATCGGAAGATATTCGACATTTGGTATTCGTGATATAAAAGGGGTCGTCTCCATATTTAGATTGTGAAGTTTGCTGTTTGCGTGTAAATGTTGGTGGTAGAATTTTAACTTATTTCTCTCTTTGAACGTCATCTTAAATGTTACAATGCATTTTTTACAATCGATAAATACTAAGTGAATTACAAAATTCTGCAAAAATGAAATTTTCTCCAAATTATATAATTTTGATCCAAACGTATTACATTACTAAATGAAAGAAAGATGTTAACTTTTTTTAATATATGGACGTACCCCTAAGCGCATCTTATTACAAAGAAAACAGAAAATAATAACTTAAAAACTACATTTTCCGATAAGCTGAAATTTTGCATGGGCTTATTAAATAGCCCTCTGCATCGATTACTGTCAGAATTTGGAGGTGTTGCCACTCAAAACTTTTAAAGATCAAATTTAATAAAATATTTCCTGTGTTCAACATTATTTTGAAATCAAGAGTATAGGTGCAGAATATAGAGTATAGTGCTACTTCATACTATTACATCGAAAAAGTTCTAGGTCAATAACTATATTATATCTCAAGATATCAACAAGAATTCTAAATTTTACTTTAACATAGAGACTAAAAGTTTTAGCTGCTTATAGTTTCGAAACGAAAAAAGTTTGAAGGGTAAAATTTGGTATCTGATCATAACTTTTGATGCAGTTTTGAAATCCATTGATAAAAATTGGCGTTGCCATTGGAAATTTTGAAGTTATTGCAATTATAAATGTGTACACGACCCCTTGTGAAATTTTTAGATATGGAATCGTTTAGTAGACGTTACTTCCTGAAATTTAGTACCTTTTGTTCTATTTTCCGTTGAACGATGGCAGAATAGTTCTGGGTGGTTCGTTTTTTTTTTCTCCGCTGCTGCACCTATCAGGTAAGCGAGACTTTCTTACTTATTCAGTGCCCCTTGGTGGGGTACACTGAAGCATAAGACAGATCTTAGTAAGGGTTTCGTGACAACTAATTAAATAATAAAAATTTATTAATAAAAGACGTATATATTTTCATCACGAGCAACGCTGAGTATATCAGCTAGTACCAAATAAAAAGAAATGACAAAACACAAATTCGACCACTAGAAAGTCCTACAACAAGTTCGAGATCTCTCCCCTTCGAAATCTCAACAAAATTATTCACATATGAATCCGGCTAGTTTTCATTTTTTAAAAAAGAGGCTTGTTTTACAAACTGACAATTCGTATATTATTTCACAGGTTTTTCAGTTTTCTACCAAGCATTTGAGATGTCAGAAAACAATAAATGTAATAAAATAAATATAACAAACATGCATCACTTATAACGCAAATTTCAAATATACGGTCTGATTCATAATAGCTTTGAATAAATAAAGCTAAGCCTACGCACTTCACTTTATCTGCTTAGAATTGTCTAGTTTCTAGCTTCTTCGTAATCCCCCCATTTCACGATCGCATTTCGAGGTCCATCATACATAGAATTCTCGAGAGTAATCCCTTTGTTTAAACTTGGGCTTCGCCTGCTACAGAACACATCAGCACTTTATCGGTGTACGAACGAATAGCCAGTCAGAAGTCCATAAAATTGTTATTTGTTTTAGGATTCGTTGGCTGGAGCCACGGTTCCACCAATGAGGAGCGTCCGTCATGCACGAGATTTATCTCCACTAAGCGAGAGGATTAAATTCTTCCAACTGTCTTGGTTCTTAGGGTAAAATTAGAAGTTAACTTCTGCATTCAGGTTCTAGAATTGAAATATATCAACACGTGCATTTTCCTTAAAGATTGAAGGCTGTTCGAAAGAGGGGATGATTCAATGCGTGGAAAATTCTTCGAATGATTTGAATTGTTTGGTGGGGTTATGATGATTTAAACTTCTGAGTGGTTATTGCTTGCTTTTAAATGTTGATTTGTAGCGCTGAATGAATCGGATAGTAATTTATCGGTGCTAAATAAGTTAAGGCTTACAATGACTCCTTTGAAATGTTGATTTGTGGCGCTGAAAATCTTGGATGCTGATTTTCTTGGTGGAACATAATTTTACGTTTAAAATGAACAAACTGATTTAATAACAAAAAATGGGAAAATTTAATTTCTATAAAGTGGATCCATGCTCTTCTGGGCATAATTCCCAGAAAGTATTAATTGAATACATTACTCAAACATAATTGAATTTTATAATAATTATGTAAAATGAAATTCAACTATATATATTAGGGTGGATCGAAAAGTATAGGCAAAATTTTTTGGGGGAAATTACTTTTGGCGCAGAATGGGAAAGTCGTGTCTTAAGTATATTAGTTTATGTAATATTTTTTATTGAAATCCATTCATATATTCCAGTGCCCCAAGTGCCAAAATTCCCTTTAGCGCCGGATAAGAAAGTTTTGTTTTGGGTATAATACTTTACGTTTTTTTATTATTATTATTCAAATTCATTCATATCTTCTGGTGGCCCAAGCGCCCCAAAAACAGTTAAAAATCGACATTTTTACGATTTTGACTCATTCAAACAACGAGGGGGGGGGGAGGAATAAAAGAACGCTTTTGTCAAAGTTTCCCTTATAGCGATGTGTTTTTGTTTAGGAAAAGTCGAGATTGTGGCGTCGTTTATCTTTGTCTTAGAAATAAAGTAAAATTGTGTTATATTGTAAAATATAAAAAAGAAAAGGTAGTTATGGGTCCCTGAATAATGTATAAACAAAAATAATTTTATTCATGTAATAATAAAAAATAAATTTTCATTTTCTCCTATACGTTTTTTTCTGTAAAATTGTTTCTTTAACGCATTTTTTTACTTTCAATTTTTAATTCAAAATTTGCATAAAAATCGTTTTTTTTAAATATTTAAGTGTCTTGGGACACCGGAAGATATTAAACAAAGTTGAAAAAATTTTGCACGTACGCGGATTATTCTATCCACACTAATATATTATATGCCTTATGACAGCAGCGTGTCACATAACTACTGTCATTACTTACTATTACTTATAATTACTTTATATAAGTCAGGTACTGCCATCTATTGAGCAGAAACAACATCCGGTGTTCATGCATTTTCTAGCGAGCTTCTGTGTTTTCATTTATTAACATAAAAAAATCGTCTCTTGCATTTTTTCTTTCTTTTTTTGTATTATGTTGTTTAGTTTCGTAACATTTGTTGAGGAAAGTGAGAATATTTGTTTAAAAAAAAAAAAGAGGCGGGCGTATGAAAAAATTCGGATCCCGAGACCTCACGTGACTTCACTTCTTTCCTCAAGGGAATATCTTATTATTCGAGATTGCCCGTGCAATACCGGGCCACGCAGCTAGTTTCCTTTATAAATCGATACCTCATGGTCTAAATAGTTTGCTAAGAAATGGCTTTGAGTTTGTAATTAAGGCACATTTATTTTAAACATTTACAAACATTAAACAAACTTACAACATTTTCATTGTAATTAAGCTGTGAACACCTGATCTTCAATTTTGATAACATTGTATATTGAAATGAATATATGATCCACTCGAGTCTCTTTATTAGGCTTCAGTCAATATAAGTTACATGCTAAAATTTTAAACAATAAATCCTTGTAAGTTTGTTTTCGACTTAAATTATTATGGAATTTCTGGTTTCGAACATTAAAGAGACGTTGAGTACAGCTGATCTAAGAAAATGTGTAGCAACCGTTAGCGGAACATTATAACTTGCGATTCCTTCAAACGACTCCATCAATGGATAAGCAACGTTTTATGACACAATGTTTCAAAAAAAAATTAACTGTTTTTATATTTGCATGAATGAAATCTATTTTTTCCTTATTTAATTAGTTTTTTCAGCACACGAAAGATTCATTATCATTTAAAGAATTTCTCCAACTTTCAATAGTTTTCGTAATAAATAAGAAAGCGGCATTCAGAAATCTTTCGAATGATTATTACAATTTCTTTTTCTGATGAATTAAAGACACTAATTTAAATCATTAATCCTATTCACTGTTTGTTACATAGCCAGTAGCAAGTTGGTAATTTAAAGTGTAGCAGTTCGGTGCTCCATTCTGAAGGATTCTGGTATTCCCTCTTTGTGATTAATGGCCATTTTTATTCTTATGAAAGTAATTAACTCGCATGAAAAGGCATTTATCTTAATTTGAGTGTAATTTATTTGCGCAAATATGCATCTTCACAAAGCGAATCCATCAAAACTTCGAAGATACTTCTACGGAGCGGTTGCATTTAAGTGAAATATATAAAAACAAAAAAACAGTTAATGAAACTCGGCATTTCTTTTTTTATAATGGGATATCATTAAACAATTTGCTTACATTTGTATTCCTCCTATCTTATATCTGAAATAACAGATTTCATTAAATCGAAAATTATCTGTCTCGTGCATTTTGTGAACATTCAAAGTAATAATAATTAAATTTAAATTTTTCCGGACGTAGCTCAGGGTCGCGGTGGTGGCCTAGTTCTAAGGTCTCGGCCGGAGGGTTCCAGGTTCAAAACCAGATTCAACTGAACATCCCTTGTGTATGGGTCTTGTTGTATGCTAAATCGTAAGTGATGGCCAAACCTCCTCTCGTTGGCTTCATGTGGAAGTTTGGAGAGAGGGAGCCGGCTTAGGTGCCGTCCTAGCCATCTGACCGCGGTTCAAAATTACGAGTTCCTCCCCACAATAGCCCACTTGTTGTTTAGAAACGGGAAGTTTATTCAAATAAGCTAAACTGGGCGTGGTTCATATTGAATCTTCGTTACTAATCCCTGCCCAAGTAAAAAAAAATCAGCAAAAAACCTTTAAAAAATGAGATTTTACAGGGATTTTGAAAGAAAATGAAAACTGCAGGTTTCCTCCAGGAAATGTACAGTTTATTTAAGGGTTTCATGCAGGCTTTTGAAGACTTCTAAATTACCATTCATGTATTCTGAAGGTCTCTACAGGTATTTTAAAGGAAAATAAAAACTGCAGATTTCCTTCGAGAAATGTACAGATTTTTTTAAGGTTTTATACAGGCTTTTTTCAACAAGTTTATAGACTTCAATTTATCTTCAATGACTTAGCAAATTTTTTTTAAAGCAGATTTTACTTCAAGTTTTTGAAGAAAAATAAAAATTGTTTTTGATGTATGAAATATGAAGTTTTTTAAAATTTTATTTGGGTTTCATACAGTTTTATATAATATGGCATCTAACTTGGATTCAAACAGCTTGCAGTAGAACTGAATAGAGAGAAGAGGGAAGGGGAGAGGACTAGGATTTAATATCTAAAAAAGACATATTTGAAGAAAAATGTAACTTTTAAAATTTTGCGGAAAAAACTTAATTTCATTCGATTCAGAATCAAGCATTTTCCATATGAAAACACTATGATAAAAAATTTTAATCTGGAATGAACATAATAAATTCTTCTTTTCAGTGTAATGCAAATCTTGATTTACTTTTGGATAGAAAATATATTTAAAAAAGATCCTTTTTAAAGTCATATAAATATATATATATATATATATATCGTCTCGTAGGAAAACTGACAAATTAAAAAAACATTTTGTTTAAAACAAAGAAATAAACGAAAAAAATATTTGACTGAAATATCATATTAAACATTATAAAAATATTAGAAACTTATTAAGCATTATAAAAATATTAAAGAAAGAAAAACTTTTCTGAAATAATCTTCTATTGCTTGTCCATGCATGGTCTAACTGTTTAGACATGTAGCAGTGACCTTTTGTCACTTAGATAAGCTAACTTTAAAACTCATTACGTGTTCTGGCAATAGTTGATTTTTACATCACTAGATGGTGCTACTGGAGAGTGAAGTTAAAACTCAAATAGATTATTTTACCCAAACTTTTCGAAGTCCTGTCCGGTATAGGGAATAGTGCGCTTGCCTGCCAACTCTAGGAACGCGGGTTCAATCCCTGATTCGGAGGAATTTGAGGTTTTGTCGTACAAGTAAGTTCAGTTAAAAATTAGTTCTTTAAATTCATTGAAGTTAATAATTAAACCGTGATTAATTATGATTCCTTATTAATTGACATTCCAGATAACTCGAGACACGATGAAAGTCTCTAAATGACGTCAAAAGAAAGGGGTGAAATCTTAACTGTAGATATAGGTTTTTTTTTATCTGCAGGTATTTTGCATAAAAGCTTACAGGTAAGACGCAGGGTTTTTTTCCCATCTGAAAGAAAGTCCGAAAAAAACCTTCAGGAAAATTGCAGGTATTTCGGACAGAAATATGCAGGGAAGATGCAGGGGTTTTTTTTGTCCAAAATACCTGCAGTTCTCCTGAAGGTTTTTTTAAAGGTTTTTTGCTCACTTTTTTACTTGGTTGAGATTCAATATGAACTCTCCATAGATTTTCTTCTTCTGAAGTTGTAATTTATTTTCACTGTTTGTAAATTATACAAGTTTCTAGATTGGTGACTATTAAAACTGAATGCCATTTACAAAGGTTTCAAGGAAGTATCATCATATTACAATACAAACTTAAGAAAAAAACTACCATCCTTTGAAATAAGCAGAAAAAATTTAAATTCCATTGTTTAAAAACTGAAATATTAGAGAATTTATTCCGATCTTCACACATTTTGGGCGGTTATGGAACAGTATGTATGTCCCGCAATGCCAGATAGGATTCAAAATATGGTAAAAAATTAATTAATCCGGAAAATGTCAAAACATAGCATTTTCTGCTATTTCTGTTATTAGCATTGTGGCGGCTGTGAGAGGGTGTATTCTCCGACAGGGAACGGAGTGAAGATATGTTCTTAAACCCGATATATATGTGCTCCGAACTTTACCATTCTTCAGTTTCTTCTGAGAGTTTGTTCTTGTGGAGAGTGCTCCCAGATTCCCCTCTACAGTTCGCAGTTCCCATGTATGTCTAGGTGTCAATGGAGTTTGGCTGAATTTTTATCCCATCATTGCCATTCTGTTGCCCGACATGGTTTAAACTGAAAGTTCAACCTTTCAGGTAGATACTTCTATTTCCCATCTAAATAGAACAAGCCTGTTTGATGGACATGATCCGGAAACTGCCCATGAATTGTGTTCTTCAGTAGAAACAATTACGTGGAATCCAAAAGAAAAAGTTTATAAGGGTGATAAATTATTTATTATCAATAGACAGAAAATTGAAAAGGGAATTAAGAGGCATCCTTACCGATCACTTTCCCACATAACCGCAAAATTTATTTAGTTATTTATCTGAACACAGGAGCAATTTGTTTAACTAGACTTGATAGAAATCACGTCCCTGTCCATTGAGCCAGATCTCGGCAGCTGTTTTCACATCACTGTTTGAAGAGAACCTGCTTCCAGCTAAGTGTTTGGAAACCAGATTAGATTCCATATCTGGGCTGTTTGGGGATGGGGTGGCTCCAGACTTCCCACTTGAACTTTTGTAGCAATTCTTGAGGTTTGCGAGCAGTATGGAAATTGTCATGCAGGAGGATGGCACCATCACTCAACATTCCAGGCTGTTTACGTCGGATGGCTTCTCGATGGCTCAGTGACTATTTCTTTTTTCCAAAATTGAAGGCTTACTTATCTGGAACATGGGTTTCTTCAGACGATGATGTGAAGACAGCTACAACAGCGTGAACTGGCTCAATAGGCAAAGACGTGATTTCTACCAAGCCAGGTTAAACAAGTTGGTGCTGTGTTCAGATAACTGCCTAAATAGATTTGGCGATTACATGGGAAAGTGATCGGTAACCATGCCTCTTAATTACCTTTTGTATTTTCTGCCTAGTGCTATTAAATATTTTTTTAGTACCTTTGTTAACTTTTTTTGGATCCATCCTCTTACTTTGTTCTGTCATGTTTGTTGTCTCTATTAAAGAAATTATTTGTTACACATCTTTCCCTATAATTTGTGACGAAGAAACAGACTTTGAGAGGAGACTGTCTTCTGGTGTCAGATTTAAACAGTTAAATACAGCCCATCTCCCTCACACTTCTATTACATTAAGCAACAATTCTGAATTTAAATTTTAATCATGTTGTTTTGAAAATTATATAGTCCCAATTAAATCAAAATTGGATGCGTTATTTAATTCCATGCATAATTTTTGAAAAATCGGATTTTTTTAATACATATAGAGTTATAAACGCAATTTGAAGAGTATTTTCCCGCCTTCTTTCTTCTATTATTTCACAAAATTGCGTGTTTTGCGTTTAGCTTCGTCGTATAGCGAAGAGAAACGAATATCCATTTTCTTTCGAACTTCTTCCATTTGACAGATTTGGGCTAAAATGTGTTATAAGTCTACAAACCTTGCTTTAAAACCATATACGCCATTCCTATAGCTCTGTATGCTTTTGATTTAATCCTAGCTCCAATTAACACAGCAAAATTTCCCGCGGGGTGGACTTTGTGCACCATATATTTCTAAATTTCTAGGTAAAAATATTAATGCTTTATAAGATTAATTCTAAGTCAAATACAATAACCATGCGTTGCAATAAATAAAAAGCACTTAAAATAGGCGTTACTGACAATATTACCCAATAATATAAATTTGTGAAATGCATATTGTAGATTTGCAGATTAATAAATTTATAAGCAATTATAATAAAATAACACAAGCAATAGGCAATAGAAATATTTTAGTTAGAAATTAAACACCTTTATTCCTTCATTAAAACACAAAAAAATCCATTTAGAGATCAAATATTACTTATTCAGTGTCGGATTCTTCATTGTTTGGAGCCACTTAACTATACAAAGACTTCGCTCAAGCTCTTAGGTTCAAATGAATGAAACACAAACCTTCCTAAATCACTGGGCATGAGTCACCTGTAGCTTAAACTGGGAGAAAAAGTTTAAGGGCGAAGCTGAATTAAAGCAACCGATCGTTAAAGCTCCAATGGTATACAAAACACAATAGAGCGAGAAATTAAGGGTTAACGTATCACATGCAAACAGACAGAGTTCCATTTGTACTAGTCCGTCCAAAAATTGACAGAGATCTATGATGTTGGTGTAAAGATCACGTACCGAATTTCAGCAGTCTAGATCATTTCGTTGTTGAGTTATGGTGTTCACAGACAGACATTCACGATTATAAAGAGAAATTGTTTTTTCGAGCTCAGAGAGGCCTCAAAAGTGGAAATTTATCAAAATCTTGGAGTCAACATTTTTCATGATTAACATAATTTATCTTTGTATACTTTGTATTAAAGAAAGCAGAAATGCTTCGCATACAGAAATCATATATTCCTTCTAGATGAAATTTGATGTGCTTACAATTAATATTTTAATCAATAATAAATTAAAAAATCTCTCCAGAAATATTCATTGATACAATATTTTCTTTTTTTTTAACAGAAAATATTAAAGATATGTTTAAATGTGTAATTTGAACTTGAAAATTTTAAATGCATCACTCAATATCGATTTTCATATGTTGAAATGAAATCTTTTCCCATTGATCCTAATATTTTCAGTAGGTATGTATATCCTACAAATAGATACAAAAATATTCTTTCCAAAATTATTTTGATAATTTTATAACGTTATTCATGCACTAGCAATGAGTAATGAGACTTTGTGTTGCTATTTCACATTGCAAAATCGATAAGATGATCCATAAATGCATATTAAATCATTTTTGTTAAACTTTATTCACTGTTAGTTTGCACAAAAATGCAAATGCCATTTTATAAGCTGCTGTTTTGACGACAGATTTTTATCATATTTCACACTAAGGAAATAAGGTAAATGCTTCATAAAATTAAAACATTCTGATTCAAATATCCACATGCTTAATGACTGTGATTCTTATCCTATCATTTGCTTCCTTCTTGCTTCTTATCCTATCATTTGCTTCCTTCTTGTTTCTTATCCTATCAGTTGCTTCCTTCTTGCTTCTTATCCTATACTGTATGACATTGCGCAATATAGTAAGTACATTATTGTACAATCTGATACAATATTGGGCGACTCTTAAGAGTACTGAAATAGATGGACTTACTTAAGTTATTCGACATTAATTTTTTCTGAAACTCAAGATTTTGTCACATGATTGCATTTATCCTTCAAGCAAAAGGAATAATTCTCAAAGCATCTTAGTCCAGTAGTATTCGAAAAAGAAAACAATCCAATTTTTTTCCAATGGCATGAATTTTTAAGATGCACATGAAATAGATATAAAAATTCCAAACTGAGTAAAAGCGCATAATAACAAATTTCATCTAACATCAAATTCTTCAAAGCAAAGTTGCCGTATTCCCACTGGAATGCATTCTAAACACACAGCTTCAACGTCAAAAACTTGAAGAACGAATTCATGAGCAAAAGAAAATATTATTGTTGACGGAAACTTTCTTAAATAAAAATCTCCAAATCCACATCCTTAAGATGCTGGAAATTTCTTGAGACCTCAAGACTTCCACCTCTTTTATCCAATCGATCGAGCATGTTTATAATCGATATACTTCCTTCTTGCTTGAAAACAAAAGAGCTGTTTCGATGTTTTCGAAAACTCAGTAACAAAAGGTTCACTTGGGAAGGGAATAAAATACAAAATAAAAAAAATACAAGTTCAATAGAGTTGTGTTCTGAAATTTTACTTCCTCAGGCAATTGCTGGAACAGTAAAAAAATCTCTCAGTCACCAATAGAGAACTCAAAGAAAAATCGATTCATTTTTGTTAGAGTGTGGCCCTTTATATTTCATAACTCTAAAATTACTGGAGGGTATATAATGCGGGATCTTTAAAAACGTGTCTATATAAATATTTTTTTCTATAAAATACACAGAAATCTGAAACCTATTTTTAACTATGCACAAAAGAGATATCCTACAGTTTTATTCCTTATTTTATTTTCCTTTCTAGGATATATAACTAGTGGTGTTGAATAAATTTAAAAAGTGCTTGCTATGCAGTGGCGGCTCGTCAGCTCAGAAACACGCAGTGCTTCAAAAGTTTTATAGACCTAAATTGTAGGAAATTTTGTGCTGATTATTTTGGTATACAATGATGATACACTAAAAATTGATAGTTTTTGAGTTATAAACAAAAAACTGCAGACAAACTTTCTTTAATGCTTTTTCGCTATAACTAAAATTCCAACAAAAATTATTGGTGACGAACCTCAGAATCGTAATCAGCACCCGAAAAAACATGAAGAAAAAAATTGCAATTCCTCCAGAATTGAATGTAAAAAAACGACTGAATTACTGAGAAAAAGCGTAAAAGAGCCAAATGAGGAAGTCGCGCCAAATGAGAGCTGAAAAAAAATGCAGCTCAAATGGATGCAATTTCAAGCGGAGAAGGGGTTGCTTTTCTTCCGTTTCGCGTTGCTCTTTGCGTTAATATCGGATCCGTAGGAGAGGCAAAACTTGATACAGCTTTGGTCTGTCTCTCTCTTAATTCTTGATTGATTTTCCGTCTTCTTTTTACATTTTTTATTACTTTATTGCCATTTTCGTTGATCACTGAATTCTCAAAGTGGAAAAATAAGCCAATTAGAATAAAAACGAAATTACAATCTTTTAAGATAACTTCGGGGGGGACTGCAGCTCTTATGGACGAGCCGCCACTTTTGTTACGAATATTTGTTGATATCAAAGAAATGGGTCTTCGTCGCAGTATTTATAAACTATGCCGTATTTTAATACTATCAATTGCATTTCAATGCTTGAAATTTTTATGATTATTATTTCTTAGCAGAAATTTCATTATTTATAATTGTTTCTTCCATAGTTGAAAATTAATATAAGGCATGTTGACTTACATTTTCAAAGATTAATTTTAAATTTGTATAAATTCTTAAGACTTAAAAAGTTGCTGCTATATACTTATACGAAGACCAGTTAATGGTTGGTTGGATTTTTTTGGCGCAAGACCATTACGTTGACTCTACTTCGCCAGGCTAAATTGTAAATTTGTGTCAAGATAAAATCATTATATTGCACATGTACAAAAAAAGATGGTAAAATTTTAAAGTAAAACTGAAAAATGTTTATATAAGAGAATAAAATCCAATTGAGTTCAAGCAAGCAGAAAGATGAACTTGAGGAGTCTTTTTAAGTAACACAGATAAACAGAATACGTAGACCAGTTAAATAAAATCCAAATGTTTTTAAAAGGATAAATGAAATCCTCCTGTACATAAAAGGATTGAAATTGTAAGTCTAAAATATTTTCCTCAATTGATTTACAAATAATAATGCTATACAAAGCCAATAATCATTCTAATGCTTCCAGATAATGAATTGAACTCAAGCTCAAGTACATGCTTTTCTAGTAGGAACAACACAACATAATACATCTACCAATGATATGCGCTGTTTCGCTTTACGCGTGAAAATGACGTCATAGAAATTAACTCCATTACATTTTCATTCCTCGAAAGTTTGTAAAATAATAAAACTTTATAACCCTTTGTCAGCGAATCTCATCGTTTAAGAATTTGGAGCAGTGGTACATGATTAATTCGGAGTTGACAGGTATACAGTAAAAATACGATTAATCTAAAAGTTCGATTTAAGAAGCCTCTCGCCTACGTCTCTAAAAGTGAATATAGCAAGAGAGAACGACATTTTAAAATTCAAAATGTCCATGTGAGTTGACCATGGCGGCGATTAGGGGTTATAAGTGTGTGTGTGGGGGGGATTTTTTCACAAATAGAAGTCCCGGGAATTATAAGGGTAAACAATAAAATTCAAAAATTTAGTTACAAAATGCTTAGTTTTGCATATTTTCTGAGAGGAAAAAAACAGAGAAGCGATAGTTGAAAGTTTATGAACTTAACTGGAATTTTTATGAGATTTTGCTAAATCCTATTCAATACAGGGCGGACATAAATTATTGGACCCATTTCAAAAATTAATGAAAAAACTAATAATGTTACAACTACGGCTTTTTAAAAATGAGAGAGCAAATAAAACAAGTTTTTTTTTTTCAAATAGGTGGCGTAATATTACGACGTTCTAAATTTCCTACAGCGAGAGATTTCCATACGCAATGACTACCTATCGGCAGATATCGATGTGCGTTTTCTTGTTTCCTTTTTCAGTCTTTCTCGAATATCTCGAAAAATATTCAGTTCACACTACATGTGAGCTAACAAATTAAAAAGCGTAAAATTCTCTACGAATGCATTCTTTTACATTTCTTCTAGTTTAAAAACTTTCGCAGATAATGGCTCTCAAAAATGAAGATGTCCTATAATTTACGACCACCGTAACGGCGCATTACCTGTCTGAAAAACTTTTTAAAATACTCTCTCATTTAAAAAAAAAATCCGTAGTTGTAACATTATTAGTATTTTAAAATTAATTTTTGAAATGGGTCCAATAATTTACGAAAACATGTATAACTTTCTTCAAAGGAACAATTTATTATGTATTACAATTAAACCGGAATATTTTAAGAATCGCCGAATGGTCGATGCTAACTTCATTAAAGTTTTAATTAAAATAAAAAAGTTATAATTTACTAAAACCCAACCATTGAGTAAAATATTAGGAAAAATCAAATATATTCAATTAGATTGTTTCTGATAAATAATATTATTTAAACAGATGTTCAAAGCAATGAAATTAATTACGTTACATAAAGTAAGTAGAAAATAAGCTTCTCAAAGTCATTAGTTTAGTCTTAGCATTTTAAAATAACGTTAAGCGCCTTTGCTTTTGCCTAGAGTAGACTTCCACACAATCATCCAATTTCGGTCAATTTTTTTAATGTCCAATATTCCCAAGTGCGAAGCATTGAATTTCTCAACGATGAATAATTCTTTTCCCAAGAAAAAAACGCATTAGTATCAATGTAGGTGACCATCTACAGTGAGTTGTTTAACCGCAAGGGGTCCCCTTTGCAGCTCATGAGCCAACGGGGTACAATAAAATAGGTCTTGTAATTTATGGTTCATTTCGAACCTTCATAAAGGTTTCAGGATGAAAGTAGACGCTCACTATGGAGATTATCTTGTTTACAATGCTTTCAAAACAAGTGTAAGT
Organism: Araneus ventricosus; assembly: GCA_013235015.1. NCBI lineage: Eukaryota > Metazoa > Arthropoda > Arachnida > Araneae > Araneidae > Araneus > Araneus ventricosus. The sequence continues at coordinate 2,149,325 of BGPR01000044.1, read as the reverse complement.
GTGCACAATTCCATTGATGAATACTTAGCCATCTAGAAAAGGTATAGATAATTTCAAATTCCGTTCTATTTTCCCTTTAACAAATGTCGCGGTGATCAATCGTATTTACTGAACGAAGACCTTCTTTCCACCAATCTGACCAGTGGTCATTAAGAGGTGCGAAAATGTCTTAACGCAGGGGCAGGCAAGTAACATTGATAGCAATTTCTACGGTTCTCCTCATAGACATTTTAAAACATTCGGCTTTAAATTATCGCGAATCTCAGAGGGTTAATTAAAAAACAAACACCAGTGATCGCTTATGTAACTTTCCTAAAAACTGTTGCGTTTTTATAAATTTTAGTTTGGGGCTGCTAAAATAAAATAAAATTTTAGTTTTTCCCGCAGAAGGCGGGGGGGGGGCAACCCCCCCCCGAGTCTGGAGTTGACTACAATACATTTTCTAGTCTATAAACAAATCTATTTGCTATATGCTTACTTTATATAATTAAAACTTTGGATAATATTTCAATCCCGTGATTAAATAAGTCCTTCTCTACAATGTGTATAATTTTTGTATATTTGTAAAGCCACAGTTTACGAAGTATCCGTAGGAAAATTAATGTTATAGTTTTGATATATCTTCATAATAGCTTAAGAATAAGTGGCGGCTCGTGTTATGTAATTTTGGGGGTGCTGTAACTTTTAAACCTACACTGCTCATGATGCACATTTGTACCACTTACATTTTTTGTCTTTTTTCATTAACTTTCATTAATCTTTTATTTAATGAATAAATTTGTAACATTTTTTCGCTTCTAATAAGTATTTTAACAAATTATTTTTTATAAAAAAAATTCTAACTCTAAATTTTGTTTGCGAAATTTGCTAAACTCAAATTTTGAAAACACTTGTATCGCGGAAAATGTATTTCATCACCATGTATAACTAAAAAATATCGAAAAAATCCTTTAGATTGCAAAAAGTTTCATTCAAATTTAATTACTATAAAAAGACTTAATCAATTAAATTTTGATTAATCATTGATTTTCCTTCATCTTCTTACTTATTTTCAAAGTTTTATCTCGTGAAAAGATTTTCCGCTGTGGTAAACTGTTTGATACTTTATTTCCAGCTCAGCAACTGTATTGGTGCTGCCGAACTCGACAGTTCCCCTTCAGCTTAATAACATGCTGGGGAAAGAAAGGGAAAACATGAGCTCTGTAACTACGCATGCGCGCAGGCAGAATTCGGTGCTGGAACGATTCTCAGTTCTCCTTTACTTTAAGCTACTTTCTCATTTGCGCATCATCTTCGGGTAGTGAAAAATTAAGATAGGAAACTCTGCCTCAGTTTTTGCTAGCGGCTTATTTGAAGTTTGAAATTGTTTTAATGGTTAAATCGCGTTAGATTGTTGATAGATTTAAATACTGAATGCGAAATGAAATAAATTTACACAATTTAAAAAGTTGGGAGTGCTGCAGTACCGAAGTCTTTATGCTCTAGCCGCCCCTGTTAAGAATGTTAGAGGGCACATAAAAATAAAACCGTATGCAGATAATTAAAATCAATTATCTATGATGCATAATCATTCTTTTTTTTTCATTCAAAGAGACGATTACTTCCTTTTTTTACCATTTTTATTTAACATGTTTCATGTTTATGAAAACGAAATTTTGCAAATAAATTTTCACCAAAATCCCTATGTGCTAGAGTTTTGAAATTTTGCATATTTCTATGTTCTCGCTGATAATACTCTACTTTGATAATTCCAGAACTTAATTATTAGTTAATTGATTGATTTAATTGACTTTCGTTCCATTCGTGTGGCGCCATCTGATAGTGAAAAAGAGAAAAAAATTGATTTGAAGATTTCATGCTATTTATAGTAATGAATTATAAATGAAGGAGTTTAAGATAAAAAAAAATCATTGAAATTAGATGAAAATTCTACTTTTTAGTTCATTTACAAAAGTGTTTTTAAGAAGTATTCTTTTATAAATTTATACAGTTCTTTAACTCCATGAAGTTTAATTTTAATCATGTTTGCAGGAAGACGAAATAAAATTAATAAATATGTCCAAGTTATAAAATATGATAATTGCTTATCAAATGATTATACATTTTCAGTCTCATATTTCTGTTACTTTATGCATATTTTTAAATGAAAAATCATCATTATCAAAAAAAGAGGAGGATAAGGGCACATTTGCTGAAGTAATTTTAACCAAATTTAATTTCAGATATTTCTCGATTAATTTTGCACATTCAGTCAAGAACCTTTTCAAATACCAGTAAATCGTATTTTTATACAGGAATCTCAGAAAAATATGCTACATGAATGTTTAATCAGTCGTTATAAAATAATTTTTATAATTTATGCATTATTTTTTTAACATTCTGTTCCTTTAGGGTACATTTATTGTTTCTGCTTTTAGAATATGAAAACAAAATATATTATTGACAAAATTTAACATCGTGAGATACAAAAAAAATTCGTCTAGAGCCAAGATCATTAAAAATTAGATAAAGCTTACACTAATAATGTGTCAGACTTGAGATGAAATAATAAGAAGAAAAACGTAATACTTTCGCTCAAAGCTAAATCCAGGCTCTACTATCACTATAACCATGCATACGACACGTTTTTTTTAAATCTCCAACACGCACATAAAAAACTATTTCATAAAGCGACGGTCCAAACAATTTAAGCAAATTTATTCAGGGCAAGAACTTAATAAACATCAACTTCTCACGCAGGAAAACTTTTCTCCAAAGAAGCAAAACTTCGTAATAAGATAGTGTTAATATTTTCCTTGTTTGCCTCAGGCAAAATATCCTAGAAAGGAGGGAAAAAAACAACTCTTCTGGTTTCTGAAATGCAAATAGTTACACAGTTACGACATCCGTCCTTCATCTTCAAAGAAACTGTCTTCTTGGAGAAATACAGTCATCCCAGGTCGCTCATCAATGCATAAACACTGATCTAGAACATTCTGTGCAGCGAGCTACTCTAGACGTTCTCTTTGCACTAAGGATAAGAGTATTGTAAACAGCGGAGTTGTGAAGGCGAGACGTGTATTGGGAGCGAATCCTTTGTGACAGAGTGGCCAGGAGAATAATTTATTGGCCTGTTATTTTCTAAGAAAGTCTTATTATCTCGTCTTCATAGATGGTTTATAAATGTGAGAATAATCGTAATATAAATGTAATAATTATTAATCAGTAAGGATGCTTTTGAAAGGTGTATTTTCCTTATTTAGGTAATATTGAAATCAAATTGAATGAATATTGAAATTTTTCTTGATTAACTTTGTACATTAACGCAAAATCTTTATCAAATACTAGTACAACCTACTTTTATATAGGAATCTCAAATAAAAAATAGGCTAAATGAATGTTTTTATCAACCGTTATAAAATTACACTTTCTATTATTTATGAATTATTTTTTAAACATTCTGTTCCCTTAAGATGCATTTATTGTTTCTGCATTTGCAATCTGAATACAAAATATATAATTGATAAAAATTAACATCGGGAAATACTAAAAAATCTCTTCTCGAATCGAAATCAATAAAAATTTGATAAAACTGACACTATTAACATATCAAACATGGGAGAAGATAAATAGAAAAAATATCCTAGAAGGGAGGGAGAAAATAAAAACTCTTCTAGTTTCTGAAATGCAAATAGTTACACAGTTACGACATCCTCAAAGAAACACTCTTCTTGGAGAAATACAGCTATCCCAGGTCTCCTATCAATACATAAACACTGTGCAGTGAGCTACTCTAGCCGTTCTCTATACACTAAGGATAAGAGTATTGTAAACAGCGCAGTTGTGAAGGCGAGATGTGTATTGGGAGCGAATCCTTTGTGACAGAGTGGCAAGGAGAATTATTTATTGGCCTGTTATCTGTTAAGAAAGCGTTATCATCTGGTCTTGATTGTAAATGTGTGAATAATCAGTGATATAAATGTAGGGGAATGGCGGATAGTATTGTCATTTAAGGAACATTTAATATAAAATTTATATTATTTGTTGGAATGAGCTGTAACTGAATCAAACCTTTCTTTCAGCACTTTTCTTCATACTGATTATATTAAAAGATTATCTAAGCTAGGTAAATTACATATGACAACTAATTTTTAAGTCGATACTTTACTTAAAAATTAGTTGTCATATGTAGCCAGGCTTAGATAAATTTTTAATATACTCAGCATGAAGAAAAGAGTTCAAAGAAAGGTTTGATAAAGATATAGCTCATTCCAACAATAATATAATTTATATAAGAATATAACTATATAAATTATATTTTTGGTGGAATTAGCTACAATTTACGATAAGTTAAAATAAATTTTATAAGATTTAAAATTATAGATGTTTTTGGATTAGGTAATTAATATAGGCAGAAATACATTTAACTATCAGAATATAAGTGCACTTGCTATAAGGTCTTACTGATCGAAACAGAATTCCAAAATGTTTGTAAGGAATGGCTTAAATACATCAAACCATTCTTTCTTATTTAATTTTATTCACAATGGTCTATGAAAATTATGCTAAGATACGCGAGAATTTGAAATAACATTACAAAAGTCTTCTTTTACCCCCACATACTCGACGTCTAAATAAACCACCAACAGCACAAACCCTTTTCCTTTGGTTTTCTCTTTTTTCTATCTTTATTATTGGAAATACATCTGTTTTAACGAGATTTTTTTTATGTAATTCCAAACCCTCAAGTACAAGCGTTGAATCTGAATCTCATTCCCAATCTGCAGACGTGCTCGGCATAAAAACTACGAAGAGAGTCGCTCTATTCCTTCCAAACTATTAAATCCAGAGAGAGATTTTGTTTCCAGGATGGAGTTCGTAAAAATAAATCAAACGAGAATTTTATTACAGAACAGAGAAGAAATGGTAGTTATCCTCCGCGTGCATTGCAGAGAAAAGGACCATTTCTTCCCACTTTTAACGATGTCTTGCGCAGTGAACTCGAGATAAAGCTTACAGTTTAATTTTCTTCGTTTTGTAGTGCCAGCACCGCTAGCTGTGAAGACAGCGGGCGTTGTTATGAATGAAAACAAGGACGGACTCATTGAAAAAAGTGCATATAAAATGCAATTAGATGTCTCATAAAATGTTGGATGAAAGTTTGGAGAATAATCAAGTTTGTATGCAGATCCGCTGGGCGAAGTTTATTGAGGAAGAGTTTTTTTTAGAGCTGGAATTTGTAAAACAAGAAAAGATGGTGCCACACAAGTACAGAATGTCCGCGAAGTTCGTATAATTTAAATCTGCAAAAAGGATTAGAAAGCTTGATGTATCCAGTTTTTACTTATTTCTTGAAGAAATTCAGCTAAAAATTCACTGATTTTTCAGAATGATTGCTGATTTATATCTTCAACAAAAGAGCTGGAATTTGTAAAACTAGAAAAAAATGGTGCCACACAAGTACAGAATATCTGTGAAGTTCGTATAATTTAAATCTGCAAAAAGGATTAAAAAGCTTGATGTATCAACTTTTTTCTCCCTTTAAGAAATTTTACTTTTAGAAATTTAGCTTTAAAATCCCTGATTTTTCAGAATGACTGTTGATCCATACCTTAAATAAAAGTAAAAGTATATTTGAAATCCTTGATTGGTTGCATTAAAATCTATATTTACTCTCCAAAGAAAGTTTAGAACCAAATGCAAGGAAATGAAGCCACACTGGAACTCCATATTTCAAATATATGAGAAAATGTTTTACAAGTTGGCAACGAACAGGATTTAATTTCTCCTTTAATAATTAACGCTGAGATCAATTAAGCTTTTAGCAAGTATAGGGTTGTTCTACAATCTTCTAAACCAGACAAAATTAAAATATCAAAATGTAATTCTAGCCATGATTTATATTTCAAACAATGTATTTTTTGAGATTTTATAGAATTAAAAACATAAAAATAGTTTTTTTATTGCTCATTGGTTTCCAATAATCGACAGAATATAACTTTTAAGCACTCAAATTAATTTTGCCTTATAGTGTCTTATATTTCTTGGAAGAGTAGAATCGGCAATCAGTTTCACCAGTTTGCTTCAGTAGCAGTGATTTGCGTATAATGGTCTCTATTCAATACAGCACGATAAAATGACAGACAATTAAGTTTCAGTAATCCACTTATATATCTAACAGTGAAATAAAATCTATTTGGCTAATGGACTGTATTTCTATTGAACTGATTTTTGAATTAGAAAGAAAAAATAATTATAAGAAAGAATTTTTAAGGTGGAGATATTTGTAGCTTTAGGGGCATTGAAATCACTAGCATGTGACACTGACATATACAGACAGGTTTAGCTTGGTATCCGTGATCCTATAGAAAACATTTATGAGGATGACAAACGCCAGCTTCAGAAGGACTAAACACAACAGTTTACAGGAACGTGTGTGCTTTATGTAGTTAGAGTTTAAGTGTTTCTCCGCTAAGTGATAAGCGATCCGCCCATTTGTATCAATTGGCTTGACACACTCTGGCGGCATTCTCCATTCTTTGCGGGTGAGTACTGATACCAACTGAGCTAATCAGCATATTAGGTCCAATTCACGCATATGATTTTACCCGGACACGTCATTAGTGGTAAAATGCAAGAGAAACTATTAGCGACGTGAGGTACATTGAGAGCAGTTGGACACGTACTGCACACATATCTTCCGCGATGCTTCGGGGCCGTAAACGTAACTAGAGGCGATTTTGCTCAGCATTTTTCCTAGGAAATCGGAAGAGAGCCGGACCGAAATAACGGCTTTCAACACTTACGAAGAGGTAAACTTGCACTCCCCAACAACTCCCTATGTACTTCACACTACTAATCCTTTCTTCGTCGTTTTGCCACTAATGACTTGTTTGGTTAACCTTTTGGCATGGGCTCAATATTTTGAAAACGACTTCGTTTGGGGGCTCTTTCAGAGTGTGCATTTCTGGAGGGGGTAAGAAAATTTCAAAACGGGATTCGAGAAGATGGGTGGTCACGAATCATTGTGAGAAACAGTGAGTGATAAAAGGAAGCGTCTTCTGTTGATAGCTAAACATTTACGCCTCTCTTTGAAAGTACACAGGTTGGGGAAACTGATGAACAGCGAGGGAGAATGACAATGAGCCTCAAAACCTGTGTTAAGAGAAAACACCCCCGGACTTGGGGTCCTTCGTCAAAGTGCCCCCCTGAAGAGCGAATGGCCGATTATCCTGTTGTGCCCTCATCTAAACGAGCTGACCACATGTGCGTTGAAAATTCCTTCCCTCCCTGGGATTCTGAGATTTGTCACATGCCCCTCACAAGGGACTGTAGACGCATGTGACAGTGTATGCCTACGCGAAAAGGTTAAAATTGGATGTGTGCACAAGGTTTAGGGATGAAATTCGAAATTTTGAAGGAAATGACATCTGAGTTGGCAAACCTCTTCCACACCACACCAGCGAAGAATATGTGACCGCCAACCGATTTAATTTGAACTAGGCTCTCAAAACGTTTGAAATTGTCTCCGAATATGATTCAGTGTCACCCGACCATCAAGCCTCTTTGGGTTGAAGAAATCAAAATTTAAAAAAAATCACAAGACTGAATGCAAAACTTATTCAAAGTAGTTGCAATTTGGCGTTATTTCCACATCTGAAATCCATTCAACATAGTAATAATGGTTATAATGCATGAATACTGCTATTCATGAGATGCAGATAAAGTAAAGATTGAAAAATTATACATTTTTGAAAGTTTAAAATTCATGTCGGTAACGCGATTTTCCATCTGTTCCAAGGATCTTTCCTTGATGATATCAGAGATGTGTTAACTTTAACGCATATGTATTATCATAAAATCAAACATATACCCGTGTTCTGTTCTATGATGTTACTTTTCTTTGCAGAGAGACAGAGAGAATTTAAAACTTTTCAATGCTTAAATGAACCATGAAAGTATAACAGCTTTTAAAATTACATTTCAGATGAATAATTCCAAAAATATTAATGCTCAAAACATTGGTGTTGTGTTCCTTTTTATAATAGTATCGGAGATATGATGTCTATGAACTTATTCCTAGAGGTCAGGAGGAGTAGAAATTAGGAAGAAAAAAGCTAATAATTAAACCTTTTTTCTTCTGAAATATGCACAATTAATTCTAGTTATGAACTTTTAATGACATTTTAAAAATTTATGGACATAGAGGTGTTTAATATGCTAAACGTTTGGAAGAAAGAGAATATTTCCCAAATGGATTCATTTTTTGTTATTTGTATTGGAGAGTATATTTCAATTATATTCGCATTAAGCTATAATGTTCCTGACAATACTTAAAAAGCTTAATAACTTAACTTAATAATGAAAATATATATATTTTTATAAAAATTTTAATGAGATGCTTATGTTTTTCACGTTTCAGAATCATCCAAGAATATAACTGACAACTTTCAACCAAAATTAAACTCACTTCAATTTCTTAAAAACTTCCACTCTCTTCAACTTTGAATTTCATCTATGAATTTTACAAACATCTTTGCTTAAGGTAATGTATTCCCAAAATCAACTGCATTATTCATTCGTTGAATACCATTAAATAATCAAATATTACTCAGTATGCAATCACAAACTGTCATTAGCGTACCTAATAATGAATACACAATGCTGTTTGCTTAAAAGTTCAACTTTAAGGCCTTATCCCCCTCCCGTGGGAACCTCGCTTCTGACCAAAGTTCACAAAGTTTCTCGGCGATCAAATATGATTTTGGGAGCAAATGCATAAATTTTTAAACTGTGTCACCCGTCCAATCCAAACATTTCATCCTTTTCCCTTTTCTAATACAGGACGTGCCTTCGTAATCAGAAACCATTATCCATCACGTGATTCATGTTGAATTCAGGAGATTTCCCAAACTATCTCAATCAGTTATTAAACATCTTGGCGAAGGCGTCCATTCTAAATATTTGGACTAAAGGCTATCCTACCTTAATCCTGCTTGGAAGTAACGGACCCCTCATTAATCATGTCGGGATGGGTCGAAGTTTATGGATAACTGGGGTAAGTTGGGTGGAGGAAAGGTAGGCATTTGTCTTGGAGCAAAAGGAGAAAGGTTATCATCGTCTACGAGATGATAGGAAGCGGTAAGTTTGTAATGTATCTCTAATCTATTCAGGTAGAGATAGATGGTATAAAAAGAACTGTTGCTGCACAGTGCATTAATCTTCTAAGCGATGTTATTTATTGGTGTAGAAAAGTTCCATGCTTGGGGTGTTAGTAGGATCTGCGCTATGTATTTGCTAATATTAACTCTTACGATGCATCGACTTTACCCATTTGTTTAAATTTTTTCCTCTTTTAACACTTTCAACTTCATTGCATGTTCCGTTTTGGAATTTACTAAATTTATTTCGCAAATGCGTGTTAGACATCTAGCTGATCATAAATATGTATATATGAAACCAATTAACGGTAATGGGCTATTTTTCCTCCAAATGAACGAAATGCATTTTAAATTATGCATTTAATTTATAAGAATGCGTGAGTATTCAGGATATTCAACCTTCAAAAAATTCAATATTACTTTCGAAGATTTAATTTTAAAAAATATCAATTTGTGCAAGAACCCTCGTCATTTTGTTTCTCTTAGAGATCGAAAGCAATTTAGCTTTTGCAATGTTGATATTTTTCTAAATACTAATGGTATTGAACTGGAATTTTTATATAAGTTAGCCATTATACCTGACTCTTTAAGTTATGAAAGAAAAAATACGCTACGTTTCGCCCATGCGCAGTAAAAAAATGCTCAATGTGAGGTTTCACTTCGAAACCAATGAACGCGAATGGGTTAAACTGATGGTAAAGGTTTGACCACCGGAAATTTTCAAGTTCGAAAACCAAAGTTCGATTCCACCAAACTTCCACCGTGTGTACGGGCTAGGCGTAGGTTAAATAGGACTTCGAAGATCAAACGTCTGCTCCTGGTGTGGCGCAGAAATTCAGAAAAGTCTTCATAATCTGATCTCGATTGGGCTTAGTGTTGCTTCAAGCAAATGGGTCTTTAACACGTTAAGCGTCATGTCAGTCACCGTGACTGACACTTATCTGCCTAACTAGATTACCCCTTCTCTACTATAGTTAAGGGATAGCAGAGAAGGGATCATCTAAGTAGATGGATGGTTTGAATCTCAGACATGAGTCGTGGTTCTTAACGTGTTAATGTATCAAAACTAATAAAATTATAAAAAAAATAGGCGTGAAAGAGTCGGAGAGTTAATAACAGGAGCTTTTGGAAAAAAAGATTTACACTCAAATTCTAAAAAAATATCAACAAAATTCATTGAATAATTTTGTATATTAATATCATTAAATGCTTTGAAAGTTCATAATGATAAAATTAACTTTCGAATGACGAAGAAATCATTTTTGCATTTCTGAACGACAAGCCAAATATTTACATAAATTCAACAATTCAACAGTCAGTCCAAGGATCTCATCTTGTGGTTAGTCCTCGTGTTGCTTCAAAATGGGACGTTAATATAACTAAATGATGAACTGATATTGTGGTATCCTATATAGACTTGTTTTAAATTAATAAATGTAGATTTATTTTCGTGAATTTAGTTGAAACAAGAATTTAATGTTTAATCTTTCATTTTTCAACAGAAGTGATTAAAACCAGCGGGAGTGGCCTCCCCTAAACTTTCTCGTATACTTTTCAAACATTTGTCATTTCCCTCCCCCCTGCGTTGATAAAAAGTTCGAACCAACTGTAACCCAGAATGCAATGACTCTCAGAAGGTTTTTCATTGTTGATTATAGTGATAGTAAAATATTGAGGTGAAGAATCATATTCAAAAAGATAAGTATGTATTAAAACTTCGCAATATTTATTTTTTTTTATCAAACTCTAGCAATGCAAGTTTCGCGTGCGGAGAAGAAAACAGGAGAATAGCTTGCTCGCTAAATAGCTTGCGCATGCGCAGAGATTGCTTCCAATACGCAAGTAAAACGAGACGCCCTAAATGTTTGCTTCCTTACAAAATCTCGCCGCCAGAATTGTTTTTTGGCAAACTGCCACGTTTTCGGAGTATCCCTTCTTTGCACAGGCATTTACGCATGCGCATGGAGTTGAAAAGTATGCTATTATACAGACCGACAGACAGTCAGCCCGTTGAGGGATTTGGCCCAAAATTTTATACGGACCTACATTCATGACAATAAAACTGTGTACCAAATTTTATCCATCTAGCGATTCAAGTTTTTGAGTTATAGTGTTCGCATGACTTCGGACAGACAGACTTCCCGTTGACGGATTTTGTCCAAAATTTGACAGAAACCTACAATTATGTTTAAAGACCACATACCAAATTTCATCCCTGTATCTCTAATAGTTTTCGAGTTATCGTGTTCACAGACAGACATAATTCCAAAATTGTGTTTTTCGGACTCAGGGAGGTCTAAAACGTGGAGATTCGTCAAAACCTCGAGTTCGAATTTTTTGACGATTACAATACTTTCTTTTTGTATACTTCGTATACGAGAAAGTAAAAATTGAAAATAATTATTTTTATCTTGATCTTTTTTGGTCATACTGTAGGGCTTCTGAAAATTTTCAAATTTGTTCCTAATTTTCAATCGGAAATAAATTTCACTCTCAGTCTCTCTCATATTTAGCTTTAAAATAATTTAGCAGATCCAAATGCACATTTTCCTAAGAAAATAAAGAAAATGAGCAAATGAAGGCAGATAAAAATAAATGCTTTTTTTTGCTCTTGCTTTTTCAATAAAGTTTCACGCATACCCAACCAACCGACAGGGAGTCGTCCTGGTTCCGAGTTCAGAGATATTCTGTGGTGTTAATGTTTGCTGAATTTAATAGCGTAACTTAATAAAAATTATTTTCATATGTATTTCTGGTAACTAATTTTGGAGAACCTGGTGAAAGCAGGTTTGTCAAATATTTCTTGATCCCCAAGTTTATATACGCGACCCTTTTTAGGGCTGGTATCCATAGCTTAAAAAGTCTTTCTCTAATATTATTTAACCAGAATAAAGATTCATTGATTTGGTTTCAATTCATGGGAGACACTTAAACTGCAAAAGGTTCAGAAGCAGTGTTGCATAATAGTCCGCTACAAGCGACAAACTTCGCACATTTTATTTCGATCATGAAAAAATGATAAAATTTTATTCATATATGGATTAAAATGGGTAAAGACTAATAAATTGGTTCATCTGACTTCGGTTTATAAAGTTGTAATCAGTGGCGATTCAAACTGACTATAAGTAGAAAACAGTGAGCGGTGGAATCGCAACTGAATGCAGTTATGCGTGTGTCTAAGTGTGTAAACAGTTACAATTATTAAAATTAATCAGATTATTAAAAAAATTTGAATTAATTAAAGATTAATTAAACCCTTTATATTATACAGAATGGCGCATATGCAGTATTCTAATAAATACAAAAAAAACAATAGAAAATTACAAATGTTAAAACAATAAATGTTTAAAAAAAAGAGAATTAAAACATTTAAAGAAACATTAAAAAAAAAGAAAAAAACTAGAAAAATATGAAGCAGAAGAAGTAATCCATGATGATAACAATACACCTTTCTGCGCGCCAAACGCAGCAGCATCGAGTGTTTGCATCATACATTTTACTACAACTAACCAACCCATCACTAAAGAATTAATCAACAAAAATTCCCTAATAATAAAATAGCCAAAACACATAAAAGAAAAAACTAGAAAACATAAGCAATAACAATCAAAATGGAAAAATTGGAGGAGAACCCCAATGGAGGACTTAATCATAGAGGCACCCACCATAGGAGTTCCAATTTGGACAAATTTTCTGTCGAGGGCAAGACTAACAAAGCCAAAAAATATACTCTCTGTGGTTCTGAATCTGTCCAATTGAAAAATAAGAAATAATCCCTTTGATAAAAACAAAAAGAAGAAAAGAAACAAGCATAATAAAAACCTTTAAAGACATATCCATAGAAAACTTGAGAATGCAAAAAAATAATTCATCCTCAGCCGAATTCTAAGTGTGTAAAGGTATAGAAAGAACTGCATGAATTAAAACAAATTTTATTTCAAATACAGTCTTTTATTGGACAGAATATTGATTATCATAGTTTAAAATTAGATTACCTTAAAATAAATAAATTAGTTTTAAATTCATTAGCTTTGTATTCAAGAGGGCGTAGTGACATACCACGGATCTCTCCATACTGTCTCTTTGTAATATAATCTTCTAAAAGCTGCCTACCAATAAGCCTCTTTCATGACACTAACAGAGAGTTTCAGAAGTGAAAAAAAAAATTAAGACGTTGGAATGCAAAGAAAATACAATTTTTGTTAAGGCTTGGTAATTCAAAACTATATTAAAGAAAAACAGAATTAAAGCAAAACACCAATTTAATTTTCAGTTTGAACCGGTTCTGGATAATGATGAGGTTCATCCACTTTCTCACCAACAACGGATGTAGCCAGCGCACAGTGGTCCAGTTTCGTTTTCTAGCGAGACAAAAATCATAGCGACGAAACTAAAAACAGCAGAGACTTGAAATTTGCACAGCTTAAAGGAAATGAATTTCAGTTGTATCACCTGAAATTTCATAACAATCGGTTAAATATTTCTTGATTTGCATTAATTTATTTAATTCGTCCCCATTGTTCTCTATGGAAAGAACTGTTGTAATCTGCGGAAAAGTTAATAATTAGTTGTATAAAACATAAAAAAAAATCTGATAAATTTTACCAAATGAAGGAAATAGCTTTAAAATAAGATTTATGAAATTTTAGTAAAGTCTGGTAGGTATTTTTTTTTTTTTTTATTTTTAACATTCCAAATATTTGCAATGTTAAGATAGATCTAATGAATAATTGTGCGACAAGTTCAAATGTCTTTCAAAACGATTAAAAATTGAAAGAATTTCGTTAATATAATATAAATGTTATATAAATACCATTAAATCTTTTAAAAAATTACTTTTAAGAGTAAAAATGCCCTCAGTTTTCACAAAAATAATATGAGAATTCATGAAATATTCCAAATCATTTTAATAACTAACTTTTAAGCATAATAGATGAAGGTAACGCTTTTCATCGTGTGAATTATGTTTTATATTATTTGTTATTTATGAAAAACTATATTTGGTTAAGTTTTCCTAATTTTATTGTCCTTTTAGCTGTAGCTGAAGACAGCGCTTGAGAGGTTGTTACTGAAGCAAATTAACTGTCTTGAGAATTTCAAATCACGTTCTGAACTATTCCAAAATTTTCGCGTTTTCGATGTTTTTATGCCAACTACTAAATCAGAAATAAATATTGAAATCGATTTAAAGTACTTTTGAAACCATCCAGCGTTTATTTCTTAAAAAGTTAAAATGTATTTTAGATTTGGTTTGGTTTGGATTTTTATGGCGCAAGAGCCATGATGTTGGCTATACTGCGCCAAGAACTATGCCTAATTTGCACGACGCCAAAACAGTTTCTCTATAGGTAATATGTACCTATAGAGAAACTGTTTTGGCGTCGTGCAAAAAAAAAACAGTTTCTCTATAGGTACATATATTAATGCAATGTATTTTAGATTGAGTATCCGCCCCCTTAAATTCGAAAATTTTTCAATAAAATTTTCGAATTAATGTCGATTGAATTTTTAGCAATTAGCATCTAGGCTAGAACTAGGTTAACTTAGTTTTTAAACAGGTTTTTTTTTACCCAGATATTTATTTTTGCGTCATTGAAGGAAAAAGTGAAAATTCTTCACTGACATAGATGACATTAAAAAATAAAATAAATGAAAAAGTCGGGGTTTATCGGGGCTAATTTTTAGACATTTTATAGAAGATAGAGTGCAGAAATGATTTAAGGTAGTCTCAAGGTGTGCAAAGTTGTGCAAATTTTTTTTAAAATTCACTTTAAACTTGAAAATTTAGTGAAAAAAAGGGCTTTTTAAAATATAATATAAAAATATGGAAAATAATAAAATGATGTGTTAAAAACGGTTTCATTTACTTGTCCTGGAATCCAACATCATGAAAAATCTAAAATTAGACTGATAAAGAGCAATGTAGAACTTTACAGAACGAAATCCGAGGGCTCATTGAAACGCGACTCAAGTGTTCGAAAGACATTTTTCAACTTTAACCTCCGTAAAACCTCCTAAGACTACATGTTTATACAAAAAAAATTATGGCTTTTAGGGTTCCAAACGGTTCTCTACCTACCCCCATAGAAAATAAACCCATTTGCGGACCTCGAATTTTCGATTTTTGTCGCACTACAAACCGAAACTGGACCACTGTGCAGCGTAAACAATGAATTTTCTGATATCAGTTTTTTCGAATACGTCAGATTTTCCCAAT
Source organism: Araneus ventricosus (assembly GCA_013235015.1). Lineage (NCBI taxonomy): Eukaryota > Metazoa > Arthropoda > Arachnida > Araneae > Araneidae > Araneus > Araneus ventricosus. Next base: position 2,133,968 of record BGPR01000044.1, on the reverse strand, counting down.
TACAACCAAATTTCGGTACTTGCGTATTAACGCCACCGCAGCTACAGATTTGGCGGTTTTTAAGTGCCGCCAATTTGGCGGTTTTTGTAAACAAGATTGCTCTTTATTGGCGCATTACCGCCAATCTGTAGTCTCGGTGGCGTTAATACGTAAGTACCCAAATTTCTTTCTCACAGTGTTCCCAGACGTAAATCCGGACTGTTGTCCAGACGTGAGCTTGAAATACGAAATGTCCGGACGTACGTAAAATTACATAAACACCATTTTCGTGGCATTAAACCATTTTCTAACTCATTTTGTTTCATTATCTACTAGCTTGTTCACCAGGAATATAATTTCATTTGAATCTCTTATGTTTAATTTGATACTCATGGTCCTTTTAACAATGTAATTTTAAATTTCAAAGTGTGAAAGACATTTAAGCTTTGTTATTTCAGTAGCCTTGCACTTGTTTTGTTTGTTCTCTGCATCAGTGTCCCTTTCGGAGTCAAGTGACGCTATATCATGTAACATCTAACTGCACATTGTTAGCATCAACTTTACTCACTTATTCCTTTTGCAAACTATGCATTTGATTTAAACTTTAAATAGCGGCGCACATTTTACTTCCAGCGGCGTGTTAGCCGGATGAAAATATGCTGAGTAAAACACAGCATTAAACATTAAGATATTACCTTAGTTTTCAACATTGTTAGAGAAACACTAAAATAAAAGTTTGTTTAAAAAATTAAAACGGTTTGAATTGCGTTGCAACAATTAAAAGTATTTCAAATTATGCAAAAAATAATTTTAAAATTTTATTAAAATTAGAGAAATATTGTACTGCAACTTAATTGATATAATTGAAAAGGTAGTTTTTTGCTCTTTCAGATGGCGTAAAAATTATTTTTGTGCTGTAATATTTTCGGAAGTTATTAAGGAAAAACGCCGAAATTTTACTTAATTTTTAATTAGTTAAAATTCTAATTAAATTTTTTAGAAAAGAGGCTCCAAAGTATGTTTGTGGCAAATTTCGTAGCTCTAGGTTCAGCGGTCTGCCTTGCAGAGCCAATACACACACTCATTCTCCTTTATTATTAGTAGAGATATGATAAATTACAAAGATCTCTATAATTTTGACCAAAGGCTTCCTATCGTTTGTTATGATGGGTGATAATAAATACAAGCGCATGAATAATTTTGGATGGGAACATTCTAAACATGCTTGAATGTAAGACAAACTCAGCATCTGTTTAGTATCCCAGAGCCCAAACTAATATTTCTTAATCGCAGCTTCTGTCTAGATGAGTTTTGAATTAGCTGTTTTCATATATTTTATGTAGTAGTCGGAAAGTGACTTTCTCTACTTTGTTCATATATTTAGGGTTGCCATACGGTACCGTATATACGAGACTGTCACAGTAATTCACTACTCATTTCGTCCCGTTTTTGTCCCGTTTTCTCCCTAAACTCTGCTTTGCTATTCCAGCCCACAATGCAGATGTGGAGAGAATTGATGCCAATTCAGTCGTTGGACGGAAGAAACAGGTTGTCTGTGTAGACAATTGAAGCAATTTTAATTTATTATGATTTTAAAATGACTTGTGCCCAATTTTATAATTATGTGAAAGAGAAAAATGATATAATTAAGCAAATAAAATCAACTTTAATATATAACTGGGCTAAAAGAGGATTAGTCTTGTATCTTTCTTTTATTATTCTACGTGTTCATTTTATTATATTGGTTAAACTTTATTGATTTTTTTATCAGAGTAAAATAAACCATTATCTACCGAATTTTTTCAAGTTTAGTTTATTTAGCGCTTAAATGTCCCGTATCACTGCTTAGAAATTATAGCAACCTTACTTATATTAATGTTTCTACTCTCCACTCTAATAGCAAAACTGTAACAGTTCTGATATGATCTGTAAGTTTTGTGCATTGCTCGACGATCTAAAAATGTTGGAATAGTTACCGGGATTTTATGGATTATATATTTTGAATAATTGATTGCAAAAACCACATGAATCAATTTTTTTTTTCAAAATTGCGATTATGCTGTTTTCACATTCAAAAGGTGCGTATAGGGAAAAATCTGGTAAGGTTTACCTCTGGTAAAATACCTTAAGCTTTGGGAATTTTTTCTGATCTAAATATTCGTTGCTGGGGATTATTTTCTCGGCAAAATATTCTTCAACTCTTTATTTTAAAGTGTTATTATTTTTTTTAAACTTTTTATGTTCAAATTTGAGACCCCAAAATTTCATTTTAGAAAAAAAAGTCGATTTTGTCAAAAAACTACTTAAAACTGTTGAAATCACATCTTGATCATAATAAATTGCACATAACAGAAAACAAACATAATCGGACTAAAGTAACAGCACAAAACAACAAATGGAATATTATCAATCGAAATTTGAGATTCAAATCTTAATAAATGAAATCAATTACAAAAATCGCATCGCCATGGGCTTGGATTTTGTCCCAGCCAGTACAGGTGGAATGGGACCAGAGCTTACACATAAAGTATTGGAATGCCAATTCCGCATTTCCTTGCTCACTGCAAATGATGCATTCTTCATTATCGAGGACCTCTGGGTTCAGATTGTCATCGGTATCCAACGTCAGGAAACTCAAATGAATAAATTCAGTCTTCAGACTCAGAAAATTAGAAGTCGAGATGTCGCTTAGCTACTTTCTTCTTTTTTGTAGAACTTTTGAAGGTTTGTTGCGTTTAGTCTTATTAAAATCAGCCTTGTTCAGCTGTCACAGTTTTCGTTTATCTTCTTTTCCCTCTATATCCTTTTTAGAGAGATGCTCATTTTTCACTGGAGTGCCAGTGAGTTGCAGGAAGGGCAAGTAGTAGTCAGGTAGCACGACGAGCTCATAAATTAACTCGGAGGTGTGGTTCGTCATCTTACCCTCCACCCAATTCGTCATCTTACCCGATTTCGTCTTTTTATTTCAAAATAGCATTGAAGGATGTGAGCTCATCAGAAAAAATTAAAATAATACAACACTGAACGTCTTTTGATTAGCTCTTTGCGAATATCATACGTAAAAATCAAAATTATTTACTCCGTGAACGCTATCCCTTACCAAGCAACAACCCAAAATTGCCTAAGAACAACTAAACACATTACCACGTACTGTGAATCACAATAATAACGTTGTTAAATATTTTGGTGTGACACGGGTAGCTGGTCCCTAGAGGTCTCTGATGATGCAGGATCGGGGCTGTCATCTAGTGTAATTTTCGAGAAAAATACAATTCGTCATCTTAAACTCCTAGACGTCTTACCCTACTTTCTCCTACGTAATGAGTGAAGAAACGAAAAGAATCAAATAAAGTCACATATAGGTACATAAAACCGACTAGGTAAAAAACATTTAATCATTCGGTTTCAAAATTAATCAGTTTTTTTAAAAGCTCCCAGCATTTTGATATTATTGACTCACGAAGTTTCTTCAATCAACGATTCAATTATTGTATACAATAGAAAAAAATCGAAGATTTCAACTTTGAATCGAAGAATTTTGGATGGATTTAAAATAATAATTCAAGTTCAAGATCAGTATCGTGGATATTTTCAGCTGTACAGCGCTATCAAATTCTGTGGCTTGAGAATAATATGGAGGTTGAAAGGATCCCTGGGTAGAGATCGGTTTCTATTGAGAACATGTACAGCATGAGTAAAAACTTTAAGGCCAGTAAAAAATTTTGAGAAAATGGAAAAATGAAATAAAATGGATTTAGTAAATATTATTGTATTATTAATTATTAAAGTTCATTGCTAAGAAATAGCGCAGCAAACAGCATTTGTAAATATATAATTATCAGAAAAAAAAAGTGGCTTTAACCATTTGCAATTTAATGCTACTAATGCTAATTCATTATTACAAAGTAATAATTTGAAAGTTCTTTTTTTAGTATTGAAACCAATAATTAAATTTTTAAACTAAACATTTATCATAAAAGTGAAAAAATCATGCCTTTATTGCATATCTTGAGTTCTAATTACACATTTCTTAATTTGTACGATTTATGCGCATGCATGTAGGTGTTTAATTAAATAATAGCAATCTTAATTAGGAATTTTTAATTAAAAAACTTTAAAATAATACCAGCGGAGAAATAATGACCGCGTTAGAAAATTTTCTAATTTTAGAAAGGAAAAAAACGACGTATAACCGAAGCACTTTTTCAATACAACGAATACAAATGAATCGGGACTGTGATGAAACGACGTATAAGTGAGAAACGTATAAACTGTGCTTTACTGTATATCCTTTCCCACCGTTCTCTATCTTGTAAGGTCTGAAGAAACAGATAAGTAATGTTTATTTTAATATGGGAGATATACCATTTTCCAATCTCTTTTATATCATTGACAATTTGTAGGTACTGAATTCATGCCTTTTACACTTACAGTACCTGTGAAGAACTAAAATGTTTTTGAACCCACAAACATTAGACAGCGAGGGATGGGAGGAATACTTCAACATTGCAAATAACTTTATCTTAGGGTTTAGTTATATTTACGTCCCGTTCTGAAGAAACACGGGGGCTATTTTGGGACGGATCTCGTAATTTTAAACCGCCGTCCGATGACGAGAACGACACATGAGATGGCGCTCTTTCTCCAAACTTCCGCACCACACCAGCGAGAGGACGTTTGTTCTCTTACGTCTGCTTAAACGTTCAACAGGCCGCATAGCACAGGGAATCTTCAGTGAAATCTTACCACTAGGCCACCGCGGCTTTCCACTATCTTCGAAATACTCTTTCAATGTTTAAAACGGCTCATTGAAATTTGATGAATATGTTTCGAAAACCGAGATGCCTGCCTCTATAAGTCTCAATAGTCTCACAACTCTGTAAAAGAGCAAAATTTTCAACATTATCCATCAAAATTCGAATCCCAAGTCTCATTTGACGGCGAGGTTGACGATTTAATCTGCCTCTGGAATGACAGCAGTGAATGCAACAGTCAAATCTGGCTCCCCCAAATCATGGACTAACAGCTCTCTTCACAAATATAATCGAGGCGATCGATTCAACAGCGGGCAAACATTTCGACATTCATTCGGATGACCGACACGATGAGAGAGGAGGGCCAGAGATAGTTTACAAATTTCACAGCCGTGGACCCCCTACCCCATCCCGCTAGAATCCAAACATCGAAAACTTTTATTCCGCTCAATATCCGGTCGCGTCCATCTAATTAGAGAATTTCCGACCGGTTCCGTTCATTCTAATTAGAGAGTCCACCCGGGCAAAGGATTGTTCGGTGCAGGGGTGCGCCCGAAACGCCGATTTCGTTTGAGACCTTCCAGAAGGGATGGGGTGGGGCAGAGAGAGAGAGAGAGAGGAAATGCCGATAATTTTGAAGGGGGGGACAACCTTAGTGACAGCCAATTACAACTCCGACACGACAACTATTCCGAGAGTGAACCGATATACAACCCTTCCCTTACGCGGAAAACCCCTTTATCTATGTGCGTGTCACTCTGCAGAAGACAGATAGGATTGCTGCATATCGAAGGGATGGTGTTCTATCTTTAGGTGGAATTCCCTTTTCTATTGAAGGCAGTGAAACAACGATATGCTGGGTAGTAAAACGTATCTGCTTGATATTCATTCCGAAGAGGAAGGCATTATGGATATGGTCTCGAGACGTCCATTTATATGCCAGATGGGTTAAGAGATCTCCCGGATCTGTGTTCGTGGTATTGGCACATCGTTTGGTGGCTGAAATAGCCTTTCCTTTCAGGAGAACGATAGTGGAGTTTGGATGTCGCATGGCATGGGCAATGTTTGTAGGAAGAAATATTTATAGTCTTTTCTGTTTTTGGCTGAGAAATGTGGAGTGGACATAGGCGTGTTCTAAATTTTTTTGGACAACATTGGCGGATTCTTCATGTTTTAAATTATCCAGACGGGCTATAAATTAATTGTGATAGTTACTTCATAGTATTATATTTATCGCATCCTGTATGCTATAGACATGATTAGATGTTTAATAATGTCTATGTACAAATTGAGAAGATAATTTGAAAGAAGAAACGCTAAATTGCTGGTATTGGATCTCTAACAATCTATTAGAGCAGAAGTTCTCAACCCGTCGCTGGGGTACCCGAATTCAAAATCGGTAATGGCGTACACACGAAAACATAAGGGAATAAAAATGTTACAGAATTTTGTTTCGCCAAGTTTGTGTAAAAAATAGAATTGAAAGCTGTGCAAATCTTAAACCTACCCTCAGAATAAGAAAAAAAGGAAGTGTGTAATTTTTAGCTATCCTTGTAAGTTAATGCGAAATTATTACAATACTGATTTCATCTGTTATGACGTTAAACTAATACTATTGTAAAATGGAATAAAATGTAAAATCAGAAACAAATCCTGCAAATGTTATAAATTCCAATCCATTGGCTCTTAAACTTACATAGACCCTTAACATTATTGATAAAAACTTATTTGCATGGACGGATGGCTGGAGGGGGAGGGATATGAATGTAAGAGAAACGCGAAAATAAAGACTAAATAAGGGGTACGCGAAAATAAAAAGACTAACTAAGGGGTACGCGAAAATAAAAAGACTAATTAAGGGGTACGCGAGGGAAGAAAGGTTGGGAACCCTTGTACTAGAGGATAGCGGTAGCGGTGGCCTAGTGGTAAGGTCTCGGCTTTGGGACCGAAGGGATCCAGGCTTCAAACCCGATTCCATTGAAGATATGTCGTGCATTGGGCTTGTTGGACGTTAAATCATATGTAGGGGGCCGCTGGTGAGGCGCGGAAGCTTGGAGAGGGGTGCTAGCTCAGGTGGCGTTCTCGTCATCTGACCGCGGTTCAAAATTACGAGGTCCGTCCCAAAATAGCCCTCGTGTAGTTCCAAAACGGGACTTAAATATAACTAAACTAAACTATTAGAGGATAGCATGTAGAAGCGGAGAGATAATAATCAATGTTGAAAGAAGTTGTTAAACGCCACTTATGAATTTCCGGAATGAAGTCATACACTGTTTCAGATGTGCTTGAAGTTCGGGGCAATTAGCATTTTGGCTACCGCTGACGCTATTTGACTAACGCTTATCTAATCAGATGACTCTACTATAGTTAAGAGACAGTAGAGAAAGGGTAATCTCATTAGACAGAAGGTCCGAATCATAGGCGTGAGTCATGACAAAGAACATGTTAATAGTAATATAAATAGTTGGAAATATTGGTGAAATTGTAGATTTTTAACATACTGCATTATAATAAATTTAGTTCATTGTTTCAGTTTGGATTACTGTGTTAACACAGAATAAGTGAGTCAAAGGACTAAACAAAAGTTTGAAGTCAATTATTATTACAACAAAGGATTAAAGTCAATAGAGTATCTAAATGGCGAATAATAAATGAGAAATTACTTTGTGAAATCACAACCATCGCATGATTTACCAAGGGTGATTTCTTCTTAAGGAAGGCTCTCAAATTTAGTAGCTCACATTCTAAACTTTAAGTAACTATATATTCTTGTTTCAACGCCATTTTTGCCCACATTCTCCTATTCCATTCACTTTCTTGGAGAATTTTGAATAACCCTGTTTAAAACTATACTTTAGGAAGAAAATAATACTTTATAAGAGTCATATTCACATTTTTTTGCTAGTAAATCACATTACTTTCCCTTTATTTGATTTATCGTCTTACTATTTGATTATTCATCCATCCATACGGTAAATATTATATCTATATATCTCATTATGGTTTATATTCAAAACTGTGAAAGAATCAAATAAAGAGAAAGAAACTGGACTGCCACTCTAAAGAAAAATAGTTAAATAAAATCGTCTCACATGCAGAAGTAATATCATCTCGTTTACCTAAATAAGTTCAGGCATATTTTCAGAAAATTCCAATTTTTATCCCAACATTTAAATTGTATATTCATATTTCGGAACTAAAAACCGAATACGTGAAATCTAAATTGCAAATTTTTAGAATTAAGCTTTGCTTGTTGTGGAACAGAAATTTGTTTGGGGATTAAGGGAAATTCAAATAAGAAGAAATAGTTCGAATTTCGCAGTTGGATGAGGAGTAAAACAAACTTTTTCACCGTAAAATTCTAATTAACTATACTAATGATTTGGTCAACAGTTTTGCTGTAATATAAAATAAAACATCGCCTTATTAATAAAAGAAAAGAGTTTTCGAAACGTATGTTTTCTACTACATCATACCTTTTCAGTTTACGGCCACATGAAGTTCATAATTCGAATTTGCATCTGCTCTTCATAGATACGTCCTTTGGTCATGTTATGAATGTGTAAAAGAGAATAGATTGCCACGATCACATTAAGCGGCGTACACTGTATTCAAAAGAACAAGTATAATTTCATGACTTGGGATACAGAAGATTGCGAAGCGGAAAGACCGAGTTTATTACCTTCATAGATTTCTTTCAGAATGAAAATGATTTTAAAAAACCCTCAGATTCTGAATATTTAGCAGAAATATTCAGAAGAAGGTTCATATTCCGTAACTTTTTCACGATAAGAAAAAGTAAACATTTTTAAACTTCTGAAACAGAAAAAATAAGCAATATGTTGGTTTTTATGATGTTAACAAATATATATAAATATTATAACGTTTCATATCACGAAAAATTGTTTTCCGTAATGCTCATTTGTTGAGACATATTTCCAATTTTCTTTTAAAATATCTTTAAAACGGAGCTGAAAATATTCTTATTTAAAAACTATGTGACTTTGATATATTTATGAAATTAAATAAAATATATAACTGAATGCTTAAATTATGCTTTATTATTATTTTTCCCTTTCATGCGAGGTTAAATTTTGAGATACACCAAACTGCCATTTCTTTGCTTTAGAAAATGTTGGGTTTAAATTTTTCTGACTGAAAATACTAAGTTTTAAATCTTGTCATAAAAAATTTGCAGGCATTTCGATTAATTAATAACATGGACAAACGCTTTACAACTAAACGGTTTATGAAAACTGCAGCCAAATACCATTTAAATACAAAATGTTGATCAGTTGCAAATTCGCCGATAGTTTGTCTATTGATATATTTAAACACCGTTGCTCGTGCGTGGTAATTACCAGTTGAAGTCGGTCACGATTTCCTAACAAAAAGCCGGTGTCTTGTACCATCCTGACCCCACGTGTCGAAGAGGGTAAGCAAAAAAGAAATAAATCACCGCAGAAATCGTGACTTTCCACAACAAATCCAACTTAGACGCAGAATTAGCGTTAATCGTTTTCAGATGCTATTCTTTGAAATAAGACTGGAAGTTGAAAGGTTTCCGATGCAAAGCTGTTATTGATGAAGCCATAATTTTAAAGGAAAGTAAAAAGTCCGACAGGAGAATGGTGGCTTTAAGAAAGTCGTACGTGAAGCTGAATCGTATTATGTAATTCGCAAAGGGCAATGAAGGATTTTTTTTAGTTTTAAATTTCATTCTAAGGTTAAATGATCGTATATCAATTAATATATGTTAGAGTTGGTATTTTTAAATCTTTTGTCTGTGGTTTCCAGTTTTCCGCATTAGGGATTCAACTATCATGTCAGTTTTAATCCTACCATTGGCTTTTATTGAATTTTGCTCTCTGAATTCTTTTTGGAACTTTAAATAATTAACCCCTTAACAGTGTAGTATTCTGTACTGGCTAATTAGATGACCTCCTTCTGTTTTGGAAATGTGTTGTCGCATTGATTCAACTAAGAGCCTATAGAATATCGTACATTTTTGTATCACTTGAGGACGTCTTTGCGTGGCTTAATTTTAGATTGTGAGAGTAAAATTTAAGTGCAATTTTTACAAAGCACTGGATTGACAGTTTTACATACAGATCGTGTTTTGAAATTTTCAGCGACCGAAGTTTCTTTCATACAAAACGGTTATTTTTATTTTAATTTATCGTCTCATCGCTGATGGTCGAGTTCATTATATTGTTGGATTAAAGTTCTGTTTTAAAGTTACAGGGCCG